>BMAU01020439.1:0-455719 GCA_019973935.1 Trichonephila clavipes
TTAAGCACCCGCAACGCCACTTAGGAAACGATTTTCAGAAAACCCATCTTATAGCGGATCTCCACTTAATAAATGGAATCAGCTTACTAAATTTCGAGATTTTACGTCTAATAGTTTAAAAGGAGTTAATTGCCTATAACGCCACTTAATTCTCTACAACGCCACTTGGGAGTCGATTTTGACCAAACCCATTTTCAACGGATCTGTACACTATGAAAGGAATCCGCTTACCAAATTTCAAGACTGTACGTCTAATAATTGAAAAATGGAAATAATTGTCTATAGCGCCCCTTAAGCACCCGCAACGCCACTTAGGAAACGATTTTCAGAAAACCCATCTTATAGCGGATCTCCACTTAATAAATGGAATCAGCTTACTAAATTTCGAGATTTTACGTCTAATAGTTTAAAAGGAGTTAATTGCCTATAACGCCACTTAATTCTCTACAACGCCACTTGGGAGTCGATTTTGACCAAACCCATTTTCAACGGATCTGTACACTATGAAAGGAATCCGCTTACCAAATTTCAAGACTGTACGTCTAATAATTGAAAAATGGAAATAATTGTCTATAGCGCCCCTTAAGCACCCGCAACGCCACTTAGGAAACGATTTTCAGAAAACCCATCTTATAGCGGATCTCCACTTAATAAATGGAATCAGCTTACTAAATTTCGAGATTTTTACGTCTAATAGTTTAAAAAGGAGTTAATTGCCTATAACGCCACTTAATTCTCTACAACGCCACTTGGGAGTCGATTTTGACCAAACCCATTTTCAACGGATCTGTACACTATGAAAGGAATCCGCTTACCAAATTTCAAGACTGTACGTCTAATAATTGAAAAATGGAAATAATTATCTATAACGCCCCTTAAGCCCCCGCAACGCCACTTAGGAAACCATTTTTCACAAAACCCATCTTATAGCGGATCTCACATTAAGGAATGGAATTAGTTTACTAAATTTCGAGATTTTACGTCTAATAGTTTAAACAAGGAGTTAATTGCCTATAAAACCACTTGAGTCGATTTTCACAAAACCCCATTCTGTAGGCGATCTGTTGTACTCTATGACCTTGAGAGGAATCCGCTTACCAAATTTCAAGACTGTACGTCTTATAGTTTAAAAATGGAAATATGTTTAACGCCCTTTAAGTGCCCTCAACGCCCCTTGGAGGGTCGATTTTGTAAAAATCATTATGTGGGAATCTCTACTTTATGAAAGAAATGTGTGTACCAAGTTTCACGACTGACTGTGTACATCTAATAGTTTAGTAATGGAAATAATTATCTATAACGCCCCTTAAACCCCGTAACGCCCCTTGGGGTTCGAACTTTGCAAAATCCGTTCTTAGCTGACGTCTACTCCTTGAAGGGAACCTACCTACCCAAATTTCAAGTCTGTAGGTTTAATAGTTCCGGAGATATCGTGATTAGTCAGTGAGTCAGTCGGTGGTGGTGATTCGCTTTTCTCCTTTATATACACTCTGTCGCAAAAAAATATATGCACCCAGAAGAAATCAAGCTACAATCACGAAACTCGGCAAGAATGTAGTCTGGTAAAAGAGATATGCAAATGATTAAAATTTCGAAGCCAATGAGACAAGGCTAAGTGTGCTATGTGCATATTAGTTACGCAACTGGGAGAGTTTAAAAGCATGAGTACGAGCGCCGTACGGCTATCCAAACGAATCTGATGACTTTGATAGACGATATTGAGGCTTAGGATGCCTCTACGACGTAACCGGCGGCAGTACGAGCAGCTGACGGACTTTGATAGGGGCCGTATAATAGGCCTCAGAGAAGCAGGTTGGTCGAATAGACGTATCGGCCGCCACCTCGGTCAGAGCGATATGGTAGTTGCTCGGTGTTGGCAACAGTGGATCACAGAAGGTAGAGTGTACCGTCGCGGAGGGTCAGGACGTCCCAGGAACACAAATGATCGCGAGGATCGTGCAATCAGAGTGGCCACTTCGGCACCAACAACGTCGCTAGCATCGATTCAACGCCACTTACCTCCTTCCAGACATCCAGTGCCATCAAGAGAAACCATAAAGGAGACGACTGACCGAAGTTGGCTTGAGGAGCCGACGTCCGCTAAGACGCTTACCACTGACCCCACATCATAGGCAGTGTCGACTGGATTTTTGCCGACCTCGGGCAGCTTGGAGTGTGACAGACTGGAGACGTGTCATCTTCAGTGATGAATCCCGATTCAGTCTCAGTGCTGATGACCACCACACGTGTCTGGAGGCGCACCGGCCCAACGGTCCGATCCGGCATTTATTGTCGAGAGCGGCATACAGCAATTTCACAGGTGTGACAGTGTGGGGAGCAATTTCTTGGGACACACGATCATCTTTAGTGGTCCTTCAAGGCACTTTGACAGCTCGCAGATACGTGGACGATATTTTTAACGCCGATTGTGCTACCCATGCTATCAAGTCGCCCAGGTGCCATTTATCAACAGGATAATGCTCGTCCACATACTGCGCGACTTTCCCAACAATGTCTTCAAAGGATATGACGTCCTAACATGGCCTGCCAGGTCACCAGATCTTTCGCCAATAGAGCATGTCTGGACGCGTTGGGAAGGCAACTGCAGCCGTCCCGAGATACAGGAGAATTAACAGAGCAGATGCAAAGACTATGGCAGGATCTTCCACAGGGGGTCATAAGTGATCTAATTGAATCGATGCCACGCCGAATTTCGGCTTGTATAGCTGCCAGAGGTGGCTTTACTACTTACTGATGTTTAACCTTTTGCAAGCTGTAACCGCTTAATAAAATGATATTTTGTTCTGAATTTTTAATCATTTGTTTATTTTCATATACACTACATGCATACCAAATTTCGTGAATGTAGCTCAATTTCTTCTGGGTGCATATATTTTTTTGCGACAGAGTGTATATAGACTAGCCGTTACCCACCCGCTTCAATGGGTATTTCACGATGTTGTATATATGTATACTGTTTACATATATATTAATTATTGATATCTAGCATTATAAGAATTCGATTGTATTGAAAAATATATTTATAGCTGTTACACTCTCGCCCTTTGATATAAAAAAAACATAAATTATAATATCTAATTTCTATTTATATCTAAAATAGAAGGAGAAAGATTTTTTTTCGCTCACTTAACCTAATAATCAAGTGGATTTCCACCAAAGCAACTTTCAGTGGATCTCTACTCCATAAAATAAACATGCGGGCTAAATTTCAAATGTAAATCTAACAGAGCAAAAACGGAATTTTTATCAGCAATACCTCGTTTAAAGCACTCTTAGCGAATTCCAATTCAACAAAAGAAGCATGCAAACCAAATTTTATTATTGTTGTCTTAGCTGTTCGAAAACGGGAATTTTGTCTATCAATACGCCCCAATAACTCTCCTCGCTTCCCCCTGGAGTTGATTTCCGTAAAATCCATTCTTAGTGGAACTCTATTCAACTAAAGAAGAGTGCTCAACAAATTTCAAGTAAATGAGTTAAATTCAAAAACAGGAATTTTTTCTATAAAACGCCTTAATCCCTCGCAATCCCACTCCTTTGGGGTCCGTTTTCGCAAAAAATCTTCGTAAAAGAAACTTTATTCCATGAACGGAACATACCTTCTAATTTTCAAGCAGGTGGTTCTATTAGTTGAAAAGCGGAAATATTTATCTATTATATACGCCCCTTAATCCCCTCACTGACCCTTGGGGATCAATTTTCCCCAAAACTATTTTGTAGCGGATCTCTACACCATGAAAGGAATTCGCTTACCAAATTTTAAGACTACGTCTAAAAGTTTAAAAATGGAAATAATTATCTATAACGTCCCTTAAGCCCCCGCAATGTCACTTAGGAAACGATATTCACAAAACCCATCTTACGGCAGATCTCTACTCACAGTGAATGGAATCTGCTTACTCAATTTTCAAGATTTTACGTCTAATAGTTTAAAAAAGGAGTTAATTATAATGCTACTTAATTCTCCGCAACGCCACTTGGGGTCGTTTTCACAAAACCCATTCTGTACTTGGGGGGATCTGTACTCTATCAAAGGAATCCGCTTACCAAATTTCAAGACTGTACGTCTAATAGTTTAAAATGGAAATAATTGTCTATAGCGCCCCTTAAGCACCCGCAACGCCACTTAGGAAACGATTTTCAGAAAAACCCATCTTATAGCGGATCTCCACTTAATAAATGGAATCAGCTTACTAAATTTCGAGATTTTACGTCTAATAGTTTAAAAGGAGTTAATTGCCTATAACGCCACTTAATTCTCTACAACGCCACTTGGGGAGTCGATTTTGACCAAACCCATTTTCAACGGATCTGTACACTATGAAAGGAATCCGCTTGCAAATTTCAAGACTGTACGTCTAATAATTGAAAAATGGAAATAATTGTCTATAGCGCCCCTTAAGCACCCGCAACGCCACTTAGGAAACGATTTTCAGAAAACCCATCTTATAGCGGATCTCCACTTAATAAATGGAATCAGCTTACTAAATTTCGAGATTTTACGTCTAATAGTTTAAAAGGAGTTAATTGCCTATAACGCCACTTAATTCTCTACAACGCCACTTGGGGTCGATTTTGACCAAACCCATTTTCAACGGATCTGTACACTATGAAAGGAATCCGCTTACCAAATTCAAGACTGTACGTCTAATAATTGAAAAATGGAAATAATTGTCTATAGCGCCCCTTAAGCACCCGCAACGCCACTTAGGAAACGATTTTCAGAAAACCCATCTTATAGCGGATCTCCACTTAATAAATGGAATCAGCTTACTAAATTTCGAGATTTTACGTCTAATAGTTTAAAAAGGAGTTAATTGCCTATAACGCCACTTAATTCTCTACAACGCCACTTGGGAGTCGATTTTGACCAAACCCATTTTCAACGGATCTGTACACTATGAAAGGAATCCGCTTACCAAATTTCAAGACTGTACGTCTAATAATTGAAAAATGGAAATAATTATCTATAACGCCCCTTAAGCCCCCGCAACGCCACTTAGGAAACCATTTTCACAAAACCCATCTTATAGCGGATCTCACATTAAGGAATGGAATTAGTTTACTAAATTTCGAGATTTTACGTCTAATAGTTTAAACAAGGAGTTAATTGCCTATAAAACCACTTGGGAGTCGATTTTCTAAAACCCATTCTGTAGGCGATCTGTTGTACTCTATGACAGGAATCCGCTTAGCAAATTTCAAGACTGTACGTCTTATAGTTTAAAAATGGAAATATGTTTAACGCCCTTTAAGTGCCCTCAACGCCCCTTGGAGGTCGATTTTTGTAAAAATCATTATGTAGGGAATCTCTACTTTATGAAAGAAATGTGTGTACCAAGTTTCACGACTGACTGTACATCTAATAGTTTAGTAATGGAAATAATTATCTCTATAACGCCCCTTAAACCCCGTAACGCCCCTTGGGGTTCGAACTTTTGCAAAATCCGTTCTTAGCTGACGTCTACTCCTTGAAGGGAACCTACCTACCAAATTTCAAGTCTGTAGGTTTAATAGTTCCGGAGATATCGTGATTAGTCAGTGAGTCAGTCAGTGAGTGAGTGATTCGCTTTTCTCCTTTATATACACTCTGTCGCAAAAAAATATATGCACCCAGAAGAAATCAAGCTACAATCACGAAACTCGGCAAGAATGTAGTCTGGTAAGAGATATGCAAATGATTAAAATTTCGAAGCCAATGAGACAAGGCTAAGTGTGCTATGTGCATATTAGTTACGCAACTGGGAGAGTTTAAAAGCATGAGTACGAGCGCCGTACGGCTATCCAAACGAATCTGATGACTTTGATAGACGATATTGAGACTTAGGATGCCTCTACGACGTAACCGGCGGCAGTACGAGCAGCTGACGGACTTTGATAGGGGCCGTATAATAGGCCTCAGAGAAGCAGGTTGGTCGAATAGACGTATCGGCCGCCACCTCGGTCAGAGCGATATGGTAGTTGCTCGGTGTTGGCAACAGTGGATCACAGAAGGTAGAGTGTACCGTCGCGGAGGGTCAGGACGTCCCAGGAACACAAATGATCGCGAGGATCGTGCAATCAGAAGAGTGGCCACTTCGGCACCAACAACGTCGCTAGCATCGATTCAACGCCACTTACCTCCTTCCAGACATCCAGTGCCATCAAGAGAAACCATAAGGAGACGACTGACCGAAGTTGGCTTGAGGAGCCGACGTCCGCTAAGACGCTTACCACTGACCCCACATCATAGGCAGTGTCGACTGGATTTGCCGACCTCAGGCAACTTGGGTGTGACAGACTGGAGACGTGTCATCTTCAGTGATGAATCCCGATTCAGTCTCCCAGGTGCTGATGACCACCGCACACGTGTCTGGGAGGCGCACCGGCCAGCGGTCCGATCCGGCATTTATTGTCGAGCGGCATACAGCAATTTCACAAGGTGTGACAGTGTGGGGAGCAATTTCTTGGGACACACGATCATCTTTAGTGGTCCTTCAAGGCACCCTTTGACAGCTCGCAGATACGTGGACGATATTTTAACGCCGATTGTGCTACCCATGCTATCAAGTCGCCCAGGTGCCATTTATCAACAGGATAATGCTCGTCCACATACTGCGCGACTTTCCCAGCAATGTCTTCAAGGATATGACGTCCCTAACATGGCCTGCCAGGTCACCAGATCTTTCGCCAATAGAGCATGTCTGGACGCGTTGGAAGGCAACTGCAGCCGTCCCGAGATACAGGAGAATTAACTGCGCAGATGCAAAGACTATGGCAGGATCTTCCACAGGGGGTCATAAGTGATCTAATTGAATCGATGCCACGCCGAATTTCGGCTTGTATAGCTGCCAGAGGTGGCTTTACTACTTACTGATGTTTAACCTTTTGCAAGCTGTAACCGCTTAATAAAATGATATTTTGTTCTGAATTTTTAATCATTTGTTTATTTTCATATACACTACATGCATACCAAATTTCGTGAATGTAGCTCAATTTCTTCTGGGTGCATATATTTTTTTGCGACAGAGTGTATATAGACTAGCCGTTACCCACCCGCTTCAATGGGTATTTCACGATGTTGTATATATGTATACTGTTTACATATATATTAATTATTGATATCTAGCATTATAAGAATTCGATTGTATTGAAAAATATATTTATAGCTGTTACACTCTCGCCCTTTGATATAAAAAAAAAAAAACATAAATTATAATATCTAATTTCTATTTATATCTAAAATAGAAGTAGAAAGATTTTTTTCGCTCACTTAACCTAATAATCAAGTGGATTTCCACCAAAGCAACTTTCAGTGGATCTCTACTCCATAAAATAAACATGCGGGCTAAATTTCAAATGTAAATCTAACAGAGCAAAAACGGAATTTTTATCATCAATACCTCGTTTAAAGCACTCTTAGCGAATTCCAATTCAACAAAAGAAGCATGCAAACCAAATTTTATTATTGTTGTCTTAGCTGTTCGAAAACGGGAATTTTGTCTATCAATACGCCCCAATAACTCTCCTCGCTTCCCCCTGGAGTTGATTTCCGTAAAATCCATTCTTAGTGGAACTCTATTCAACTAAAGAAGAGTGCTCAACAAATTTCAAGTAAATGAGTTAAATTCAAAAACAGGAATTTTTCTATAAAACGCCTTAATCCCTCGCAATCCCACTCCTTTGGGGGTCCGTTTTCGCAAAAATCTTCGTAAAAGAAACTTTATTCCATGAACGGAACATACCTTCTAATTTTCAAGCAGGTGGTTCTATTAGTTGAAAAGCGGAAATATTTATCTATTATATACGCCCCTTAATCCCCCTCACTGACCCTTGGGGATCAATTTTCCCCAAAACTATTTTGTAGCGGATCTCTACACCATGAAAGGAATTCGCTTACCAAATTTTAAGACTACGTCTAAAAGTTTAAAAATGGAAATAATTATCTATAACGTCCCTTAAGCCCCCGCAATGTCACTTAGGAAACGATATTCACAAAACCCATCTTACGGCAGATCTCTACTCACAGTGAATGGAATCTGCTTACTCAATTTCAAGATTTTACGTCTAATAGTTTAAAAAAGGAGTTAATTGCCTATAATGCTACTTAATTCTCCGCAACGCCACTTGGGGTCGATTTTCACAAAACCCATTCTGTAGGGGATCTGTACTCTATCAAAGGAATCCGCTTACCAAATTTCAAGACTGTACGTCTAATAGTTTAAAAATGGAAATAATTGTCTATAGCGCCCCTTAAGCACCCGCAACGCCACTTAGGAAACGATTTTCAGAAAACCCATCTTATAGCGGATCTCCACTTAATAAATGGAATCAGCTTACTAAATTTCGAGATTTTACGTCTAATAGTTTAAAAAGGAGTTAATTGCCTATAACGCCACTTAATTCTCTACAACGCCACTTGGGAGTCGATTTTGACCAAACCCATTTTCAACGGATCTGTACACTATGAAAGGAATCCGCTTACCAAATTTCAAGACTGTACGTCTAATAATTGAAAAATGGAAATAATTGTCTATAGCGCCCCTTAAGCACCCGCAACGCCACTTAGGAAACGATTTTCAGAAAACCCATCTTATAGCGGATCTCCACTTAATAAATGGAATCAGCTTACTAAATTTCGAGATTTTACGTCTAATAGTTTAAAAAGGAGTTAATTGCCTATAACGCCACTTAATTCTCTACAACGCCACTTGGGAGTCGATTTTGACCAAACCCATTTTCAACGGATCTGTACACTATGAAAGGAATCCGCTTACCAAATTTCAAGACTGTACGTCTAATAATTGAAAAATGGAAATAATTGTCTATAGCGCCCCTTAAGCACCCGCAACGCCACTTAGGAAACGATTTTCAGAAAACCCATCTTATAGCGGATCTCCACTTAATAAATGGAATCAGCTTACTAAATTTCGAGATTTTACGTCTAATAGTTTAAAAAGGAGTTAATTGCCTATAACGCCACTTAATTCTCTACAACGCCACTTGGGAGTCGATTTTGACCAAACCCATTTTCAACGGATCTGTACACTATGAAAGGAATCCGCTTACCAAATTTCAAGACTGTACGTCTAATAATTGAAAAATGGAAATAATTATCTATAACGCCCCTTAAGCCCCCGCAACGCCACTTAGGAAACCATTTTCACAAAACCCATCTTATAGCGGATCTCACATTAAGGAATGGAATTAGTTTACTAAATTTCGAGATTTTACGTCTAATAGTTTAAACAAGGAGTTAATTGCCTATAAAACCACTTGGGAGTCGATTTTCACAAAACCCATTCTGTAGGCGATCTGTTGTACTCTATGACAGGAATCCGCTTACCAAATTTCAAGACTGTACGTCTTATAGTTTAAAAATGGAAATATGTTTAACGCCCTTTAAGTGCCCTCAACGCCCCTTGGAGGTCGATTTTTGTAAAAATCATTATGTAGGGAATCTCTACTTTATGAAAGAAATGTGTGTACCAAGTTTCACGACTGACTGTGTACATCTAATAGTTTAGTAATGGAAATAATTATCTATAACGCCCCTTAAACCCCCGTAACGCCCCTTGGGGTTCGAACTTTGCAAAATCCGTTCTTAGCTGACGTCTACTCCTTGAAGGGAACCTACCTACCAAATTTCAAGTCTGTAGGTTTAATAGTTCCGGAGATATCGTGATTAGTCAGTGAGTCAGTCAGTGAGTGAGTGATTCGCTTTTCTCCTTTATATACACTCTGTCGCAAAAAAATATATGCACCCAGAAGAAATCAAGCTACAATCACGAAACTCGGCAAGAATGTAGTCTGGTAAGAGATATGCAAATGATTAAAATTTCGAAGCCAATGAGACAAGGCTAAGTGTGCTATGTGCATATTAGTTACGCAACTGGGAGAGTTTAAAAGCATGAGTACGAGCGCCGTACGGCTATCCAAACGAATCTGATGACTTTGATAGACGATATTGAGACTTAGGATGCCTCTACGACGTAACCGGCGGCAGTACGAGCAGCTGACGGACTTTGATAGGGGCCGTATAATAGGCCTCAGAGAAGCAGGTTGGTCGAATAGACGTATCGGCCGCCACCTCGGTCAGAGCGATATGGTAGTTGCTCGGTGTTGGCAACAGTGGATCACAGAAGGTAGAGTGTACCGTCGCGGAGGGTCAGGACGTCCCAGGAACACAAATGATCGCGAGGATCGTGCAATCAGAAGAGTGGCCACTTCGGCACCAACAACGTCGCTAGCATCGATTCAACGCCACTTACCTCCTTCCAGACATCCAGTGCCATCAAGAGAAACCATAAGGAGACGACTGACCGAAGTTGGCTTGAGGAGCCGACGTCCGCTAAGACGCTTACCACTGACCCCACATCATAGGCAGTGTCGACTGGATTTTTGCCGACCTCGGGCAACTTGAGTGTGACAGACTGGAGACGTGTCATCTTCAGTGATGAATCCCGATTCAGTCTCAGTGCTGATGACCACCGCACACGTGTCTGGAGGCGCACCGGCCAGCGGTCCGATCCGGCATTTATTGTCGAGCGGCATACAGCAATTTCACAAGGTGTGACAGTGTGGGGAGCAATTTCTTGGGACACACGATCATCTTTAGTGGTCCTTCAAGGCACTTTGACAGCTCGCAGATACGTGGACGATATTTTAACGCCGATTGTGCTACCCATGCTATCAAGTCGCCCAGGTGCCATTTATCAACAGGATAATGCTCGTCCACATACTGCGCGACTTTCCCAACAATGTCTTCAAGGATATGACGTCCTAACATGGCCTGCCAGGTCACCAGATCTTTCGCCAATAGAGCATGTCTGGACGCGTTGGGAAGGCAACTGCAGCCGTCCCGAGATACAGGAGAATTAACTGCGCAGATGCAAAGACTATGGCAGGATCTTCCACAGGGGGTCATAAGTGATCTAATTGAATCGATGCCACGCCGAATTTCGGCTTGTATAGCTGCCAGAGGTGGCTTTACTACTTACTGATGTTTAACCTTTTGCAAGCTGTAACCGCTTAATAAAATGATATTTTGTTCTGAATTTTTAATCATTTGTTTATTTTCATATACACTACATGCATACCAAATTTCGTG
This sequence comes from Trichonephila clavipes, assembly GCA_019973935.1. NCBI lineage: Eukaryota > Metazoa > Arthropoda > Arachnida > Araneae > Nephilidae > Trichonephila > Trichonephila clavipes. Next base: position 11,111 of record BMAU01020439.1, read on the forward strand.
AATGTAGCTCAATTTCTTCTGGGTGCATATATTTTTTTGCGACAGAGTGTATATAGACTAGCCGTTACCCACCCGCTTCAATGGGTATTTCACGATGTTGTATATATGTATACTGTTTACATATATATTAATTATTGATATCTAGCATTATAAGAATTCGATTGTATTGAAAAATATATTTATAGCTGTTACACTCTCGCCCTTTGATATAAAAAAAACATAAATTATAATATCTAATTTCTATTTATATCTAAAATAGAAGGAGAAAGATTTTTTTTTCGCTCACTTAACCTAATAATCAAGTGGATTTCCACCAAAGCAACTTTCAGTGGATCTCTACTCCATAAAATAAACATGCGTGCTAAATTTCAAGTCTAAATATAACAGAGCAAAAACAGAATTTTTATCATCAATACCGCGTTCAGAGCACTCTTAGCGGATTCCAATTCAACAAAAGAAGCATGCAAACCAAATTTTATTATTGTTGTCTTAGCTGTTCGAAAACGGGAATTTTGTCTATCAATACGCCCCAATAACTCTCCTCGCTTCCCCCTGGAGTTGATTTCCGTAAAATCCATTCTTAGTGGAACTCTATTCAACTAAAGAAAAGTGCTCAACAAATTTCAAGTAAATGAGTTAAATTCAAAAACAGGAATTTTTCTATAAAACGCCTTAATCCCTCGCAATCCCACTCCTTTGGGGGTCCGTTTTCGCAAAAATCTTCGTAAAAGAAACTTTATTCCATGAACGGAACATACCTTCTAATTTTCAAGCAGGTGGTTCTATTAGTTGAAAAGCGGAAATATTTATCTATTATATATGCCCCTTAATCCCCCTCACTGACCCTTGGGGATCAATTTTCCCCAAAACTATTTTGTAGCGGATCTCTACACCATGAAAGGAATTCGCTTGCAAATTTTAAGACTACGTCTAAAAGTTTAAAAATGGAAATAATTATCTATAACGCCCCTTAAGCCCCCGCAATGTCACTTAGGAAACGATATTCACAAAACCCATCTTACGGCAGATCTCTACTCACAGTGAATGGAATCTGCTTACTCAATTTCAAGATTTTACGTCTAATAGTTTAAAAAAGGAGTTAATTGCCTATAATGCTACTTAATTCTCCGCAACGCCACTTGGGGTCGATTTTCACAAAACCCATTCTGTAGGGGATCTGTACTCTATCAAAGGAATCCGCTTACCAAATTTCAAGACTGTACGTCTAATAGTTTAAAAATGGAAATAATTATGTATAACGCCCCTTAAGCGCGCTCAACGCCCCTTGGAGGTCGATTTTTGTAAAAATCATTATGTAGGGAATCTCTACTTTATGAAAGAAAAAAATCTGTGTACCAAGTTTCACGACTTTACATCTAATAGTTTAGTAAAGGAAATAATTATCTATAACGCCCCTTGGGGTTCGAACTTTGCAAAATCCGTTCTTAGCTGACGTCTACACCATGAAGGGAACCTACCTACCAAATTTCAAGTTTGTAAGTTTAATAGTTCCGGAGATATCGTGATTGATTAGTCAGTCAGTGAGTGAGTGAGTCGCTTTTCTCCTTTATATATATAGATAGTAGTGTTAATGAGTATTTTATATTTTAATGTGTCAGAATGTATTTGTTGATTTACTTTCAGTAAGTTCATAATTTTTTTAATAATATTTTGTTTTCGACTTTTCAATATGCTCGCGGCCCCCTGGTAGTGTTATCACGCCCCACAGTTTGAGAAACACTGCTTTATATTATGGATGTTTTGTTTTGCGTAAATTATCAGAAGAAATATTTACGTAATTTCGTTAAATCCATGTGCTCCCCGAATTGTTTTGAGCAGCTGCAGGAAAAAAGCGAATCACGATATCTCCGGAACTAATAGAGCTACAGACTTGAAATTTGGCAAGCATCATCCTTTCATGGCGTAGAGATCCAATGAGAACGGATTTTGCGAAAGTCGACCCCCAAAAAGGCATTACGAGGGGTTAAGGGGCTTTATCATCTTTGAACTGTTAGACCTGGACTGGCTTGACCTAGGCATGTTCCTTTCATGGAATTGAGAACCTCTACAAAAAGGGTTTTGCGAAAGTTAACCCCCAAGGGAGGGTTGTGAGTGGTTAGAGGCGTTATTGATAAGAATTCCTGTTTTTTGAACTGTTAGACCAACACATTTGAAATTTGTTGGGCATATCTTTTTGTTTAATAGAGATCCGCGAGATTTACGGAAATCGTATCTTATGAGGTTAGATGCGATGAAATATTAGGGCGTTTTGATAAATTAAATTCCTGTTTTCGATTTACTAGGCCAACAATAATGAAATTTGGTATACATGTCTTTTATAGAGTTGGAATTCGTTACAAACGGAAATCGACTGTCTAGGGCAGTGATCCGCAACCCTCGGTCCACGGACCGGTCAATGGATCAAATGGTGCCGGGCCACCTAAGAAACATTAAACTATTGCCATTTTATTTAAAGAGGTGCATTTCTCTCGAATTTGCGCAACTTTCCACGGAAATCACTTTATATTCCACGTTAAATCACTTTTATTCATTTTTGGTGTAACTATGTATATTTTATTCTGAAGGCATATTTAAATGTATCTATAAATTAAAATTATTTTATCAAAACAATCTAAAATATAAACTATCAACATATTCCACCCTCAGCAGGCCACGGTAAAATTATCAAACTTTGCCGGTCCGCAGCGATGAAAAGTTTGCGGAGCACTGGTCTATGGGATTACGGGCCTTATTGATCAAAAAATTTGTTTTTGAACTAATAGACCAATATTTGAAATTTGGCAAGCATGTTTATTTTGTTGAATAGAGATCCTCTAAAAATGGGTTTTTCGGAAATCTACTTTGAGGGAGGGGGTTACGGAAGCGTAAAAGAAAATTCTACTTCAAGAGTCCTGCCCTTTTTAAATAAAGGGGTGAAGGTTATAAGAATGTTATTCAATACTATTGTGTGAACGCTCAATTCTAGGACATAGATATGATTAATTTATATATAAGCAGGATATATTCTTACAACATCATGAAATACCCAACGAAAGGGGCAAGTAATGGCTAGTAGAATAAAAAAGAAATTCTAAATGTTGATTTTACACATGTTTAAAAAAAGAATGAATGAATAAGAGAAGTTTCGTCCCCATTATTAATATTAATTTATTTTATTTGTTTACATTGAACGGAAAGCAACCCCTGCTTGTGGATCTAATAAAGAATTACCAAGTACATTTATATGTATGCTATACTTAAGACCTTTTTACCTCAGTCATATTGCAGGTTTTCTGTGTAGTCCATTCTGAATGGAATTAAGTCATGAAAAGATTTGACGATTTTATCAATATATTAATATCCGTTAATATCATTATTAAAGTAAGATCAGCCATCACATGAGATCTTTAAAGACTAGCTAAACAAAGATGAAATAAAATTCGATATTTTTAGCATTGAAGTTTTGACAGTTTGTTGAGAAAGCTATATTGTTGCATTATTCTTGGAGACAATGAAAAGTAAACACTTATTATTGAGCAAAGTCCCATTGATTACTATATTCTCAGGCTCCTCTTTGAATAAATGATAAAAGCTTTTTTTTTCTTTTGGGCATGCCTTTCTATAAAAAGATTGCTTTAAAGTTATTGCATCAAACTCACGTTGCTATGATTGTTCATCTTGTTTTTACTAAAACGATTTTCTTAAAACTGCCTCTTTAGAACCATACAGTTCATTTTTTAATATTCGGTTTTAGTTTTATTGGAACATTATTGTGTTCATTGAGGCACTGCAATAAAAAAATAAATTTAAGATATACGTGTTTTTTTTTTTTAAAAAAAATCTTTCCTTACACCATGGGCTTAAAAATCATAAGTGTTAACGCGTTTATAGTTTCTTAAATGCATGTTCGTGAAAATGCTTTGAAGTATTTTAAAAATTCTAATGCCTTTTCAATATGCAGAAATAAAATGGCTTAAGATGAACCAAAGATCCAAAACAGAACAGAACAACCAGAAAATGCAACCAGCAAGACAGAGCAGAGATTTATTTAAATTTTTGTTTTTCTTACTTCGATGTTCTGGAATCCTTATTGATAATAAAGACGATTCGTCTTGTTTCAAGAAAATTTTCCCCTTCAGCATCAACATCGTGCTTGGGCTTTATTTAGTTTCCACCAGCATTTCAGTTTTAATACTTATGGATAATTCTGCATCGCATAAAGGTAGTTTGGTTATATCGATCACGGCTTTAGTGCATAGATTGATCTTATGCTCACGTGTGTATAAAATCTACAAACTATCTGTCCGAGTGGCTAAAACGTGCAAACATTGGAATTTTTCTTCTGAAATTCAAAATTATAAATACATATACATTTGGTCTTATATATCTATTATAATACTTATCTTCATTGGTATTTGTTGTGTAATTAGTATTTATTCTGTACCGACAGACATACTAACTTTTAATTTTGTCTCCTCTCCTCTATTGAAGCTGCCACTTATTATTCTGTATGCATTAGTTGTAGTTATATTGATGATAATGCCTATTAACGTATTTTCAATGTATTACACACTGATATGCAGCCATTTGCATGGCATGTTAAAGAACTTCATAAAGTATTTGGAGATATCCACTAGATTACATTTAGATTACAGTGAATTGCTGAAGCAATACTTATGTATTAGAAAATTAGTTGAGGAAACCGATTCAGAATTATCAATTTTGATGTTTACGTCCTCTCTTTGTTATGCTAGTATCATGTATTTCTGCGTGTCATCATTGCTTCATCCTCAACTATATAAAGGATACACAGGAACTGTGTCATTGCTAGCAGAATGGATTTTGTTTGTTTCCTATTGCTTAGCCTTTATTACAATGACCGTGACAGGCTCTTGGATTCATGAAGCTTCGGCCAGTATATGGATTAAGACTCAAGAGCTGATAAATACAAGACAAAGAATATCATTTTGTCAAAGTCGATTTCTATCAGTCGTTGAAAAGGATTTTGCTATGACTGTTTGGAAAATTGCCCCTGTTAAAAGAAGTTTTATACTTGCTGCTCTCGGAACGATTTTTACATATTGTATCGTATTGGATCCTTTTTTCCTAAACCCTTAGCAGTGATAATTTTGTGGATTGTTTCTGAACTCAATTGCTGCTTAGCAACTTTTCCTTTTCAGCATTTTTATTATTAATTAAACGATATATTTTCCTTCTAGTGCAAAATGGGAAACTTATAATAATTACTAAAAAGGATGTAGTTTTTTCAGATTTTTTTAGAACAGAGAACAAAGATAGTGAATCAACTTAATTATTTTCAGATAAAGTATAATTTATAAAAATTGGAAGAATTCTGGAGATTCTTTATTAAATTAAATGAACTCTCTCCACTCTTTATCAATCTGGATAGAAATAATTTGTTTTGAGGCTTTACTGTATACACTCTTTTGCCAAAAAAAATCGAAACACCATGAAGGAAGCGGTTGTTTTTAATGAAATTAAATATATGTACATCTCATACACAGATAACAAGATGATAAAAATATCGAGGCTATAGGGCAGATTCACGGCTCACAATTACAGCTTAAATGTTCAAATCAGTAGTTGATGGAACCACCCCTGACGGCGAAACACGGCGTGCATACGTCTCGGTAAACAGTGATAGAGTTTTCCAATATCATCCTGTGATACATTCTGCCAGGCATTCACCAGTTGTTGCTCCAGATCTGCGATATTTAGGGGTGCCCAAATCTGGTGTCCAGCCATGTTCCAGATATGCTCGATTGGTGACCTTGCTGGCTAAAGAAGAATATTAACGGCGCTAAGGCAGTCTAGAGATATGTGATCGGTATGAAGCCTGGCATTATCTTGTTGAAAACTAGGCTCCTGGTGACGCGCCATGAAGGACAATATAGCCGGTCACAGGATGGTATCAGTATATCGTTGAGCCGTTAAAGATATACGGAGAATGACTAGAGATGACTTGCTGCTGTATGAGATAGCACCCCATACCGTCACACCAGGGGTTATGGTTGTATGCCTTTGTAAAACAAAGCCTAATTGAGGCCGTTGGCCTCTTCAGACACGGAGACGATGGTCGGCTGCTTCAAGAGTCAAGCGAGATTCATCGTTGTACACTATCAGATGCCAGTCTGATAACAACCATGATTACTGTGACACCACTCTAGACAATTCCACCGATTTTGCGGAGTCAAAGGCAGCAGGTCTTAAAGGCCGTTGTGAGCGTAACTCCGCCTCAGCCAAGCTCCGTGAAATGGTGGAAGGTACTACGGGGTGTAGTGAAAAGACTGTACGAGTAGTACGTTGAATAGTAGACAATGATATCATTGGAGTAGTTCGGACCTGTCGAACAATCATCCGACCCGAATCATCATCTAATGACCAAGTTGGCCTCCGGTAACGGAGTTAGCCTTGGTCAACACAGATTCACTGCTTCTCTCATTCCAACACAAACAAAAACCAGCTTCAGCAATTTTATTTTTAAGTTCTAAAGGTCAAAATATTAGCCTTTAATTTTAACTTTTTATTTGTTAACTTCTTTTTTATTATTTTTGATAATTACCCAATTAATCACGGCAAGTAATATCATTATGTTCAACAACAGCCTCAAAGATAGAGGATTAAGACCTCAACAGAGATTAAGTGCCCCGATGACCATTCTACAACAACATCCGATCTTGCCTTACAGTTGTGCATCTTGGCCTTCCAGGGCGTTCATTTCGTCGATAAGTTCCTCACTGCAACTATTGCTGCCAGTACCTTTGCACAGCTGTGCCTGTACGTTGCAGGTGACTACCTATTACTTGTTATTACAATGCAGCTTCACGCATGTTCCACGTTCGAAATCATTCAGTTATCTATACGATCTTCGAAAACGTCGCGATGGCATCATTCCTTTTTTCTCTAGCGAATCACAACAGCGAAAACTAAAAAAGATAAAATTTCATCCTCTATGACCAGTTTTATGTTTTGCGAGTTGCTCAGAAAAAATGCTCATCGCAACCGCAATTCATGTTCATTGGCCTTGAAAGTTTGATTATTTACATGTTTTATCAAGATGACTTTGAAATCTCATCACAGTCGGACAACTCCTTCTTAATACTTCGATTTTTATGCAAAAGATTGAATATTCAAATATATTCAGAGGCGTAACTACCGCCATATCAATGATACGAGGCCCCCCAAGCTACAGGTTCCCCAACATATGTAACTACAGTCCCACTCTAATATGACTTCTAAAGGGTGTTTTTTTTAGAGGTATAGAACTTTAAATTGCAATAAAACAACGATGTATTATTCGATTGACATGAATTTTTTTTTATTCGAAAGATAATCTTGTGGCATTACATTTTAAATATGATTTCTGGCATAGGATTGCCACGGCTGGCTCAGATGTAGTCCAATCTGGACGACCAATTTTCGATGACTTTTTCCAACATTTGTGGCCGTATATCGGCAATAACACGGCGAATGTTGTCTTCCAAATGGTCGAGCGTTTGTGGCTTATCCGCATAGACCAATGACTTTACATAGCCCCACAGAAAATAGTCTAGCGGTGTTAAATCACAAGATCTTGGAGGCCAATTCACAAGTCCAAAACGTGAAATTAGGCGATCACCAAACGTGTCTTTCAATAAATCGATTGTGGCACGAGCTGTGTGACATGTTGCGCCGTCTTGTTGGAACCACAGCTCCTGGACCATCATGATTGTTCAATTCAGGAATGAAAAAGTTAGTAATCATGGCTCTATACCGATCACCATTGACTGTAACGTTGTGGCCTTCATCGTTTTTGAAGAAGGATTCCACCAGCGCATAAAGCGCACCAAACAGTCAGTTTTTCTGGATGTAACGGTGTTTCGACATACACTTGTGGATTAGCTTCACTCCAAATGTGGCAGTTTTGTTTGTTGACGTAGCCATTCAACCAGAAGTGCGCTTCATCGCTAAACAAAATTCGCTTATGAAAATCGACCATTATTTTCGAAATAAAATTGCACAGTTTGAAAGCGTTGTTCAGGCGTGAGTCTATTCATGATGAATTGCTAAACCAAATTGAGAATAAATCACTTGACAGCTGTTAAATCGGTCGCCATCTTGGAAAGTAATGCTAACCTAAACTTCTATATCTGGAAAAAAAACACTCTGTATATCTAAAAAAATAGCCCCGAACAGAGGCTTAGCTACCGCCGTATCAATGATTCGGGGCTCCCAAAGGTGTTAGCAAACAATCGTAAAATGTTTAGGAACTCTAAAAGAGGGCCCCAAGGAATTTAGATACAGGGCCCTCTCAGAGCTAGCTACGCCAGTGAGTAGATTCCTATATTTTCATAATTAATCAATGAGAGTTGAAAGGGAAAAGAATAATCTAGGATTAAAATATTTAAGTTGCTCATTAATAATTCTCAAAGATCCATCTTATTCGAAATTTGATCAAACTCCTTTTGAATAATTCGAAATATATTTGTACACAATCATAGCTACTCTGAAAGATTAAATCTCCACTTTTAAAACAAAAATGTAATTCTTAGAATTATCAACTAAATATTTCTGAATAATCAACTTGTTTCATTACAGAACGAATTACTTTTTAGATTATTTAAGTCACCCAATTAAAATAAACAAGAAAAAATTACAATTGCCATAATGTATTATGAAACTCCTTTCTCAGTTTATTTGGGGTTTTTTTAAAAATCAACGCTGATACAAATATCTTTAAAATGATTTGTATAAGATAAAAATTATTGTGGTTTCTGTCATAAAAATAATTATGTTCTTTCTTATTCGCATGAAATGTACAATAATAAATACAGTCTCAAAATTCCTCTCACATCCAACAATATTATGCAATTACTGAGATAATAAGCGATTTATAAAAAAATGCTTGCCATGTGAATTTCCCATCAAACTGTAAATGTTCCATATTGTTCAAAGGAATAAGGGGGGATATAGCTCTTGACGATGTTTTAAATGATCTCACTGATCAACTATTAGACGAAGCATGCTTAGCAAATTCTGAATCAATAGATAAATTACTCAAATAACTTTCAGGTGCATTTGAACCACGAAGCAAAGCAAAATTCGACTAACAGATTCCGCATAATCAAAATAATAATCAAAAAATCATAGAATTTCTCAACTGTTTAAAGTTAGAAATCGGTACAGGGAAAAATCAAATTTACTACAGTCAAAAGTACCGGGTGTTCCTAAATGAATATCGGAGTTTTAGCGCTTTACAGTATTTATTACATATAACATACAAGTACGATTCATACATCGAATGAAAGAGTAACTGAAACATTTTTACCCTCAATGTGAGCCCCATTCGTCACACGACACACATCAAGTTGATAGGCGAGTTCATCCCAAACTTTGTTCAGTGTGTCGGTGATTATTCTTGCAACAGCTGCTTCAATCCTGTGTCTTAAGTCTGGAAGGCCCGTTGGTAGCGGAGGTACGTACACACAATCCTTAAAGAACCCTCACAGCTAAAAACCCCATAGCATCAGATCGGGTGAACGTGTAGGCCATGTGAAACAATCTTTATCGAGAGGCCCTTTGCGGAAAACCCATTGGTCGAGTACAGGGATGTTCAACCAATCGCATACTGAGAAGTGCCAGTAAGGAAGAGCATCATCTTGCTGCCAAACCAAGTTATTTGGTTCACTTTCTTTCAATTGAGGAAATATCCATAGTTGTAGAGCATCAAGATAGGCAGAACCGGTTACAGTTAGTTCTCCGAAAACGAAAGGCTCATACACTTTAATATATTTAATGGAAGTATCTTTTACAAAAGCTACAATGTACCTTTGATCACGATTTTATATAAATCAACCATAATCTCCAGTCTTTGAAATTTTTTTTCTTTTATAATCACAAAATAAATTGTCTTGTGATGGCATTGCTGTTTAGTGCTCGAAATTTAGCAGGAAAAAAACTAAAACTTTAAAACGAATACTGTAAAATCGGGCGTATAACGAGCACTTTTAACACAAAAAATAAGATCCAAATTTACGGGTGCGCGTTTTACGCTGGGTATAAAAATGTTAGCCTTAGGAATAGAAAAAGATATGAGCATTAAAAAAATTAGATTTCTCCATGTATCGAAATACTATTTATTTAAAAGAAATGACGTACCTTATGAACTTAAAGAATTGTAATTCTAGAAATATGCTATTTGTTTTTTCAAAAACTTAGGATAATTACAAGAATAAATGACTTCAAAAAGTAAGAGGAGATGTGCTTTCTTTATTTTAGTTAATCATGAGTAAAAGGCATGGAACAGAATGATGTATTTTCACAGGATGATTTTTTATTTTCCCCCTCTACTATATAATAAGAAGTAGTATGTTACAACAACAACAGAAATGTTTTTTTTTCTTCTGCTCTTAATACATCAATACATTTAAAGAACTTTATGGGAGTATTCTAAAAATTTTAACTTTTTTTATTTTTTATTTAAGAGCATAATATAATGCTGGCCGCTATTTGAGTAAGAAAGATTGAAACATTTATAATTAAAATAAGTTTTAAATGTGCAGTGAAGAAATGTACTTCAACAACAGATTATAACTTTTTTTAAAGAAAAAATGCTATTTAAATCCGTTAGTAAGCCAATAAATTGTACTTAGTGTCCGTAACTCTCTCTCTCTACTACTCTCTTTCTCCTCTTAAATGCATTCGCTTGCGAAATCGTTTGGTAATTATTTCATCATTAATTCATTTCGTCGTGAGAAAGAATTGATTTTGAAAAAAAAAACACAAATTTGATTATTAATTATTCGTGGAGAGCATCTTTGTATAAAGTGCCTACAACATGTTGGTCTACTTTTTAAAAAATATTGTACGATATTAAGGGAATGTTTCATAAAAGGTGCAATAATTTTCAGAAATTCAATAAATTAAAACATAGTTTGAAATATATTTTTCTTGAGTCCTAGGAGGATCCACTTCTGTCGCCAAATTTTTTGGCAATTTAGGTAACAATATGGTAACCCTACTATTTCATTCAAAAAATGTAGAATTAATAGCCCCTAAGAATTCAACCCTAAAAAGCCTTTTTAATTTTTCATCAACAGCATTTTTTGTGTGGGTGAAAGAAGTAAGAAAGATACGAATATTTGTAACTAACAAAATGCAACAAATTTATTCAGGACTTATAAACAGGATAATATCAATATACACGAGTCTTTTATATTTATGTAAAAATAAATCTAATGATATAAAACAAATCTAATCTATTAATGATAAATCTTCTACAAATTGTACAAATACCAGTAAATGTATAATTGTTATACATAGTAAAAAAAGTTTGTACATCTGTGTGATAGGTTTATACTACAGTCAAACTCTGAAAAACAAATGTGTTAATAGTTACCAGACAAATAAATTACAATCTATACTTTTTTTGTAAAAGAATTATGTGAATTCAAAAATGAATTATTTTGATCATGCAAGAGTGAGCAGGACTTTTATATTCAATATATGGACACAAATTTATATTCTATTATACACACATTTTAATGCCTTAATGCAGTGCTTCTCAAACTCTCAATACTGGCGCCCCCCTTATCAATCACAATTTTTATCGCGCCCCCCTTATACATTAATAATGTACTGAATGCAATAATAATGCACTTTTTTTTTACGCTAAAGCAATAATCTTAATTATATACCGTACAAATTCATGACATAAGTATTAAATTTTGTATATGTTGCTTTTAAGCAAAAAAATAATAAGCAATAGGATAATTATTATGTTATTTTTCCTTTCTCTAATTTTTAAATTGGAACATATTGCAAAATGCGGTGGTTGCTTAGAAGACAAAATAGAGATATCAGCTTTTTTTTAGAAATAACTCATTGGGTCAATTTCTAATCATATATATATAAGCATTCCTTTGAAAAATTTGCTCTGTAAGACAAGCCCATGGAAGTCGCTAATACTTATTAAACTTGTTCATAATTTAGCATTAATTAATTAGTTATAAAATAATCTGTGCAGCACTGATACATTAAAAGTATACCGGCTGAAGTACCTGCTATTTGCACGAGTTCATTTAAAGGAAAATAAAACATTATTGATATAATCGCTGAATTTTAAGGAGAGTAAAGCCAAGTGCGCAACAATGTTTACAAAAATGTAAAATGATTTTTTTAAAATGATTGCTCAAATTATAATTAGTTTTAAGCGAATTGTAATTTTAAGCCTCACAGAAATAGCATTTAGAATTGATGTTGAATAAGGAACAATAATAAAAAATTCCGATGAGAAATAATTGTATTTTTTTTAATATTTAAAGTGATAAGACTTCAACATGTTTTAAACCTGGAGCAGGCACGCACTCAATACTAATGGTCGAGTGGGGTTATTGAGCCACCCCAATTTTTTTTATAATTATTTTTAAAGTACACAATAAAAATCGTAATTACAGTGAATAATTTACTTAAGAGAAAATATACTCACCTACTTTCAAGAACACAGAAAATATTTCGCAAAATAAGTTATCCCACCGGGAACTCAGTCAAAACAAGTACCTTAAGATTGTAAAAAAAAAAAAAAAAAACGTTTGTTACTCCCAAAAAAGAGGGAGATATGTGACAAATATATTTTAGTTCACACGTTAAGACTGTCAAAGAGGAGGATAGTGTCAGAGCCATTGGTAACAATTAAACAGTTTTGCCAGAATTACCGATTTCGTGCATTCTGTGCTCGGCGTGACAGCTCCGGAATAAAAGTGTATTTATTACAATATGGATGTTCAAAAAAAATTATGTATAACGTTTTTCATTATGCTTTTTTATATATTTGGGAATAACTCATAGAAATAAATCTTGGCCAAGTAATCCTTCAAAAAGCTCTCTGTGCTTTTCCAAAAATCATAAAAATATTTTACAAGGAAAAAATCGCAGCAGAAATAGTTTATTTGCAACTGCCCTAAATGAAAAAACAAATACAAAAGAGCACGGACGTAACTAACCATACAAGTAAGTTCGAAGGTCAAACCGCAGCAACTACATTCTGCTGCCTACAGCTGATGACAATAATATAACAGTGATAAATTGTTTATCTTCCTAAAAAATTTTTTCGATTATGGGTCTGGGTTTTGTTTTTTCTCATTTTGGTTTGAAAAGAAACCGTAATAGAAGTAGAAGCTTTATTTTTTTTATGACGTAATATCGCAGATATATAAATTATATCAGTGTAAATGTGTATTTTTTTATCATATCAGAAAGTATTTTGTTTTACTTCATTCCAGTAAATAAATTTTTTTAATCTTTTATTTTCGCAGGGGGGCGCGCCCCACAGTTTGAGAAACACTGCCTTAATGTATTACCACATATTTGAAATTCAATTCTCAATAAATTATATCATTTAACTAAAATAGTGCAGTGAATAAAGACTTAAAATGATGCACAGTTTTTTTACGTGTAATTTTACAAATGGTAAATGACAATTTTAATTTCTAATGTTCGAAAGAGATTTGATTATTATCAAGTATAAACATTAATGAAGCTATAGTAAAATAAAATATTTTTCCATTTCTGTAGTAAATCAGAAACGTGTTTTTCCCCCTGTAATATTCTAAAATTATTAAGTAAAATAAGTTATATATATATATAATTGTTTTTGATATGACACGTATCAGATTCTTGTGTTCTAATTTTAGATAATTAAATACTGAAGTACCTCTGAACTACTCTGAAGATGTGTAAAAAAGTAAGATTTAAGTTAACATTATATGTTCTCTATATATAACTTAATTTAAAATAAACACAAATTTGCTTTGAAATATTTACATTCTTGTAGAAGTCTACATCTATCCAATATCCTTTTAGGAGAGTTTCTTTTGTGAAGACAAAAATGAGGAGAATGGAGCTCGGTTTTAGTTGGCAACAGTATTGATATAATTTATGAAAGAATAAAAAATAAAATATAGCTTCTAAATATCTTACTAAGAATTATTTCAATGCTTCTGTTTGGAATTGCTAAAATTTAAGAATTGAAAATTTTTATAAATGTGTGTATGCACATAGAATAAGTACATACACACAAGTAGAACATTATTTTAAGTGCTTTCTTATGTTATATTTATTAAGGGGTCACATGAAAGTTACATAACATGCATGTAATAAAAAATACACTGTTAACATTATGTAAACTTTCATAGGGAAGAGCCCTTTCAAAGTATTTGTATTGTTTTATTCTTGAAATAGCTCTTTCCACGGTAACTCGCTTGTTAGATAATTTGCTGTTAATTACAGTTTCAGCAGCCTGAAATTGAACCTATTTTGGAAGCAGCAACCTATTTTGTCTAACTCTGCTTTGTCTTTATCGGCCATTACTACATCATTTGGCTCAAGAAGATCCATCAGCTTACTTCCGAGGTAAAGTTCCTTGTCCGAAATGCTGCAACAATGTAAATCTGATACGAAGCAGATCACCCCTGAAGGCATAATACCAATCATGCATTTCAGGTTATTACAATTTCTATAATAACTAAAAGTCATTCGTTGCTGCAAAAGACTGCTGGGTTTTTGAATCGGAAATTCCGTGCAGTCAATGATTACTCTACAGTCTTTATTCTCCAACAAAAAAGGTTTTGGCATTGTTTCCAAAACAGTCTTTTTTGTAAGGAAAGTGTATAATAAATTAAATTTTTTATAAAGAACTATTGTAACGAGATTAAAAATTCGCGATGCTGTTGCCATGGAAATTTCGAATAAAATTTCTAATAATCTATTGGACATACTTGTCCTTAATTTAACCAAAAACATAAAAAACATATCTATGTGGGAGTCCGAATAAAATCTTCGAATAAAAATCAGACTCTTCAGAAGTCGGGATTTTAAATTGGCGAGGTGGTTGTCTAGGGGTAAGTATTAAAGGGTTAGTGATGAATTAATTGAATCAAAGCCATTTAAACGCAGATACTTCATTTAAGTAAAAAAGAATTTATTTCAAGTTAAAGGGGAAAATTTACAAGGGGAATATTTACCAAGGGAAAGAGACATGCAGAAATTAGATTAATTGAAAGTTGAGTTATACCTTTAGAAGACGGGGAAATTAATTACCTTTCTCATGCTTGGACTGAAATCGCGCTGGGCGCGAAAAACGTGACGTTTTGAACCGGCGGGGCTTAGTAGGCCTCTGCCAAAAAATTATTCAAGCCGGCGCTCCGAAAGCTCACCAGACGGCGCTGCTTCGGAATGCGGTAATAAACAAAACTGACGTTAATAGTCCTCTGAAAAGGATATGACTCAACCTTTTACAAAATGTTTCAAACGAAAAATCCTACATTTATGGGTTGCAAAATAATTTGGGTGGACATAAAGCATTTTCAATTTTTAAAACATTGAACACACTAAAAAAATCTCTTGTAATGAAACCCTGTTAAGGTTTTCATATACAAGTCCCTTTTGATATTAGTTGCAATCAGTAGCGCACACAGGAATTTTCAAGGGGGTCCGGGGTCGAAAGTTCACCATTCTTGTATCATGCTCCTTTTGATTTTGCCGATTTCGGGAACAAAACACAGTAAAAAACTAATTATTGAATAAATAATTAGCATTAATTAATAAAATTAATCATTAATAACAAATAATTAATTAAATTTTACGTACTATATACTTAGAATTATAAATAATCGGAAAAAAAATCAAGGGCTTTGGGAGGGTCTGGTCCTCTAGGAACCCCCTTGTCTGTGTGCCACTGGTTGCAATGAATTTCTTTTTCTGTACAATTTCCTTCCGCTTCTTTAATTCAGTTTTGTAAAAGGCAAGCTCATTCAGGAAGGAATGGAATGTGCTGGCCTTAATAAGAATGTAACGTTCGTCATCCCTGTATTAAAAGAGTTTTTTTTTTAAATTTTACATAATTATGCATGTATATGTAACTATTCATGAATTCTAAACTTAATTAAATAAAAATTACCAAAATAAAAAGGTGAAATTGTCGAATCGGGCGCCTCTCCGCCAAATTTTGAAAAATCGCCAATTTGGCGAGTTTTTGATTCCGAATAGGTGCCAGAAGTAGTGGCGTGATGGGTTTCTTCGTGTCTGCAAAATTGAAATGCTTTGAAGTCGACACATTTTTCAACATAGAGTACGATAAGGAATTCAAATGAATGCAGCACAGAAAATTTATAGATATATGTTAACATTATACATATTGTTAGGAAATGAAATGAACAAAGTTATGATGATACTTATACATATTTCTATAAATTAAAATTTGTTTTATATTGCTACTAAATGAATGTCAAAATGTAAGATTGACAGGAAAGAGATGAATCTAGGCAGTGGCGTAACCGGGAATATTAGGGCCCCTTGCAAAATCAGCTTTTGGACCCCAAGCCCTAATATCCCTGGGCTCAGCGCAATGCTAGGGTGCATGTTATGCCACTGAATCTTGGTCAACACCTTTAAAAAGGGATTTAATCAAAATATTTTTATCACATAATCTCTCTAGATCACAAGTGCTTGCTTTTGTCATTGTATGCAATTTTTTATATGCCCAGTGCTGTAATATAAGTTAAGAAAAAATATATTTTTTTATTCTTTAATTCAATGCAGTACCGTTGATGATAATTATATAATTTACTTAGTTCTATGAGAATTTGTCATTTTACAATTACTTTTCCAGTTTAATATTTATATAGAAATTCTCTCTAAATCTGTTTTTTTTTTTTTTTTTAAGAATATTACATATTTCATTTTCATGCTTCTAATGGGATTAGTAAAAATCCCGCCATTACTTTTCTTGTACCATTTGCAGTAGAAAGGAGTGGCGGGAGAGGCGAGCCCCGCTTAGATCGGCTCCGATTCGTGGCGGCAAACAGGGGTAAGGGAGAAATTACAGCGTCCCGTGTGGTTTTGGAGTAGCGAAACATATTGCAACTCCATGTCTTCTTTGGCGACTAAAATCACTAATTTTTTTTTTA
The DNA here is from genome assembly GCA_019973935.1 of Trichonephila clavipes. Classification (NCBI taxonomy): domain Eukaryota; kingdom Metazoa; phylum Arthropoda; class Arachnida; order Araneae; family Nephilidae; genus Trichonephila; species Trichonephila clavipes. The sequence goes on from BMAU01020439.1 coordinate 28,075, forward strand.
TTTTTCCGAAAAAAATCATTTTTTTCGAAACTTATTCCAATATTTTTATAAATGATTGAAAGAAGTATTAAGTAGCGGGGTCTTCAAGAGAAGTAGTACAAAATTCGCGAAGTAGCAATAGGATAAAAAAAAGTAGCGGAATGTTTGTTTGTTTTTAAAGTAACAAAATTAGCGAAAAATCGCACGATCAAGCAACACTGATTTAGAATATTCCCAAAACTAACTTAACTAAAATTCCGTTGCCAGATTCAAACTGAATATTAAATACAAATAATATCAAACAGGAAATGTCGAACTTATTTGGAATGGCAGCACAATCATGAACAATAATGAATTCTTATTCAATTTAGGCCTACATCGCGTATAACTTGGGAATATTATGCATCTCAAATTCCAAGCGATAAGAATTTGCGGCGACACACAAACAAGAAATCAGTGGTGAAGTAAATAATATGTTGCAAATAAGAAAACATTTATATATATATATATATATATATATATATATATATATATATATATATATATGTGTGTGTGTGTGTGTGTGTGTGTGTGTGTGTGTGTGTGTGTGTGTGTGTGTACTGAATTAATTTCAATAACTCTTAGAATAATTAAAAAGTAAATTTACTTTCACTGATTTAATGTTTTGATTTCATTTCTTTAATTATGAGTGAAAAAATGAGTATAATTGAGTATTTTTTCGTACGACAGTCGTTTAAAGTAACTCTTCACAACAATGTCACTTACCTATCCCCTGGCGCTGAATTTTTTTTAAAAAAAATGTTAAATTCTAAACAAAAATTAATGAATTTTTTTTAACAGTTCCATATTGCCCTACTAGGAAAATTGGATCTGGTATCATTATAATGAGTGAACTGTTGAGAAAACCCGAATGGTTTTATCTCGACTTTGAAAAATAAATAAATAAAATATCTATAAATAGAACAAAAATTGTACATAAAAATCTACATAGTCAGTGGTAATCACTCATGTATTTTTCACATTAAAGTTTTTAATAATTTAATTTTCTATCATTGCTTTATTAAATCCAATGGTGAAATATAATTTTTGGGAGCAGTAGTGAAATCAGAACGAATGTCCATGAGATGCAAGTTATTGAACGCGTGAGAGCTATATTATACAACATCGCACTGTAAACAACATGAGGGCTATTGATGACGGACCTCGTAATTTTCAATCTCGATCAAGTAACGAGGACGACACCTGAACTGGCACCCCCTCTCCTAACTACCTCAACAAAAAGTGCATATTCCAAATTGCTTTAAATGTCATTGATCTTTTTCTAGTCATACGCTCTGTACTTTTTCCGGAAATGAGATATTTCCAAATATTGAAATGTGTGATATCGACAGAGTTTACAGCATGCTTTATAATTTTATTTAAATACCTTTGCTGTAGTTCGTTAAAAGCAAATTTATTAATTACAATTCTGTAATTATAATTTTCATATAATCGTGTAATTATAATTAAGTGTGACGTTTTCCTGCCACACAGCTGAAAGCCGTTTTCTTTTTGTGGATAGGATAACCACGTTTCTATGCACACGTGCACTCTTAAAATATTGCGAGGTCTTGTCTTTGGTCATCGCCTCAACAACCTTTGAGACCGTGAGAAACCTCCTACTCCAACCACAAGCCGGATGTAACTCGAGGATAAAGAGGTCGACCGCTGCCATCCCAAGACCCTAGAGAGGGCAGAGAGGAAGTCGATTGGAAAACTTCGAACAGGACGAATGCAATATCCTCCCTCACAAACAACAGAATTTGAACTCTATCGAACTAATCAATCCTTTTAATAACTTCAACTTATATACTGTAATTAAAAGCCAAGATGTAAATACACCAAATATTTAAATTAATAAACATCGCATTACTCTAATAAGGACAGTATCTGGATCCTGACAGACAGCAGAAGCTCCCTCCAATAATTGAAGAATTGGCCAAAAATTATGGACAGCACTGGTCTAGATATTATATCCAAATTGGCTAGGCTTGGACAGAGGAAACAAGTATGTCTCCAGTGGATACTGTCGCATGTGGGTGTGCCTGGGAGCGAAGCAGCTGATGAGCCGGCTGGTAGGGGTTGTAATCTCCCTAACCCCAGTTCCTTTGTCTTGAGCCATTCCGAAATTTATTCCCTCCACAGAGCTAAAATGAATTTGACGGCGAAACCCTCCTGCTCACCACTGGTACGCAGCTAAGAGTCCTGACCTATCTCTACAGTGCAAGAGTTCTAGGACTCTTCAGACCGCCTTGGTGCGCTTTAGAAGCGGTCACCTGCGTGGTATGACCTTTGTGCAGGGGGTAAAGTCTATCTTTACCTGTCCCTTCTTCTCCGGCTCATCTTCTGGACTGCTGGGGCGTTTCCCTGAGACAAATGTTTGGATATCAAGACCTGGCGTGTGACATTATTATGTAGAAAGGTCAAATGGACTTGGTGTAGGCTTTCTTGTTCCAAGGAGATTTGAAACAAAAACAACAACAATATCCCATTACCATTATCCCTCTCAAACGTCATATTAAGTCACCTTTAAAAAAATGTGCAACATACTATTCTTTGTTTTATTTATCAAATATACAAGCAGAGATTTTTCGCATAAAATATAAATAATTCAGCTTGCACGTAGCTTATTTTTTCTCGTGATTCTAGTCTAAATAACATAACTCATCTCTAATGTAATTAAATATGTTGATTATTGAATTGACTCTTTTCTTGATTAGTCTTCTTTAAAACTTTTACCGAGCGGTAAAATAAAAATCGAGTTACTGACACGTTACAATTTCGTTATTTAGTAATACATATATTTGCTGTTTTCTTAAAAATTCAGTAAATTAATTTTTTAAGGAAAATATTTCGTCTTAGAAAATCGGAAAACGTTCCGTTTATTTCCCTGGTGAAAACTTCTAGCCAGATTGAAGCTGAAGTTTCGAGATGGACATTGCGTTAGATGCTACAATACCATCATTTTGCTTCAATGGTTATATGATAATACACAGCTTTATATTATGGGTGAGTTTTTGCTTAAAAAATTATTTCCGATTTTTCTTTTCTCTCTCTTTCTCTTGCATTAAATTCTATTTTGATGCACTGATTAATGGCGAATTTCGCAATCGCACCGAATTAGTGTCAACAGCGTGTTTTTTTTTAACTCGAAGCCGAGTAAATGGGAAACAAGGTGGTGTGGGTTAAAGTGTAGTATAGGGGGGCCATTTGGCGCAGTCCTTTTTTTTTTTTTTTTGGTGACTAAAAGAGGTCGCCAAGGTACTTTTTTTGGAATTTTTAATTATTTATTTTAGAATAAATTCTATATCTCACCATAACATTTAGATAAAAATCGCTAAATCCGATGTGCTCCCCCCCATACTACACTTGAAAAGGTGGTGTGATAGAAGGACAACAATTAATCAGTCTATAATGAAGTGTACAGAAAAAAAAACGCATCCAAAAATAAAAATTGAAACCCTTCCGTCTGGCATCTGAAAAACATCGATTCATCTAAAGGTAAAAATTCCATGGGAAAGTGCAGAATCATTCACTGCCTGACGCTATTTTAAAAATTCGCCTGTACTTACGTACTATCACAACCGTATTGGCGACATTATGTAAAAGAAAGCACATGGTTGCCAATTCAGCACGTACGACGCATGGCAAATCAAGGTTGTCAACTTGGCGAGTTATTTTGAACGTTGGCATTGTTGCGATAGTACCAAGTACCTCAACGGATAACATAAATTTTATGTTGTAAAAAATAGCTTTGTTTTGCAAGAATGTTTTCGTCAAATTACTTTTGTCTTCTATGTTAATAAATGACCGATCCGTAGCTCTGTGGAATATATCTAATATGTCTCCAATAGATTTTTTACCAAGTCTGGGCACGGTAATGAAGTTGTTGATGACTTTTCGGCACTTACGTATTAGCGTCACCGCAGAAAAATTGATGCCTCTCAAATTCAGCCATGATACCAAAACAACAAAAAGATTCTAACATGTTTCATATAAAAAGATACAATCAGTCAAATTTTGATAGAAAATGGCGTGATTCGCATGGCGCCAATTTGGCTGTGGTGACGCTAATACGTAAGTACCGACTTAACAAGAAAAGGCTCTCTGTCCCCAATTCCATCGATATTATGTTCTTCAGAAATTTTTCACTCTGTGGAAATTAAAAATGATTTCGTGAGGGAGTTTTTCTTCCTACTTACCACTGGTTCGTAGTTAAGAGTCTAAGTATATAAGCTAAAAACAGGAAAGTTAAATCTCTCCAGCAGGGAGTAAAATTTTTTTAATGATATGAAAAAAAAAATCTTTTTCCTTTTAAGTGTTTGAGCCTTTTTTCGAATACTCAGGATTTATGCACTGTATAACCCGAAAGGGGATTAAACATAAGTGATATTTTTTAAATAACCACAAGCAAGGTACTTGCGCATTATCGCAACCTGTTGGCGACATTATATGAAACGAGGCACCTATTTGCCAATTCAGCGTGTACAAGACATAGGAAATCGGGGGTGCCAACTTGGCGAGTTATCAATAGAGTTGGGGATTGTTGTGATAATACCACAAGAAATATTTATGTATTTTGCCACAGCAACTGTGATAAATTATTTAAAGTTTAAATAATCACTTCACATCGTTTTATCCTTCATTTATTTAGTTGCTAGCATGATGTATAAATACAAAATATCACAGAGAGGATAATTTTTAAATTTCTAATTAAAAAAATCAGACATATTAAAATTTGATGCATTGTGTAAATCTCAATTTGATTATAATGACAGTTTATAAAGGTTTGAAGTGTGCAAATGGAGTAAAATGTTTTAATATGGACTTTCAGAAGTTTAAAATTTTATTCATAATCGTCAACCAAGGTCAAGTGTAGCTGAAGTGTGAGAAAATTCGAGAATTCATTACTTAATTCTTAATGAATGAATAACAGTTAAAGCAATCATTGACAAAATGGGCATACGTTATAGGAGTGAACAATTCATTATTCTAAATAAGTTGGAAAATCACAAGATGGATGCCACAAATTTTGAATGTAAACCAAAAGATGGCAAGAAAAAGATTTGTTAAGAACCTTTGAATTGCTATTAGACAAAAGGAAATATATTTCTAACATAAATTTTAATTTGGGATCAAAGTTGGGCGCATCATTACACCCTTGGAAAAAGTGGTCCAGTATGGAACGTCACCAAAAAAGTGAAAATCTGTTACACTAAAAACATAAACTTGATTATGAACTACAGTAAATCACGTTTCTGTTTTTTGGAGGGGGAGGGGGGAGAAGACACTGATGACCGACGTACATTTAATGTAGAGTTTTTCTGTGAACCTTTGGAGCAGGTTGCAGAAAATCTGTCAAAAGACATTCCCATGAGATTCAAAACATCCTACCTTTCGAGGACAATGCAAAACTGGCGTTACACAAGAACTTACACGAACAACAAGGTACACGAATTTAACAATTTTTTTGTTCTAGCACGAATTCAAAAAAAAAAAAAAAAAAAAAAAATGGGGGACTCGTACCCTTTGGATGAGGACGATTTGAATGAGTTTATGACAGTTTTTGATAACGAAGGCAATACTAATGAATTTAAAGGTGAAGTTCAGCTATTAACAGCTAATTTAATTCCCGAGGGCTTGAAATTTATTTCAAGTATGGAACAACATTTTATTACTCATGAAGCTAACATAGAGCGTGCCTTAAAATTTCTATGTAACTTGAGTAGAAGATATCAAGAATTATATATAATCAACATGAGAAACCAAAAAGACAGCTACTAATAGGCTTTCTAGCAACCAAAATGCCAACAGAGGCCGTTAATAACGAACGAAATTCTTTATTTGAATCAGTGCCGGTTTATCTATTGGGCGCTTGGGCGGGCGCGCAGGGGCCCGGATAAGCTGGACTTACCGGGTTTTCTGGTAATAAATTTCGATCTATCAGTGCTAAGGAGGCCTGCAGATCTGCACCCAGGACCCGGTGCAAGACCAGGGGTTGAGAACCTTTATAGACCAACGCGCCATTTTTACCTAAGAAGTGTTTAATGAAGTGTACACGTGCCGTCAAATAATTTTGACTCGTGATTATTGAAAAAATAATAAAATTAAATACTAAGAACACAAAACTCTACTTACAACGAAAAAATACCTTTTGCAATGTGTAGTTGTAAATGTTTTAGTTATACGTGTAATTCAAACTAAAGCAATATTAGTGTGAGTTCTATTGTTTCAGATTGTGTGGATGACAAACAACTTATATTAAGATTGCAAAATATTACTTTTTATAGGATGCATGCTCAATTGGAGTCATCAGTCAATCGGTCTTTAAGCAATTAATTATTTTTGCTGTGGTTCACTTTTTTGGCAAGAGGATTTGCGATTTGTTTCTAAATGCCGTTTTACAGACGATGTTTTGCATACCACTATTTCAGAACTTAAAACACACACCGTTTTGTCGCCTTTACTAATAATGCCATATTTCTAGATTCATCAAATTTGAAATTCTCTGTTACGCTTACTCTTTTGCCCTTTTTATTCTTTTGCTGTATTAGTCATGTTAAATAACACTTTAAAATACATAAAATACAAATCAACTTTAAAATACAGTTGTGTCAATGAAATTGACTATGTTATGCGTAGACATACTTTGCATCATAAGCAATTGTAGGCAACGACGTAACTTTGGCAAGACAATAACAAATGAGTGTGCTCAACGCCGCACTTCGAACAATTAAGGATGGCGATCTGAGATCGATTAATCGAGGAATCGATTTCTCGGGCCAAAAATCGATTTTTTAAATCGATATGTTGCACTGGATCGATTCAGTGAATCAATATTTCCTCCTAGAAAATCGACATTCGATTTTTTTCTGTTTTGGTAAAAACCATAAAATTACTCTAACTCTACAAGTAATGAATGCACTTGCACTGGGAAGTCAGGGCTTAAACGAAAAATTTAAACGCTATTTATGGCAGGCAGTTGTGCATCTGAAGTATGATCCTATATACTTTACTGGCAAGAACAAAGAAAAAATTCTTTTTATCATCACGTTCACTCAATAGCCATGATGTATATAAGTATCGTGGGATCATCTGTTCCTCGTGAGCACCTTTTTTCGATTGCCGGCAACAGCGCAAGTGAAGAGTGGAGCCGTTTGGATCCCAGTAGACTTGAGAGACTGTTGTTTTTAAAAAGCTTAGATATTAAGCATTGGCAACTATAAGTTTTTTGTTATTTATTTTCTTAACTTTTTAATGTATATTATATATAACAAATACATTTAGAACATAAATATCTTCTTTTATATCTGATACTTTGATATGGTAATAAAAATTATCACAATTGTCGAATTCCCTGAACTAAAAAATTCTCTGATTTTTCTGATAAGAGATCGTTTATTATAGTATCTTTCTTGTTTTTCATAAAATGGATTTATATTTACTTTGTAAATGCAAACTTGGGAAAAATCGATTTTTTAGAAATCGATCTTTTTTAGACCTTGATTTTTTTTGTGAATCGATTCATCAGGTTACGATTCGAATCGATTTAAAAATCGATCTTTTTCAGAAAGAATCACCATCCCTACGACCGATCATCACGTTTGTTCGTAATACTTCATCGTGAACTTGGTTACTTTGAGATACAATGCAAACCATTTTGATGGCTGACGTGCCCAAAATATTATGACGCGTGCGTGCCATTTTGGCACCATCCCTGTGCTAGACATATCTGACACATCTACTGATGAAGGCATTTTTGATCCTGTTCATAATAAACGTGCATGCTTATTATCAAGTACCGCGATGAATGGTTGTTAGTTAGTAATTTTATTCCTAATTTCAATTTGATTTTTTATATGTTGTATGTACTTATAGACTGAATTTTCACTGTACACTGATTTTAATACTTTTTCAATTCCTACTATTAGCTCATACTCTCTACTCTATTTATTTATTTATCTTTGTGGAATTTTCAATCGTTAATAAAATACATTTTAAAGCACTCAATTGAGCTGAAATTTTGTACACGTGATTATTTTGAATGACAATACAATAATTTAATTATAATTAATAAAAATTCATTGATTAAAACTAATTATTTAAAGAATTACAAATACAGCCACGTTGGCATCATTTTTGGCGACTTAACGACCATTTTGGCGAATTGTGTCAAAACTTGAAAAGGTTTTTTCTCACGTTTTAAAGCATTCAGTTGAACTGAAATTTTATATATACAATTGATTTGGATGACAATACGATACTATAATGATAATTAATAAAAATTAATTACCACTTAATGTTGTGATTCTGTCATATGTATATACATATTTACATTAATTGTAACTATTTAATAAAAAGTAGCTAAAATAATTTTTTTTTTTTTGCTTATCTAAGTAGGAATTGACTTAAAAAATTTTTTATATTACTTGTTTTGTAAAAAAAATGAACTGTTTTTGTTTTATAAATATGTAAGATAGATTTTATTATTACTTTTTGGGGGAAAATATTTACAAATTTTTAATCTTACACGATTTTTTAAAATTGTGGGACATATCCCCAAATTTACCATATGTTTTATGTATTTTTTTACACGATTTATTTTTTGTACGATTTTCTAAGGAACGTATCTATCGTGTGAAAAAAAGAGTTGTGTGTACTTCATTGAATAACACTCGGAACACCCACCCCCTTTATCTTGAAACGAATCTTTTGGATTGTAATGTTCCTCAGTTACAGTACGGCGTAGACTGTTATAAAAATTTAGCAGTGGAAAAAACGGGGGGTATACTCTCTAGTTTTACATTTAGTTTTTGTTGGGAAAAACACTTGATTTTTTCTGTTAATATATAAATACTTCTTTTTTAAATTTTTATTCAGTCACTAAATCTGTAAATTTATATTATAAAGGAAAAAGTAAATAACTAATACTTAGGGCCGTTTTTAACCAACCCGGCTCCCTAGGCAACTCAATAGTCCCCCCCCCCTTCTATCTCCAGAGTCCCCTCCCCATCCTCCTTCAGTTCTTACTTTTCCTGTTTTGTTTCCAGAGGGATTTTCCCTTAACTCTCTTACTCTTCCCTCCGCCTCCCCCTTTTTTTTTTTTTTGCTGTGTGGATACTTTCCATTATCGACCCCCTATAAACCCTCCGTGTTATGGACTGACAGTCATAAAGAAAGAATAGTAGTATATAGTTTGGCCACTTCTCTCTCTTGTTCATTTCTTACTTTACGGCCTCAAGGACCACCCACCCTTTTATAAATTAGAACAGTAAATTAGTGAAATCATTTGCAATTACAATATAGATTATTGTATAAACTGTTTTAAACTTGTTAATTATAATCTTTTTCATCACTTATCGCTTTATTATATTTTGCTTTTCGACATCTTTATTCTTTGTTGAGTCACTGTCATTGTACTTGTACAAAGAAGATTTTCGTCGAAAAACGAATTATTTTCCCTAGAAAATCATTAATAATATTATTGTAATCAATTTCCATTGCAATATCATTTTGAGTGCAGAGCAACATCAAACTGTTAAGCTTTTCACATTTTCCATCGTCGATCTCATTTCAGTCTTTACTCTCTTGAAGGCAGAAATGCTTCGCTCACAATTCGCTAGGCAGTGGTATATATATGTTCGCTATAATTTTAATATTCTTCTCTTTTTGTTTTCGCCCTTCAATTTTTTGCACCCTTAAATCTTTTGCGCCCTAGGCACGAGCCTAAGCGAAAAAGCGGCCCTGCTAGTACTAGAAGCTACATTTTCTGTCAACGACTCAGATGCAGTTTTTCTAACTTGTCAGATCTACAGCGATCTCTATCTCAACTATAGTGATCTTCATTTCACTCTTCCGCATTGGCCAGAAAAAAAAACCCAATTCCAATACTTGTTAGGCATTCAATGTGCACAAAATTATTACTTGGACCACTATCCAATTGTTAAGTTATTTGAGCATTATTGCTGGTTTTAACACAATGGAATGATTACTGTAGTATAAAATTTTTTTTTATGAAATAACTGAACTGGATTCAATTTTTTGGTGCTTACGTATTATCGCAACCGTATTGGCGACATTTTATGAAACGGAGGACATGGTTGCTAATCCAGCCCGTATGATACATATGAAATCGGGGTAGTCAACTTGGCGAATTATCTCGACTGTACTGTTCATACCTTGCTGGTTTCGGACTATCTGAAAGTGTGTGATGTCATGTACCTGGTCTAGCACTGCTGACCAATGGGGACGTGCAACAACAACAACAACATTATCTCGAAGTAAGGCATTGTTTGGGCACGTAAAAAAGTGCCCAGTATTGTTTTTAAAAAATATGCTTTGCGAAAACAATAAAATTGTAACTAAAATTTTATCAAGAAAATTCAATTAATAAAGATAATGAACAAATAACTAGAAAATGAATTTTTTCCCCATTACACATAAATTTGCTTTAATTTCAGCTTCCTTAAAATTTCAGGGCCAAGGAGTTTTTTTCATTCTTTATGGAACTCTAATATATCACGTACTGGACAGATTTTTCATGGACAAATTCGGCTTGAATACAGCAGGGAATATCGCATATTTAAGTCTAGCTGTTGGAATCACATTGCTTCTTGTAAGTTTTTCGATTAACTTCGTGATTATGTATCCAAGTATGATGAATTACGGATTGGTGAGTAAAATTTATTTCGTCTCTTTTTGTGCTGATAAGCATTATCTTTTATGTACATAAATTGGAATGAGTTCCTGATGATTTATTTAATCAAGTTATTTTTACAGCAATAAAGTTCCTTACTACATTTAATATTTGTGGAATCGATATTCCTCCACATAAGAATTTAAATTTGGATACACCGGTGCTTTCAGGAAACCCTATTATTGTGGGTGACTTAAATGGTGCTTCCCTCATCTGAGTTTGCACTCCTTCATTAAACTACCATACTAAGCAAACGGGGGACTTTGCCTCGACAGATTTAACGTGCACCAGCTTCTCTACAATGCAGGTCCAGTGGTGCAAGGGCTCGAACTCATGAAATGCCAGCCATTAATTTGTGACTATAACCACTAGGCTACCGCAGCTACTATAAAAATAAGTAACCGAATTGCATAAAATTGACTTCTAGGTATAGAATAATACCCTGTCTAAAGTTTTGCTTCCAATGTCAAACCCTCTAATCAGTTGGATAGATGATTTGTAACACATAATATAATTCACACAATTTTATATAGTAAGTGAATAACTAAATTAATAAGAACAAGTTTTAATAAGTTTTAGAATAAATTAGGGGGTGGTACCCCTTGTCCACTTAACGGCGAACTAACCGTCATTGCACAAATTATACACATTCAGCACTCCAACTGCCATTAGACATTCAATGAAAAACCAGACGTAATGTGAAACATTAAAAAAAAAGCAGAATGGCCACAGTACTGCAAAAAAAAAAGGAGTTTAATCATAATCTCCAATGAGTGTACTATGGCCCATAAACACTTACTCGAAGTTTTAAATAGAACTTTGTAAGATATAAACGGCAACGAGAAAATATTCGGTGATGCTGTCATATTACTGTCTGGTGATTTCCGATGGACATTGCAAGTCGTTCCTCACTCTACTTTTGCTCACGAAATTAACGTACGTTTAAAGCAATCGTTTTTATTGCGAAACGTTGAAACACTTCGATTGACCATAAACACGCGAGTTCAATTGCAAGATGGTCAATCGGCGAAAATATTTTCTAACCAACTGCTAGGTATCGGAAACAGGGTAGAACTGCTTCAAAATACACAATGTATCAAATTGCATGACAATTCCTGTATTGTTGCTCAGACAAAAAAAAAAAAAGAACTGATTGAGAGTCTTTCGGGATATACTGTATGATTAATCTAGATAATGACTGGCTCTATAATCCTTTTACTTTAGGCAGAAAAAAAATGTTGATGTTGACGAAATAAACTTCCAAGTACAAAGGTGTTACCAGGTGATCTAATGCCTTTTAAATCAATAGACATTATTGTTGAAGAAAACAAAATAGTAAAGTTTTTGAATTCCCTAGATATATTAGGAATGACACACCTCTCTCACAATATTAGGTTAAAGATAGGTTATTCTGCTGCGTAACTTAAATCCATCTAGATTATCTAACGGTACACGTTTGGTCATCAAAAGAATTACCGGGTATTTTCCTGAAGCAACAATTTTGATTGTAAAGTTTAAAGGTTCGTCCTGTTGCCACGTATCCCACTGGTAACGTCAGAATCTTCAATACCCCATTCAAAAGTCTTCAATTCCCAATTCGCTTGGCTTTCGTGATGACCATAAATATATATCTCAAAGCCAAACAATGTCCATTTGGGGCTTGGACTTTAGAAATCCATGTTTATCGCATGGGTAACTACATATATGTTGCATACTTACGTGTGAGGAAATCACCGAATCTATTTGCGTAAGCAAAAGACAAGTTACCAAAAAAAGTTTGCACCAATTAGCGTTTAATTATATTAAAATTATTTACTGTTATAATTATGAATGATGAAAATAATATTAAAAATTCTAAAAAAAAATCAAAATTATTCTCCTCATTTATAAAATTAAATCTTCACACATATGCTGTTACTTAACAACTTCGTAAGAAATTCATGCATTATACAGGGGGTTTCTAAAAGAATATTGGAGTTTTAACACGTTACAATATTCATTACACATAACACATTAGTACGACTCACACATCGAATGAAAGAGCAATTTAAACAGTTTTGTTTGCTAGCATGTGGGCGCGTGGGTGCGAAACGTATGCTAATTTTTTCCCCTTTCTCGTCGATCAACAGCTAGTAGAAAAATAGCGACTAGTAAACAGAAAGGATTATGTTTTTCAGTTTGCAAAGTCAGATTCTGCTATTACAGTGCAACGAGCGTTTCAAACGATGATAACATTCTTAGATCGTATCATCAGTTTGAAACAACTGGCTGTCTTTGTACGGGATGACCAAGGCTGTAACTGGTTTTGCCTATCTTGATGCTCTATAACTATGGCTATTTCCTCAATTAGAAGAAAGTAAACCAAATAACTTCATTTTGGCTGCAAGATGGCGCACCGCCTCACTGGCATCTCTCAGTACACGATTGGTTAAATATCATTGTACCCAACCAATGGATTGGCCGCAAAGAGCCTCCCGACAAAGCTTGCATCGCATGGCCTCCACGTTCACCCGATCTGATGCCATGGGATTTTTAGCTGTGGGGGTTCATTAAGGATTGTATGTACGTACCTCCGCTACCAATGTACCTTCCAGATTTAAGACCAGGATTGAAGCAGCTGTTGCAAGAATTTCCTCAGACACACTGAAAAAAGTTTGGGATGAACTCGCCTATCGAATTGATTTGTGCCGTGTGACGAATGGGACTCACAATGAACATTTGTAAACTTGTTTATAAAACTGTTTTAGTTATTCTTTCATTCAATGTACGAATTATACTTGTAACATATGAGATAAATACTATAAAGAGTTAAAACTCCGATATACATATATTCTTTTAGAAACACCCGGTACTATACTCAAGTAGGATATGAATAAAATGTAAAAGTAAACACATTGTTTTAAACTTAATTTCAACTTTTTTAAAAATTTATATATGAATTAAAAATAATAAGCAATTTTATCAAATATTAGAATAAGGAGGTAACTATATCTAGGGAAAATGATCAAATTATAACAATAAACTATTATTCTAAGGAATTTTAATCCTTGTTATTTAGAATTTCTTTATTCAAATAACTATTAATAAAATTAATTAGGTATTTCTGAATTAAGCAATATTTAGTGAAATGTTTACAGTTTTTTTTTATTTTTTCTGATTTTTTTAAAACTAGAAATTGATTGCATTGTATATAATTAATAACAATATTTCTGAATATAGAAACATGTACATTACTCTCCCAAGAGGACCTTATATAATATTGAAATTAAATTCTTCTCTTTCATCATAAATATTAGTAACTATAACATTGCTTTTAATTTGATATGTATATCAAGAAAATTTGCTACATTGTCGTTACTATTTGTCTGTATTAAATTAAGATATTGTGGATAAAAATTAGTGTTCGGTTTAAAATTGTCTTGCTTGCCAAAGTTGATAATATCTTCTATCATACATATATATATATATATATATATATATATATATATATATATTCCTTAAATTTTTTCACTAAATTAAATTTTTTTCGTTATAATCATATATAATTTATAAAAAATATAATACACACTCTTCCTTTTATTATAGCAAGAAGCATTTATTCTATCATCCCTATGCCTTTATGCAATATTCATTACCCATAACACTGATTCTATATAATTCGAATTTTTGCCTTAGAAGAATCGACTTCTGTACATGGATATTTGATTGTATTTCATTTAGCATGTTAAATTATATTACAAGAAAAAAATATTTGTTTCATTTTAGCTAGCCGCTGTGTTTGGGTGTACGCTGGTGTTTGTTGTCATTATTTGTATAATTGGATTCTACTATACTCCTCACATGAATGGCGCCATGCGTATAGGATTCAGCAAGATTATGCAGAACTACAACGCGAGAAGCGAAAAGAACATTTACTTAGATGGACTCCAAGAACAAGTAAGGATTCCTTCCGAAAACAACTGGAATAATTTCCGCTCGTGTTTAGTTTCACAGAATATAGACTAGAATATTTTTCGTTTTCTTCGATTTTCGTTAAGCGTACTTAAGAGAACGAATACTAACAAATTTTAGGGAGAATTCATGAAAACGAACACAAATTTGTTAAGAGAAATGTTAAAACAAACTGGGGGAAAAAAACGGAACAAATTTTGATTGTAAAATAAGGAAATACAGTCGGACCTCTATTTAACGAAGTCGCTAAATCCCGAAAAAAATTTCGCTATACAGAGGTTCACCCTTCAATTTAATTTATAAACCTCTTAAAACAAATTTTAAATTCATAAACACTATACATTGAAAAAGGATATATTGAAAAATCAATATATTTCACACCTTTTTGTAAATTAATATCAATTTATTTTATATATGTATCTTAAACATCAAAAAAAAAAAGTGCAGGTAAAACAAGAAAAAAGAATGTCGAGGAATACACTGTATTTTCAACATTAAAAAAATAATTTTATATTAAAATTAACATTCATTTTAATTTCAACTGGGCGCTAACCACCTCTAACTGCTGATTCTTTTAAATTCTTTAAATAAATTTTAATAACTTCAGACGAATTCCTGCCGAATATTGAATTAATGGAATCATGCAGTCATTTGGAAAACCTTCATAAAAAGAAGTTAAAAAATGTTCTCAATTTTATTCCAAAAAATATATTGCATTTGTCTATTTCTTTCTTCATGAGTCATATTCGAATTGAAAGCATAAAGATAAGCAAAATGAAAAGATTATAATGTTCGAGCTTGTTTTTGAAAATAGTACACACAAAAAAAAATATATCAAATAAAAACACACAAACAATATCGGAAGGTTTAATTTGTCATTTAAATATTAATTTATCCGCTAAACTGTCGATATATTACTAAAGATTTTAAAGCTAATTTAGGTTTTCTAATCGTGTCTTTTTAAGAATTATTCCATTTTCAACATTTTTCTACATGATTATTTTAACAGAATTTATTAAATAGGTATCCAATATTTGTGGAACTAAAGACTATCTGGTAAAAATTAGAAGGCCAAATTAGAAAGTTTATGTGAAATATATGTATACTTTTTTGATACAATCTCAAAAGACCTCAAAAACATAAAAATTCAAAACAAAACAAAAATATTTTTAAAGTCGAATATATTTCACAATTAATTCAAAAGCTCTTTTAATTTCCAAAATAATAAACATTTTTGCTGGAGTAAAAAGGATTATCTTTTTGCAACAAAAAAAATTATTTACAAACAAAAAGAAATCGTTCATTTGTCCAATATTTATTATTTTGTTCTACATGCTAGTAATTTCAGTAGATGCAATAAATAACGTTTATCGGAATTTTTTCAAACATACATAATTGAGATTCTATTTATCAACATAGTAATTTCATTTCCTGATAAATTGATTGGTTATCTTCACTACTGACTTATCTTGAAACACGTGTAGAATAATATGTGCGAATAACACATCGAGAAAGATCTTCAATATTCGAACATTCTATCTACAAAATAATCGAGATTAATAATCCCTACAAACAGGCACCAACTTTAACATACATTCACGTACAATGAGACTTAGAAATATAATGTACTTACTAAAATTAAGTTTTGAATATTTTTAAAATATTTAATAAACGCTTATTTGAGAGAGAAGGCATATTTTTTTTCCAAAAAATATCTCATCGATCGCCTTGTATGTTTTGCCACTTGAATATTGTATTTTTAGCCTTCAGGCTTCTACACTCATGTCCATAAATTAAGGATAATTCAGAATCACACAGAAATTGAACTCTAAAATAAAAATTTCACCTGTAGAATTATCACACACATCTTGAAGAAGAATATGCAAATTACAGGAAACCACCGGATGGCACGGATAGTACGTCACAATGACGAGAGTGTAAGAGAGGGGTATATAAGGAATGGTGGCAAAGAAGTAAAATTGTTCACAAGCGCTTTAAAAGCCTTTCAGTGCAATAACCGCATAGTTATGGCACAAAGAAAGCATTTGGATGATTTTTTACGTGGTAGAATTATTGGACAACTGGAAATATTCCGAGGAACTTGGAATCGCCCAGAGTGTCATCTCCAGGCTTTGGCAACGATTCCAAGATGATGGTAGTGTGAGTAGATGTTACAGCACAGGTCACCCCGAGTTACAACGCCGAATGAGGAGACCGGTATATTTGGCAGTTACTGCCAAAAGAAACAAACGGAGCACAGCATCAGACCTGTCTCGCCAGCTACCGGTACGACAGTTTCAAGGCAGCCCGTGTACAGACGCTTAGGACACATTGGTCTATATGCTCGTAGGCCTGTCAGATGTGTTCCACTTACCGCAACTCACTGTCGCCTGCGATTAACCTGGAGTAGAGAGCATGCATTGTGGACACCACAACAGTGGTCTTGTGTGATGTTTTCCGACGAGTTCAGGTTTAGTTTAGGTTTAGTTTCTCGCCGGACTTTAATATGGAGAGCGCCAGGTACCCGTTACTACCAAGAGAACAACACCATTACGATGGTGCAGGATGGCTCGTTTGGGGAGGAATTATTCTTGATTCCAGAAATGACCTGCATGTTCAGAGTGTAACAATGACAGGCCACATCTATCGGGATGTCATTCTGGAACAACATGTACGTTTGTTTCGGGGCACCATGGGTGCTGAATTTCTGTTTATGGATGACAACGCCCATCCTCACCGTGCAAACATTGTAGACGAATGCCTTCAATCGGAGGATATCACCCGTATGGATTGGCCAGCATACTCACTGGACTTGAATCCAATAGAGCATGTGTGGGATATGCTTGGCCGACGAATTGCAGCCCGTCAACCCCCTCCCACCAGTCTACCGGAACTTCGGAGGGCATTACTTGATGAGTGGTGTAATATTCCCCAAAATCAGATTGATAATTTGATACTCAGCATGCCTAGGCGTTGTAAGGACTGTATTGCATCGTCCGGGAGACATACTCCATATTAACCATCATACTAACCATGTTGTACTGTTTTTTGTAAATAGGTTCTTTTTTGAAAGTTGCTCCAGGGAATAAAAATCGCAATTTTTATTAATTATGTCAAACATATAACATCTTTTTTGCTCTTTACTTTTTGTTTAATAAAAAGACTTCATAAATAAGTCAAATTTGTTTTGCTTCTGTCTCTTTCTGTACCTGAACTTTATTATCCTTAATTTATGGACATGAGAGTAGCTTTTTGCAATGATACTTATAGATAGCTTTTTACGTACTCTGTAATGATTGGTTTATACAATTCCTGAAGAAAGTCGAATTACAAGGTTTTAAAAGCTTACCTTATATATATATAATTTATTTATATAAATATATTGTAGTTAAGTTATAATAAATTTGTTATAAAACAACAAAGGCTACAGTTGCTTCGAGGCAAGAAGGTGGTACATAAGTAGATGGAGAGTCGAGATTTAATTTTACTAAAGACCTCTAAAGAGATATTTCAAGGTAAATTCCACTGGGTGTAGAAATAAGGAAAGTAAAGTATTTATATTAAAGGGCTGTCCTCTACACCAGATCTAAATTCAAAATTACGAGTTCTAGGGAAAATACAGCGCGTATTTGCACTTTTTAGAACAATTCCTAGTCTTTAAAATGTAAAGATTATTTTTTTAATGTTCGATCAGATAATCTTGTTTCTGGAACTAAAAATCTCCATCGTGCTTTCCGTGACATGGGTATTTTATCCACTACAATGGACACGCCTTGTCCCGGACTTGCAACCGTTTGGGAAGGATAGTGGCATGGTTTGGCGACTCTTGCTTATTTCTTTTCTTACGATACCACAGATTACTCATCCGGCCATATTTTTGTAGTTAAGTACAGTAAATTAATGAAATCGTTTGCAATTACAGTATAGATTGTATATTATTGTGTGACCTGTTTTCAACTTGTTAACTATTATTTTTTTCATCGCCTTACTATCTTTTACTTTTAGACATCATTATTCTTTGTTAAATCACTGCCATTGTACTGGTACAACAAAGGTTTTCTTAAGCTTTGATCATTGCAAAATCATTAATAACATCAATTTCCATGGTAATATCGTTTTGAGTGCATAGCAACATCAAACTGTTAAGGGGGGGTCCGGCACTTGAATTTTCAAAAAATTATCGATTTTATCACTTTTTGATATTTTCTAGAAGTTCAAATATTTTTGTTTAGAATGATATATGATATGAGGAAACATGATAATTAGAAGTATTTTTATTTTTTTTAAAGGAAGCTACTTATTGACGCGCATTAAATAAGCTCTGCTAAGAGCACCTGTGTTTCCCCTTGTATAGATTTATGATGAGCGCGAATCCATATGATGCCCAAGTGGAAAGATTAGAGTGTATTGGACTTATCAAAAAGTGTATGCGTACACGAATTTGGATCTTAAAAGCGAAACAGAGAAAAAGTTAAGTGATGGAAAAAGTCTAAGTGATCGCAACCAACTCACCGACATTTTAATAAAAAAAATTCAAAGATATTATCGTATGGCTATTAGAAATAATATCATGTCATGAAAAGTGCTGTTTGGGTTGTTTATTTTCATCCTCTGTCTTCGAACGAGAGTCCTCAACATGGACTGTATCCTGCGATTATAAATGCACGGTGCAAGTTTCAAAAGACAGAAGCTGAATGTAACGAAAGTCACTATGATCATAAAAAACATACACTAGTGCTATATATCATAATAAATTAAATGGAGACAATTTTTAGAAATCTAGACGACCTAATATTATTAAGGTGACTGCCTACCTTGAAAAATGTCGTTTTTCGTCTACATAAGGCATTTTTTTTTCTTTCAAAATCTTATAGTTTGAACATTTTTCTTCTCAAAACAGTTTTTCTTTTTCCTTAACGCGAAATCGAAATAAAGTTATAGTGATTTTAAAAAAAAACAAAATTCTATGCAAAAGGGCGGTAAGATAAAACTTTAAATGCTTTTTTCTCAAAATTATGTTTTCGAAAGAAACTCTGTACCAGATACCTGATATCTTAAGAACCAAACCAGATAACGTTTTGAAATTTTGTGGGAATGTTTATTATACTGTTTTTCATAAAGTGGACCACAAGTTTAGTTGTAGGTTAAATATTTTTTCATTTGGGGTAGTTTTTATGAAGAAAAAACTTAAAAATTATCAAAATTTTCATATTATTATGTATAATTGTCTGTAATATATATATATATATATATATATATATATATATATATATATATATATATATATATATATATATTTGTATTTCAATATTTCTCTTAGATTTTGGTTCATTTTGAAGAGCACCCTAATATGTATGTTGTGTAAAAAGAAAATTATGATAATTGTATTAGAAATTTTTATACAGTGTTACGCGTTTTAGTAAAAATTTGGTAAAATTTCCTTGAAATCAACTAATTTTTCTAGAAGTACAATATTTATTTAAATTTTTTTATGTATTTACTTATTTTTATTTTTCTTCCTAAAAACACTCAAAATGTTTCAAAAATTTGTTTTTATAAAAAAAAATGGGTCCGAAGATAGGCAGTCACCTTAAGCAAATGTTTAGATGGAAAGACCCAGAACCCAAATGAGTTAGTTAATAACACCATATGGTCAGTGATTCCAAGATCTATCTACATTTGTGGAATTAAAACTCTAAAATTAGGGGTAAATATGATTCAATATCAGTCATGTTGCAAAATTAATGATCTTAAGACATTGTGGCATAGAACCAAGTTATAAATGTGTCTTGCTTCAAAAAACTAGATACACATAGGATTCGTGCAGCCCAACGAAAGAATCTTGAGATCTCAAAAAAAAAAAACGAAAAATTGTTAAAAATAATGAAAAAAAAAAAAATAAAATAAGAGGAGTCTTTTGTACGAGCAGAGAGTAAAAATAAAATGCTTCATATGCTTCTGGTAAGTATTAGAGAAAGTAAAAGCTAAAAAAATTACAAATTTACACTTTAAAGCCTGTTTTCTCAAAATGTAATATTTTTCACTTTATGTACCTTTTTCTCAAAAGCTACTGATCATATAATCCTCAAATTTTCAGTGAGCAGACTTTTAAAATGTTTACACATTTTAATGTAGGGAATTAGATATATCTAGCAAACATTTTTAGATATGACTTTTTTTAAACTAAATTTTAGGGGGGGGGGGACAATTTTAAAAAAATTCATAATTAATTTAATTTTGAACAAAAAGACAAAACACTTCGTTAAAGTGTCATTAATAGTACAAATAATCTACAGTAAAAAAATTTTCATGAGAGGTTTGTAGTTTCTGAGGAAAAGGTACATAAACTTACGCAATTTAACATGGGCTTCTATGGAGGTACAGGACCCCCTTAAGCTTTTTATATTTCCCATAGTATATCTCATTTCATTCTTTAATCTCTTAAGGGCAGAAATGCTTCTCTCATGACTCGCTAGGTGGTGTGGTACGTCCACTGTAATTTTTAATTTTCCTCTTTTTTCGCTCCCTTGGCTCATGCCCAGTGTACCTAAGCGGAAAAGCGGCCCTGGGTATTTGCTTGACATTCCTCTTTCAGAGTTCATCAATCGTGGTGGATTAAAATTTAGTTTGATCTTCTTTCAACAGACCAAAAGCAAAATAGTCCAACAGATGAAATGTCAGAATTCAGCAAAGGTTTATTGTAAAGATGGGCATTAAGTCGATCGCGATCGACCAGTAGACCTCCAAGACATTTTGGAGTGACTACCTTTACTAAGACCTAAGACGCGCATACTAAAAAAACGTATTTATGGAACACCGACGCCAGCTAGACTGAAGAGAATCGGCATTTCACAACCGATGCGACTGTGTTTACTTAAACAATTATTCGATAAATGTGTAGACGACACATGTACTTTCATTCATGATTTACACGCTCACTGCCACTGTAGGTGAAAAAAGTTATCACTGCGATGCCAGCCGTAGAAATTAAACTTTCTCCACACTCCGACTAAAGGGGAAAATAAATGTTGATTATCAGCTCTTTCCATGATAGCTCAGGATTGGCTATTGAGACATCATCTTAAGCCCCGCTAGGGTTCTCATGTTGATGTCCTGTCCCGTGATGGTGCGGGACTCGTAAGCGATTAAATTAAGTATATACGTCGGTTTCATATTCATCGGTTTACGTCTGTTCTTTGCCTGATGCATTGAATACGTCCACGCTCTACGGTCAAGTAGTGATCTGTCATTTTCAAAAGAGTGATACAATATCGAAAACAAGTGTTAAGGAAAAAAACATACCATTTTAATACGAAATGGCTACACCTACGCCACTGGGTGGACCGCAATATTTTTAAAATATTAGATGTAGCCCGTCACCTGGAAAAGTCTGCCCTCCCCTGGTTTATAGGAAAGGTATATAATAAATGTAACAATTTTAATTTTTAAAGGAATTCAGTAGTAGTTTTTGAAGTATAAACGATTGTCAACTTGTACGAATTGTGCCTCAAATTACTTTCCCACCCACCGTACAGTTTAGATCTGGCCCCCAGTGACTACTGGCTATTTGTAGACCTTAAAAGAATGCTACAGGGAAAGAGGTTTAGCTTAAAGTGATTGCCGAAGCAGAAGCCTGTTTTGTGAGCAAAGACAAATCATTCTACGAAAAAGGTATTAAAAAATTAGAGAAGTGCTGGACTGAATGTTTCACTCTTGAAGGGGAGTATCCACATAAAAAAAATTCAATTTTGCATAAAAGTTGTTGTTTTATTAGTTAGGCACTTATTGAGTGATGTGTTAGATCTTTTTATTGCAAATATTAAGGTAAACTCAAGCTTCATCAAGGAAAAAACAGCGTATTTTAATTCATCTCCAATAAATGGTTTCCATACAGGGTTCTACACGATTTCTTGCATTGAGCTACACATGCCTTTCAACAAAAGATGGTGAACAATATTCTATAAATTTTTTAAGCTGAAAATTTTGATTTATTTATGGTTGATACAGATGTCCCCCCCCCCCTCACTAACCCTTTTGATTTCAGTTTAGAAGCATTCGAAATAGTAAACCTCTCTGTTCTCCGCTCTTGGAATCTTCTTTCCAAGTAAAAGAAATGTCGACGACATTTTTCTTTTCATTGAATAATGTTGGTTATATTGAAATTAGGCCATTTTTATACCATGCATTTCGCATCATTTTTTTTTTTTTTTTTTTTTTTTTTTTTTTTTTGTGGTCCGTCGCCAAAAGCCCTCTTGTAGCTGAACAGTGCGACGTTAATATTCAATCAATCAATCTTCACATCGTTTTTAATAATGTTATAAGAATATTTCTTCTAGAAAAGTGCAAAAGGTATCCTTTGATTATTATTTCTGGTATTTTGAAAGGAAAATAAATTTGAAAATATCAGGTAATTTTAGTTTCAAACAATAAGTTATTAAAAGGAATTTTTTCATCAAAATAATTTAATTCACTCTTTTTTTTTAAAAAAAAATTCTTTAGAAATATGCACAATCATTCCCTACATTTCATTTTGAGAAATTCAAGAACAATTTAATGTTAACGAAAAGGCAGGTGCTAAAATGTTTAGAATACTCTTTAAGTCATGTTTCATAATTTTGAAAAAAAAATTGAATAATATTAATCAGAAGAAATCTTCTAATCAGTAACCTAACAATATATGAGTAATCAATACGCTTTGTATTTTAAAATGCAAACCACCATTGTGAATTTAAAGCTATGAATTATTTATTTTTTAATGCGAAACAACATATTTTACAGCCTTTGAAGGACTTAGCTGCGATAATTTTATTTAAAAAGCTAAAATGTGTGTGTGTGATTGATGTTATTATAAACCAAATCATATCACAAATGAGAATACTGTTGAATTTGCTGTTCTCTCAACATGTATACACCATTATGGATGAAGATTTTCTCGAGATTCTTTTCTATTAACTGTAAAAACTCTTCTATTATTACCCAAGACGATCTTTGAAAGAAATGAGAAAAAGCAGACCACAAAGTTTTGGATTGTAACACCTCAATACCGTACATTAAAACAATTGTTCATTAAAGACGCATTTTGAAGTTTTGCGTTTCCATGCCACAAGCCAGGGGTTCAAATATCAGGTTTAGCAAGGTCGAATAAGCCTTGCGTCCCTTCAGTGCGTCGATAAATGAGAACCAAGCTCGCTTGGAAACTAAAGACTAGGGGGTGCGTCAGACTGACCACCTGACCGAAACATCTGCTCATGCACCTCAGTGCCCAAGGTCATGAAAACTGAGATGGGCACAGCAGGCCATCTCAGTTTTCCACGAAGTTTTGGGTTGTGACCATCTCAGTTCCTTGGTTGTTGTGCCACAAAGTTTAATATAGTTGTGAAGCTCACTCCTCGTAATTATGAACCATGGTCAAGTAATGAAACCGGCACTTTACTTACCAACTTACTGGCACCATGCCAATGTGTGAATTTTGAGCTTCAACAGGTTTAACATGCCTCAGATTTTCTACACCACGGTTATTTAGTGGCATCAGAACTCGAATCCATGACTTGACAGAAATATGCTGGCCACAAGTTCACAACAATGACCACTCGGCTAACATGGGCACACAATACTTTAGGAGATCTTAAAAATAGTTAACACATTACATATGACCAATTACATTTTTTCTTGTAAGAAAAAAGAATGTTATTCCAACAATTTTTAGGAATAAATTTTGCTGAAACAATTTTAGAACACATAAGCATGCATTTAAGTAAAAACATACACAATGATTGAATTACGAGTAAATCTTTTTTATCGCTTATGTGAAAATAATGTAGTCATATACTTTTTTGGTTATTAATAACATGTACTAATGAGTTTATTTAGAAAATTATTTGTATGACTGGTATACTGTCAAAACATTTATTTCCCTAGATAAAATGCTGTGGCACTGACAATTATATGAGTTGGTTTCAAACTTCATGGGCCAATGGCAAAAGAATAGTTCCGGCAAGCTGCTGTAAAAATTTGAAATTTTGTCACAATTTAGAGCCATTAATAGTTACTGATATCTACGAAAAGGTATGTAAATTAGATAATAAGAAATATGAAACAAAATCATGAATCATTGTTACATACTTTATATTCTCCCTTCCCAACAGAGGAATTAAAAAAAATAACAACTGTAAGAAATTTCTCTGACACCATTACTCTTTTCTTAATACGCAATATACTAGGTTATTCGGCGACAGACCTCGTAATATTGAACAATGGTCAAGTAATGAAGAAGACACCTGAACAAGCACCCCTTCTCCAAACTACCACACCCTGCTAACAAGAGGATTTTGATCATTGACAGATTTAATGTGCATCAGCCTCTCTACACAGCAGGTCGTCAATAGCACTAAGCTGGAACTCATGACACAAAGTCATGAGTTCGTGACCATAAACTTTAGGCTACCATGGTCCTGATTGTTTATGTAATCAGTGAGCTTGTGCGACTCTCAATTATTGCAAAAATATTAATTAATGCTCAAACAAGAACGCGTACAGAGAACTCCAAGATGCATACAATCCTGATTTCTTGCTGCAGATTCTAAAGCACATAGGTAGCTTTTTTATGAACTAGAGTGCAACATTTTGGCCCATGTTTTCTCTTATGTAGGACGATAACTCTGACTGATAAACTCCATCAATTTGTCTTGACTGTTTTCCTTAGAGAGTGTTTTTTTTTCAAACAATGTCTATCACCAATATCAAGCATCATTTTAAATTATCTCTTTCATTCTCATTACTTTCTATCTCGATGGCTATTAAATACAATGAACATACTAAAAATAAATATACTTATTAAGAACACTGCACATTTTCATAGAGACAACACGCTACCAATATCCAGAATGAATCTTCTGTTCTAGCCATAGTGTTCAAAGTACCTAGAAGCAAAATCTGACCGATTTAGCATCAATGTGCTGTAATTAGAATTACAGTGGATGAAACTAATCAACAAGTGATTGCTACAATTGAAACCAAAATCCTGGATCAAATTATCAACCTCCACAATGTGCAAAGTATGTGACTCTGAAAAATTGCCTACAAGAGCAATTTCAAGATTCTGAGACTCATAGATTAAAATTGCTGCTACAGATACTACAGCTAGGAGACAACACCCAATCCGATTTCCACAGAAAATGAGAAAGTCTTCCACAATACTACCTAACCACTTTCTGCACAGTACAGATGCAATGTTTGCTTTTGTCACTACAACAAACTCTAAAATTGAATTTAGAAAGCTTAGAATCTAAAAATTATTGGTTGATTTGTTGAAAATCCCTGATTCAGCAACTGTCTATTCTATAGAATGAAGTCTAGCAGCAAATGCTCTGAGCTGTTACTGCAAATGGAAGAAAAAATGTGGAAACTCACCTCAAAATAACAAGTCATAGGAAAAAGACAAACATGTTATCCAAAAACACCCCTATCATATTTTTTCAGCTGAAGCTGATTTGAAACACTTTAATCCTTGAAATTAATATAAACATGTGAATAAATCTTTGACTTTAAATACCAATTCTCCTTAACCAACTTTCTGACATAAATCTAAATACAGTCATGCTCCATATCCTTACTATTACTATAAACATGAAAGTTTGTATGGGTGTTTGTTACTCTTTCACAGAAAAACTGAATGGATTTTAATGAAACTATACAATAATATAGCTTATACATCAGAATAACACATAGGCTACTATGATTTATAAAGATATTGTGTGAAGTGTCCAAAATATAACGATAATTGTTAAGTAGGAAAAAATTCTGCCACCTGCAAAAAAGTCAGCCACAGCATATATCTATCTTTTATGTGAGGAGCAAAACTTAGCTTTTTTTGTTTTGTCCATGCCTGGCGCCAGGAACTGAGAAGAGAAGAACAAGCAGAGTGTGAGGCTGATAACAATTTTAACATAAAATAAATACAACAAAAGTGATATTAACATATTACACTTCCAGATATATATTATTTGTACTATTTTAGCATTCATTACACAAAATTTGTAACAGTGTGTTACTTTTGCTGAGCAGGTAGGTGTTTTCAAAAATCAACCCACAAGAAAGTTACAGAGCGTCATGAATAACAATTAAAAAAAAAAATTCAGCTATTATATCTAAAGACTTAAAATTTAGCAAACATGGATTTTTTGTTCAGCTGAGATATGCAAAAAGCTTTTTCTTTTATTTAATTTGTAATTCACGTAAAAGTAACTCATTATAAACTTCTTTATCCTTCAATCTGTATTGTTTAATTTTTCAATTCCCCTGTGCAAAAAATGGGTAAAACAGCTAATATATCTATAAATGAATATTAGATCAATACTGAAAAAAAATTTCTTAAAAATAAATTTTAAAACAATTAGAAGCAATAACCTGTTCAGGTCATTTATTGTACTTATTTTAATAATTCTCTTAATAAGATCAACATTCTGAAATTCTAATTATATCATACTGCTTAAAAGAGCATAAATTTGAAAGCTTTAAAAAACATATCTATTTTTTTAGGGGTGTTTCAAAGTATTTGACAATTATTCTGCAATAGTGGATGGAAGTTATATTGGAACAATAATTGGTTCCCTTGTTATTCAGGTATGTATTTAAATAATTTTTAAGTAAATTAAATATGTATGTATATTTCTTTATTTTATAGTGTGTATATGAATTCTAAAACAGTTATGAACTTTTTACACCACAACAAAAATTTGAAATTTTAGCAAAAACTTTCTAATGATATTAATAATAAATAATGCCTAATATTATTCAAAATTATTTTCGTTTTAAAAAAAGTTTGAAGAACTATTCAACTAATCACAGATTGATGCCACAAAGGAAAAGTTCTAAGATCCCCATAGAAGCAATACTTTTTCTATCTAAAAGACACATACATGAAAAATATATTTTATAACTATTTATCAATTATATTACACACTACCTATGCAGTTTCAGATTGTAATGCTAATATTATAGTAATGATTGTAGATTAAGAAAATAAGAACTATGTAAAATTTATACAGGCATGAAGTAAAAAACAAAACAAAAAAATTATATTTAAGTAAATACTCATAAACATATACTGAATATTTTATAATCTGAACAAAATTCAAAGCATAACTTAATACTTTCACTGTACTCAGTAAAAATTCAAAAAATTTCACAGCTTATTTTCATAAAAAAAAATACCAAACCTTATATTGGGTTGCCTGGAAAGTTTGTGCTGATTTTCAGTAGGTAGCATAAGAGCAGGATTAAATATATCGTAATGATTGCAAATAGAGATGACATGCATACATATTCTAAAAGACTGTACTTCAGATAAGTTTGGAAAAATGTTTGCTTATTATATGTTGTGCACATTTTGAGTATGAAAACAAACAATGTGCAGTATACATATTTAATGCTTTTCTTTTACTGGAAAGGCAAAAATGCCACAAACTGCAAACAAGATATGAGCAGTTTATGACTAAGGAACAGTGGCTAAAGAAACTGAGCAGAACAGATTTGCTAGAGATTAAAAGTTCATGATTCCTACCTTGAAAATTAAAAACTCCCCAGGTTGCCCTTCACTACAGATAATGATTAAAACACTGATTGAAGATAATGTTAAAAAATCAATATATTCATCATCCATTAGTACTCTAGCATTAGCATTTTGATGAATGATTTCCCAACAATTTAACAGAGAAAAATTTGGTGGATCTTTCCATTTAAAACACATTCTATAAATACAACAAAGAGACACCATTTTTGAAGCTAATGAAGTTGGATGTAAAATGTATCAGTTATAAAAATGTTGCGAGAAAACTTCTTGGGAAATGTGGCAACCTTTAGCCACTTCAAAAACAGATTTTTATCCAAAGGTCATGCTCTGAATCTGGTATGACTGGGGAAAAACTGGCATTATTAGCTTCTACTAAATGAGAGAAAAAATTCAATATTGCTCTTAATTAGATGAATTAATAATAATTGAGCAAAAACATTGAAAAAAGCAAATTGGAAGAGTGTCATGTTTCATCAGAATAACACATGGCCTTATGTGCTTTGACAATTCAATAAAAGTTGTTAGTGGGATGCTCTATTCCATCCACCATTTTTACTAGACCTTGCACCTTTAGATATCCACTTATTTTGATTATAAAATTACTTTAATGGAAAAACTTCAACTCTTTGGTCAAAATAAGAAAATCATGCAGAAAAATTTTTCAGTGAAAACTTGACAGGTTCTGGATGGATGGAATCTTTCAAGTTGCCTGAAAGATGGAGAATGTTGGTGTGAGACAGAAAAGCACCAAAAAATAAATATATACCAAAATTTAAATGACCTGCATTTCAACTTTTTTTCCCTTTAAAATCGGCACAGAATTTTCAGGTAACCCAATATGTTTCCAAAGGACATTTTTCTTGTTTATCATTGAATGTTTGTTTATCTCAGCTTATCATTTTCTTGTTTATAGTTGAAAATTATTTTTAAAAAATGTTGAATATATTTAAAAAGTATTGTGTTAATCTGTTTAAATACAAACTACATCATCTTTTTCTCCCCCTAGTTTCTAGCTATAGCCTCAGCAATAAAAATGGCACTAAGGTACCGAACTATAAGATTACTTGATTCTGTACTACCCATGGTTTAATAAATAATTGACTTTTTACTCATGAAAAGGAAGGAAAGGAAAAAAAGGTAGTATATCAAGCACTTTGCCAATGCTGGAGAATGCTAACAAGTCATAATGAAAATGAACGCTTTAAAAGCATATATTACTTAATTTAGTGCTCAAATGTTTTAAATAATGATTAGAACTTTTAAGAAAATTTATTAAAAGTCTAAGTTTAAAAACATTAGCAATAAAAAATTTATTTTATTTTGTTATGTTGTAGCTAACAAAATATATGCATATACTTTTTTTCTTATATTAAAATTACTCTACAATGAAAGTTTCAAGAAGAAAATGTCTTAATCTTACAGATTTATGAGAACATACTTTTTAAATATGAGTTAATTTTGGTATCACTTTTACAATGAAAAAATAACACAATACCATTGCTATATATTAAAATAAGGACAGTAAAAAAATTGTTTTGACACAAGCTTAAATAGAAAGACAAAATCTGACATGGTTTATGAGAATTATTTTTAAACTACAAAAGCAACACATACACGCTAATTTTTTTGTGCAGGAAGCTTTTTAATACATATAAATAAAATAGGACTGAAGCAAAATCTGAAGATACAATTATAACAAAGAAAAATGCATTATTAAAAACACATTAAAATTGATAACAAAACAATTTTTTTTCTCTAAGTTTTTAATTATTTCTTGCCTTCAACCATGATAATATGATACCCAAATTTTGTTTTAACTGGTGGATCAGTATAGACAGGTTTTGACAAGGTACTAATTGGTAGAGCAAAAGCAGCATCTTGAAATGGACCAACCATACTACCTCTTACCATCCAACCTAAATCTCCCTGCATACAAAAACAAAATAAAGGTAAATATTTCATGATATAGTCATAATAAAATAATAATTAAAGTATGTCTTTATATAATTTTATGTGCAAATCAAGTTGCTTACATGTCTTGTATTTGTAAAGAAATTTTACACTTAAAAATTAGAGAAAACACAATACAGAATTTATGTAAGTAAAAACATGCACTTAATTTTAAAAATGTATATTTTTTTGATGTACATTATTTAGTAAATTAAGAATTACATATTTTTCCTTTACAATACAATACATTGCATCCTATAATATACAAACAGTATTAGTAATAATGATTTTAAATGCCTATCATCATTACTAAAAAAAATAATTACAAATTTTTAATAATTTAACTTTTAATCATTGCTTATTATGGTATGTTACACATCCTTGTTCTCAATTCAGACATTTTACTCAAGAATAAACATTATCCAAGTGTTACTAAATACAGGAACTATTTATGAAATTTATAATTTTTATACAGTGCTTAATGCATCTTTTTTTTAGTTCTATAAACAAAAAACATATGTATGCCCTTTAGAAAAAAGAATACAGAGTATGAAACAAATGTAAGGAATAATTTTATAAAAATTTAAAATGATAAAAAGAAATAAATTACATACACCCGAACGAGCCTTATCTTCACTATAAGTGGCAGCAACTTCATTAAATTTCAGGCCAGATTTTAATTTTTCCATAGCTTCTAAAACCTTTGATTGTTTTTCACATAGTATGTGTCTCACCTGAATATATTTTGGAGAAAAAAATAGATAAATAAACAAAACTATAATTTCATTTGTTAAAAGTAAATTATAATACCATAACAAAATCCTACATAGATAAAACTATAAGCACAACAATTTATAACTCGGGAAATGTTTTGCATGCTTTCTGCCAACTTTAAAAAATATTTTTCATACATTTTTAAAAATACTTAAAGGAAATTTTGAGGTAAATTTGATTATGCAACTCATTGAAGCTGGCTGTAATAAGCAATTACAGATGATAACACTAATTTTTTTCTTGCATCAGTAATGGCTACAATTAAAATGAATTTTAAACATCTATTATTATTCAAAATGTTATTGCATTAAACACAGTCAAATGACTTCGAATATACAACAAGTTTATACTTTTAACATTTATAGCTTATATACAGCATCTTATTTTAATATTAAAGATTTTAATACAATGCAACAAAGACATATTTCAACTTTTATACCACATATATCATTAAATTTATTGATATGTGTGTGTGTAGCAAATAATTAAAATCAAAAATGTCATATAAATTTTAGATAACAAAAATTTTAAAATAATAAAGAATGGTGGCAATAACTCTTCGAGATTTTCAATCCAAAAAACATGATTTTAATTCGATAATTATCGCAAGCTAACGAAAATATTAGTTACATCATGAAAAAGTTGACATTTAAAAAAAAAAACACTTACCTTTACGGATGTGCCACCTTTGCTTTGTTTAGGAGCAGAATCTTCTTTGGCTTCAGCTCCTCCACTTTTTTTACTTTGTCCTTTTCCCTTGCCTTTTGGTGGCATATTAAGTACTAAAAAATAATATACGAAAAATACGCTTCAACACAATTTGAAACTAGTTCGCCGAGAAAGTAAACAAAACAAATGTGCTTTTTCCTAAAAGTTACAATTACAGTTAATTATTTCATCAATGAAACTAACAATTATCATCTTGCATCAAATGACTTGGAAAAACTACTTCACAAAATCATATAAAATTTGCTCTTCCCATTTCTTTTGTTGAAAAATATTTTTACATGGACTTTTTTTTAATAAAAGAACTGAAGGGATTGTATTCTAAGAGGCACGTAGACCAAAGGAGTCAAACTCAAAGTCTAGCTTGGGTCAAATAAACAAGGTTTAACTTAAGGTGGGCTGCAAAGAAAATCAATATTTATGGAAACGTAGGTTTATTTTGAATAATGCATTATAATAAACATATATAAAAGAACAAGAAAAATTTAATATTTTCGTCTTGACATTTGACATCTCTGCTACGATCTTTCCTATTTCGGGGTAATTTTGATATTTTATTACATATTGTGTGCCAATATACTACCCAGCCCCAAAAGTGATAATTGTAGACGCGAGTTTGACGCCCTTGATGTAGATAATAGCGCTAAGACGCGTTTTCTCTATGCTAAAAATTAAAAATATGTTGGTTTATTGGAGGGATTTGAACTTAAAACACTACTCTTGTGCACCCTACTAGTGAGGTGTGCAATTACTTTCACATGACTAAGAATGTAATCTTTTAATAAAGGTTAAGAAACTTTGTTTTCGTTATAAGGATAAGTTGCAAGCAGATCCTTCAAACTCTACAGCCACATTTACAACAAGTCAGTCTGCGTGAGTGAATATTAATGTCACCATATTCAGCTGCACGAGCAAAATTTCGAAGTAATGGATCTCGAAATTTTGAACAATGGTTAAATGACGAGGACGACACCTGAGCTGGCACCGCTATCCTAAATTCCACACCACATCAATGGGAGGGCGTTTGAGCCCTGCCATATTTAACTTGCATCAGTTTCTGTACACGGGGTATCTTCAGCTGCACATGGCTTAAACTCATGACACGATGGCCACGAATCTGTGAACTTGACCACTAGGCTACTGTGGTCCTCCAAGTCATTCAGCAACTAGCGGCGAAAATCTAGCTAATCACAGACTTTTGCGGGAGCCAATCGAAGAACGACTACGACTATTTTAGTTTGAAAATGAGTTTACTTGAGGCACTGACATATATAAATTAGTCAAATGCCACACGCTCAATCAATCACGGATGAACATGCTTTCGTAAAATATATGGAATTTTTACAGTCGCCATTCGTACAATACTTTTGGTTAGATTGTTTAACTTATAATTTTTTGAGATTTCTAGTAAAAAGAAATAATAATGATGAGAGGCTCATGATAGAAGTTCAGAAGTACTCTCACTTGTATGATTTAGCGGATAAAAATCATAAGAATAAAACTAAGTTTTTTTCAAATGTCATTTCTTTCAAGCTTCCCACTTTGCTCACATAATATTTTTATACCTTAAATCTTAAGAGCGAATGGAAAAGTTGAGTCATATAGAATTTATTCAATAATTAATTTTAATTTAATTTTTCTGCTTTCAATATTCAACTCTTTTAATTATTGTTTTACATGATATTTATCTTGAAAAAATTGATAGGTTGTATGTTATATTACAATTGAGTTATTAAATACTGCAAAATCCTGCGATTAGCATGCACCGGCGTATAATGCGTATCTATACTTTTAAACTGGATTTATTTATTTTTTTAATTTTTAGGTATATTCACCGTAAACGTTCACCTACTTTTTACAAAGAATCTCGAAACAAACGTATGTAATGCTCTTATGTTTTGAAGTCATTTATTCAAGGTATTATCCCAAAAGCTATAGAAAAAATTGTATACTTCTAGAATGCAACTCTTTAAGTTAATAAGGAATGGAATCTCTTTTAAATAAGCAGTATTTCGATGTATGTAGACGTCTAATTTTTTCTATGCTCAGTTCAGTTCAGTTCAGGTTTTGTGGGATATGGAGCAACAAAGGCTATGATCCCCTAAAAGACAGATGTTTCTTAAAAATTAGTAGATGTCAAAATATTTCAGTTTCTGGATAAAAAATCTGAATGTTAATCTGTTAGACATAGCTTTCTCCAATAATTCTTTGAAAGTCAGGTTGTGATGTGGATCGATTTTGAGAAAATGTTTCAGATGATTTCGAGGATGAATATATCTATTGCAGTTTAACAAGATGTGGTCCAAATCGTTTAAGCAATTACAAGATCTACAATTTGCGTTATCCGATAAATTGAATTTATGCAGAAGTCCTGGAGTGATGATCATTTTGCTGAAGATTCGAGTACATAGGATTTCGTCTCTTCTGTTTCTTGTCCATTTAGAGATGGTGCTTATGTTAGGAATATTTCCCAAGTTTACAAAATATTTGCTTGAATAGAAATTATCATTGGCTTTTTTAAAACTCTCTTGATATATTTTTTTTTTTTTTATTGATGTCTTCTGAGGAAATCCAGTCTATGTAAACATTAGACTCTGTGACAGTTCTTGCGAGATTATCCGCCTGTTCATTCCACAATATATTTGAGTGTCCCGGAGTCCAAAGTAAAATCAACTGGTTATTATAAAGTGATAGAATGTAAATCTTGCTAGCTAATTTATGGATGACACTATGGGATTTAATTGAGTAATTTTGAAGAGCAGAGAGAACAGAGAGACTATTAGACAAAATTAACAAATTCTTGTTTATAATAGATAGATCATCTAGAGCTTGGCAAATAGCCAGAGCTTCAGCTGTAAAAATAGAATTATTGTGATTTATTCTATAAGCAAAATGGGAATTTGCCGTAATACCTGCAATAGATGTAATTTGCTCATTTTTTGAGGCATCAGTAGCTATTATATAAAAGTCCTGGAAGTTACGGTTTACCGTTTCATCAAATAAGCCCCTTATAATTTGAACTGGTAAGCTTTTATCCTGAAATGCGAAATTATTGATATATATATGTAGGAAAGTTGTATTCTTTACGATTTCGAGTAATTAGAATATTTTTAATTTCCAGTGTACTTCGAGAGAGAGATATGTAGGAGATGGTGGCCTCAAACGAACTGAATTGAATTTAGAGGCCAATCGAGGAACTCGGAGCGTCTGACGTCAGACGCATGAGGCATCTCAATGCCCAATCAGGGATTCGAGCGATGACGTCGAGCGCTTATAATCCCTAAGCGCGGGATCGTTTTTTTTTTTTTTTTTGCTTGCTTACCTTCACTCGCACACCGGACACGACGGAGTGAGCTCGATGCCTCTTGGCCTTCAGAAACGGCATTTCTTTAAACCTAGAAATGTTTGACGCCCCCATCCCTACAGGTGAATCCTGTTCTCTTTCCGAATTAACTTTTAATCTATTTTCTTGTAAGCAATTTAAAATCTATAATCTGTTTTCTTACTTTAATAAATTGATTTGTTCTTTAAATTTGGTTCATGCTTTCTTTCGTTAAGAATTTTATCATTGCCCCTAGACACACGTCCCACAAATTGGGAGCTCGACCGCGATGTTAAACTCGTTTCTTCGTATTAGGCATTTGCCTATATATATATAGCAATAGCCTTATTCATTATTTTTTCCTCGTGCTCACCTTTCAGCGACTTTTCTTTTTTTTCAAAACGTCGAGACCTCACCCGTCCGTCGGTGTCAATTTCAACTTCCTTTCTAATGTATTTTTTAAAGTTTGCTTTGGAAAGAGTTCGCCAGCGATCCTGAGTGCGTCGTCAACAATTCCAGTGAAATTCAATTTGCATCGTTCAGGAATTTCGTCGTGATACATTCTATTTTTCCGGGCGTCGTCGCCGAGAATCAGCGAATCGCCATTTTATTTTAAAGAAAGGCCTGCCAGCGATCCTAAGTGCGTCGTCATCCATTCCAGTGAGGATCAGTTTGCATCGTTCAAGATTTTCGTCGTGATCCATTCTGTCTTTTCGAGCGTCGTCATCGAGGGTCAGCGAATCGCCAGTTAATTCCCGCCAATGATCCTAAGTGCATCGTCATCCATTACAGTGAAGATCAACTTGCATCGTTCAAGAATTTCGTCGTGATCCATTCTGTCTTTTCGGGCGTCATCACCGAAAATCAACGAATCGCCAGGTCAGTGTGGTACTTTCTTATCAAATAACGATTGCAGAAATTTACGAAACTATCGTCTGTTCATGTCATTTTAAAATTCTTTTTTTCATGTGATTAAGAACTAGGAATCGTGAATATTTTATTTTCTCCTCGCATAATTTCGTTTCGTAAAAGTGTTTTGTAATAAGAGTATGTTGTCTAATTAGCGGTAGTTGTGGCTAACTAAATGATTTGATTGCGAATAGGAATGATTTGTGAAAATTGTGCATTGTTTTAGATAATATTTTTAGCAACTGGGAAATAGATATTTTGTCTATTTTTTAAAAATACTTTTACGAATATTTTGTGGTTTACTTTTAATTTATGATATGTTATTATTAATTTTAAGGAATGCTGCTTTGCTATAGATTCTTCCAGTGTGTTTTTATTGACTACATTTCGAGAAATTGAGATATTACTGTCATAATTTTTCGATTTCGTTGTATTAATATTTTTAGTGTCGATTTTAGAATTTTTTAGTATTTGTGAATTTTATTCGTATACCTGTTACAATTGTATTTTTATCTACGTTTTGTCTCTCCTCTTGGTTGAGTAAGGGAGCTTTTCCTGCGTTATTGTATAAACGGGTAAAATCCTAGGAGGACCCACTGCTGTTTTTGGCGCCAAAAATTTTTCGCCCAAAAGCGCCAAATTGAAGGTTTTCAAAAAGGCGTCAATGACGAAAAACTCTTGGGAAGCGCATGCGTCAGTGGAGGGGGGATGAAATGGGCGTTTCGCAAAGATGAAATCGAATAAATACATTAAATTAATCATTATATAAAGAAAAAAACGGAGAAAGCAATGAAATTCATTTTAAAAAAGTATTCTAAAACCAGTGTGTACAACATGATTTACATTTTTAAAAAAGGACGAAAGGGGCGTTTCGCAAAGATAAAATCGAAGAAATACATGAAATCAATTTTAAAAAATGTTAAAAAGCACTTACCTTACGCTTGCATTTCGTCATGATCTGTTGGTGGATACACCCTTGCGATGGATGCAAGGAATTTATGA
Source organism: Trichonephila clavipes (assembly GCA_019973935.1). NCBI lineage: Eukaryota > Metazoa > Arthropoda > Arachnida > Araneae > Nephilidae > Trichonephila > Trichonephila clavipes. The sequence goes on from BMAU01020439.1 coordinate 64,993, forward strand.
AAATTCTCATTCACCAACTTGTGATCGTAAGATCGCCGCCACATGTCTTATTAACTTTGTCATATTCTTATTAACTTTCAAGTCATTCATCACGAACTCATTCATGCTCTTGCCAAACCAATATCTCGTCAAACGCAAGATAATAGTTATAGCAAGTTTGCTTTCGGTAAACCAAGTGCCCTTTCTCACACCGAACGACGTCGTGGCGATTATTTCGACTGCCGGCAACGCCATTCGTAGCCGTCAACCGTCCCTGCTGTTTTTGCAAACGCATATTTTTTTTTTACACTTCGAACATTCAAATTGAGAAGCAATTAAATTAGCTTTCATACACCATTCTAACGTCTCTTTCTTCCCCTATGTGCCCAGGAGCACAAAGAAAATCGTAGCCTCACTTTAAAGTAATTTTCTTTCACACGCCATTCTTCATTCATTCTAACATTCTAACAACCTCCAGCGAAGTCAAATGTCAAAATTCGTTTTAAAAAAAAGGCTAAAAATGTTACCATGATTTAAATTTTTAGGGTTGCCATTTTTTCGGTGATTTGAAAATCAAAATTTTTGATGAAATAAAAAAGGTTACCATATTGTAACCTTTATCGCTCAAAATTGGCGACCATGATCTGTTAGGATTCAACCTATAAACGTTTCGCATCCGGATTAAGTATTTAGGGGAAAATTGGGCTTGGTTTAAAATTTTAAATTTGTTCTCTGAGCCGTCACTCTTATTATCTTTGGTTCAAAAATGGCATTTCTTCTCTCAAAGAAAAAGGAGCATTAATAGAACTCGCCGAAGAGTTAGGGTTGATCGTCGAAGCGAGCTTGTCTAAACCCAAGCTAAAGGATCTCATCGTCAAAGCCCAGATTACATCGAAGATGACGTCAAGGTAATGATCGATAGCATTGTGAAGGATCGCATACGTACAGAAGAAGAGAAATTGCGACGAGAACTTTCGAGAATATGAAGAGAAATTGCGACACAGCGAGAATATGAAGAGAAATTGCGACGAGAACAGCGAGAATATGAAGAGAATTTTGCGACGAGAAGAGCGAGAATATGAAGAGAAATTGCGACGAGAAGAGCGAGAATATGAAGAGAAATTGCGACGAGAAGAGCGAGAATATGAAGAGAAATTGCGACGAGAAGAGCGAGAATATGAAGAGAAATTGCGACGAGAAGAGCGAGAATTGAAGAGAAATTGCGACGAGAAGACGAGAATATGAAGACAAATTGCGACGAGAAGAGCAAATGAATTCAAAATGACGTTTTTTCGAATACAGGCTGAAAAGAATGCTAATACTATGAATAGGGTTGCCGAATTTTTACAAGCATTTGAAAATCCACAAATTTTTCATAAGTTTAATATGGAAGGACGATATTGTGAACCTGACATTATTTAACGACATGCGGAAAATTCTTGCCGAAGAAGGATTGGGTACAGAAGCAATAGGTGGATCCTCCTATCGACATTGCTCATTTGATTGCCAGAGAGCCAGCGGATAAATGCAACGATTACAACCACGTTAAGGGGTTACTGTTAAAAAGATTTAAATTATCCCCGGAGAAACTTCGTCAACTCTTTATTTCTCACCGAAAATCTAATGAACGAACTTGGCAAGATTTTTTCTACGAAATAAAAACATACTTCGATGGATGGATTTCCGGTTCAAACGTAGAAACTTTCGACCAGCTGCGAGAACTAATTATAGCCGACCAAATAAAGAAGAGTGCACCGTACGAGCTTCGGGAGCACTTTTTAGATGAATGGTCTACTATTAACTCACCTGCCGAGATAGCAGAAAAATTTGAAGAGTATGAAAGTGTCCGAAGAACATTAAGACCGAAATTTTACAATTCATTTGCCAAGGGAAGATACGAAGCCAGCGGATCAAGCGATACTTACTTTCAAAGAACTGAATATCTCCAGGGTGGAAGTAATAGGCGTGAGAGAAAACATTTTCAATTGAACGGTACCTCCTACTCCGGGAAAAGTAAACGACTAACTTGTAGTTACTGTAAAGGACCAGGTCATTATGCCGTGGATTGTACGAAGCGCCCCAAATGTTCGAAAATTAATAACTCTACAGACTCCTCAATCCAAATCTGCTCACGAATCTCTCGAGAAAGAATTAAGACCAGAAAAATAACCATGGGGAACAAGATTATTGAAGCTCTCATTGACAGCGGCAGTTCAGTTTCACTCATTCGAGAAGATGTAAGCAAAGGAATCATCAAACCGTCGAAACTCTCGAAAGACATTTCAGTATTGATCGGACTGGGGAAGTACGAAGTCAAAACAAAAGGGTCGTTCCAGAGAAAGATTGAACTAGATGGAGAAGAATATTCTCTGACGTGGCATGTCGTACCTACGCGGAGTTTGGAATTTCAAGCAGTAATAGGTTCAGATATACTGGAGCAAGCCTCTGTCTGCTTCTATAAAGAAAGTGTTCAGTTCCGAAAACATGAGGATAAAAATTGTTTCCTGCAAATGCAAGTTTACGAAGCAGAAGTGGAAGACGAAATTGTAGTTCAACATGTTACCAATCCACAAATACGAAGAGAACTGTTTGAATTAATCTCCAACTATGAGCCAAAGAAGACCGAAATGACAAATGTGTCCATGAGAATTATCCTGAAAGACGACATACCGGTTTACCAACCTGCACGCCGCTTATCATTTTCTGAGAATCAGAATGTCAACAAGCAAATCGACGAATGGTTAGAACAAGGGATTGTAAGACCAAGCTCATCCGAATATGCGAGTCCAATTGTATTAGTTAAGAAGAAAGATGGTACCACACGGTTGTGTGTAGATTATAGAAGACTGAACCGGAAATTAGTCAGGGATCGTTTTCCATTGCCGTTGATAGAGGATGTATTAGATAGACTACAGGGAGCCAAAGTGTACACAACGTTAGATTTAAAAAATGGATTTTTCCATGTTGACGTTAATGAAGATTGCAAGCACCTCACTTCCTCCGTTGTTCCAGACAAACAATTCGAATTTAATAAAATATCTTTCGGTCTGAGCACCAGCCCCAGCGTATTTCAAAGATATGTGTATAGTATCTTCAGAGAGCTCATGCGGAAAGGCATTGTAATAATTTACATGGATGATTTGGTGATTCCTGCTAAAGATGAGAAAGAAGGTTTAGAAAAACTAAGGGAAGTATTAGAGGTTGCCTCGAAGTATGGCTTAGAAATGAAGTTTAAAAATGTCAATTCCTAAGAAGAAAAGTAGAATTTTTTGGGCCACGTCGTCGAAAATGGGACAATACGTCCTTCAATTGCAAAAACAATAGCCGTCAAGAAGTTTCCGTACCAACAACAGTCAAACAAGTGCAGAGCTTTTTAGGACTCACCGGTTACTTTCGCAAATTTATTCCAGCGTACTCTCAAATAGCGAAACCATTGAGTGACCTAACAAGGAAAGACAACCCATTTATGTTCGAGCAACCCCAAATGGAAGCATTCGAAAAGCTTAAGAAATTGTTGACTGAAAGTCCAGTATTAAGCATTTTTCAGCAAGAAAGAACTACCGAATTACACACCGATGCGAGTCAACAAGGATATGGCGCCGTTTTACTCCAAGAAGCAGAAGACGGAAAATTACATCCTGTCCAATATGTCGCAGAAAACGACTCCAGCAGAAGAAAAATATAGTAGCTATGAACTGGAAGTTCTTGCTGTTGTCAACGCTTTAAAGAAATTTCGCACCTACCTTCTGGGAAATCATTTTAAAATCATAACGGACTGTTCAGTTTGACAAAAAAATAGTTACCGTGTAGCAAGATGGACATTACTGTTAGAAAGTGACTACGAGATTACATCGTTCCGGCCAGAGAATGCAACATGTAGACGCTCTGAGCAGGTACCCAGTCACCATAATTACAAGCGATTTTCAAAGGTATCGGATCTATGCCTGGTCACGAGTTCGATCCCAGTTACTCACTAAAGACCCGCCGTGTAGGGCAGCGATGCACGTTAAACTGTTCGAGAGCTGAAACGTCCTCCCGTTGGTGTGGTGTGGTGTAGGACAGAGGGGGTGCCAGCTCAGGTGTCGTCCACGTCACTTGACCATGGTTCAAAATTACGTGGTCCGTCGCCAAAAGCCCTCGTGTAGCTGAACAGTGCGACGTTAATATTAAATCAAATCATACAAGCGATACTCTCACCGCAAGAATACAAAGAGCCCAACAAGAAGACGAAAATATTCAAAATTTAAAGTCACTAATAGGAACAAATAATGCTACGGACTTTTTTATTAAAAATGAAATATTATACAAATACGTAGATGGCCGCGAATTAATAGCTGCACCAAGGGATATGCAAACCGAGCTAATCAAGTTAGCTCATGAGAAAGGGCACTTCTCATCCTCTAAAACAGAAGAAATTGTAAAACGAGAATTTTTTATACCTAATTTAAGCAAACAAGTACAAAACGTGATCATTAACTGTGTATCTTGTATTCTAGCTAACAAAAAGTGTGGGAAAAAGGAGGGATTTCTAAATCCTATTCCAAAAGAGGACGTGCCATTAAGCACTTATCATGTAGATTTTATTGGACCTTTGCCGTCTACCAACAAAAGATATCAACATATCCTCACAATAATTGATGCCTTTACTAAGTTTACCTGGCTTTATCCCGTAAAATCCACCACCCTAGAAGATGCACTAGATAAATTAAAGCTACAACAAAAGACTTTCGGCAATCCCAAAAGAATAATAACAGACAAGGGTTCTCCTTTTAACTCCAAAGGATTTGATGATTATTGTACCGAAGAGAAAATCCAAAATCTGCAGATCACCACCGGCGTACCCCGAGGGAACGGTCAAGTGGAGAGAATCCACCGAACTCTAATCCCCGTTTTGACCAAGTTGTCAATCGACGATCCTACAAAATGGTACAAATTCGTAGACCGACTTCAAAGAATTCTAAATAGCACCTCCAACCAAAGTACCAAATGGTCTCCATTTGAACTATTGACTGGCGTTACCATGAGAAATAAGAAAGACCTTTACCTGAGAAACCTATTAATGGAAGAGATGGTGGAAGAATTGCAGGAACAGAGAAACCAACTACGACAAGATGCGAAAAGAAATATTCAGAATATCCAAGCAGAAAATAAAAGAACCTACGATAGGAAACGCAAGAAGGCACCTGGGTATCAGAAGGGAGACTTAGTGGCCATCCAGAGAACACAATTCGGATCAGGTTTAAAATTAAAACCTAAATTTTTAGGACCATACAAAGTAATCGAAGTTAAACCTAGAGATGGGTATAATTTAGAAAGAGTAGGTAACCATGAAGGTCCTAAATTGACCTCTTCCGCCGATTTAATGAAATTTTATTCACCGGGATGAGAGATTGAACGTTTTTTAATTCATTGTGTACTGTGCTTCTCTTTTATTTTTATCTATTGTCATTGGTGTTTTTTGTTTGCGTGAGTTGTGTTGTATTTTCTTAAATTTTTAATGTTCTAGAGCAAATTATTCGACGTTATGTCAAATCACTGGGGTCAGTGATTCCAGGATGGCCGAACTTGTAGGAAATTTGTATTTTTTACGATTTCGAGTAATTAGAATATTTTTAATTTCCAGTGTACTTCGAGAGAGAGATATGTAGGAGATGGTGACCTCAAACGAACTGAATTGAATTTAGAGGCCAATCGAGGAACTCGGAGCGTCTGACGTCAGACGCATGAGGCATCTCAATGCCCAATCAGGGATTCGAGCGATGACGTCGAGCGCTTATAATCCCTAAGCGCGGGATCGTTTTTTGCTTTCTCTCGCTTGCCTTCACTCGCACACCGGACACGACGGAGTGAGCTCGATGCCTCTTGGCCTTCAGAAACGGCATTTCTTTAAACCTAGAAATGTTTGACGCCCCCATCCCTACAGGTGAATCCTGTTCTCTTTCCGAATTAACTTTTAATCTATTTTCTTGTAAGCAATTTAAATCTATAAATATAATCTGTTTTCTTACTTTAATACAGTGTTTCTCAAACTGTGGGGCGCGCCCCCCTGGGGGGGCGCGATAACCTTACGAGGGGGGCGCGAGCATATCGAAAATAAAAGATTTAAAAAATAATTAATTTACTGGAATGAATTAAAACAAAATACTTTCAGACATAATAAAAAATGCACTTTTACTCTGATGTAAGTTATAGTCCAGGGATGGCGAACCAATGGCACGCGACAGAATATTTTGGGCACGCCATCGATCAAAAACGATTTGCATTTTAGCTTAAAATAATTAAGTTTACTATTAAGTATTATGAACAAACGCGAGTGATCCGTCGCGATGCCGACAAGTGGGGGAGCAGACTCGTTTGTTATGTCTTGCGTAAATACTTCGTATATTATAAATTGCTAATGATGCAAAGTTTATCTACGCATAGTGTGTGTACGTAACTATTTCTAAATATATTCAAGTTGTTTAAAAAAACATATTCTAACGTTTACATTAATAGTTCAGCTTGTATACATCTAATTTATTAATGTGATCTAATTCTTGTCTTGTAAGTCTAATTGGTAAAATAGCTCTCACTGCTTTATTTTTAAAAATTTTAATGATCTGAGACAAAAGCGAAAGATCAGACACTACAGAAATCTCCTGCAAGCACTCAATTTCTTAAAAACAAATAAATCTGCCCATGAGCCCGCAGTCGTGCGCAGTCAGTAAAAAGGGGTGTTTTTGGCGGGGGGAATCAAGCGAGAGCACATAGAATAGTTAATTTCATCGACACATCTGTACATTTAAAGTTTTGTGTTAAATTTACGATTTTTAACTGGTATTTAATATGGCTAGTTCAACAAAAAAAAAAAAAAAAAGTGCAAGATAGTAAATATAGCAGAGAATTTCAAACTTGGTGGGCTGATAAATATGGCATGATCAATAAAGGTGACAAAGCGGTGTGTGTTTTATGTTCTGGAACAGTGGTATGCAGAACATCGTCTGTAAAACGGCATTTTGAAACAAATCACAAATTCTTTTGTGAAAAAAGCGAACCAGAGCAAAAAGAATTAATTGCAAGTGCAATAAAAGACAGAAATAAACAGTCGACGTCTATATTTAAATATGTAAGCAAAAATTGTCACACAAGTGCGGCAAGTTACTCAGCTGCAAATGCCATTGCTCGGCATGGTAAACCTTTTTAAGAGGGAGAGTTTTTGAAGGAAGCTTGGTTGGCATGTGCGCCCTCACTTTTTGATGATTTTGATAATAAAGATAAGATAATTCAGCGCATCAAAGATGTTCCTCTATCTAGAAACACAATGAAAGATAGAATCTTGAAATTGGCAGAAAATGTTACAGATCAACAAAAAAAATGACATTAACTCCGCTCCTTTTATATCGCTATGTCTTGACGAAAGTATTGACACTACTAAATCGGCACGTTTAGCTGTCTTTGCTCGATATTGTGTAGAAAACATCATTAAGGAAGAATTAATTGCGATAACATCGTTGTTAACAACTACAAAGGGCACAGATATTTGTACGGCAGTAAGAAATTCGCTTGCTGAGAAGGAAATTGATTTGAAAAAAATTGTTTAGTAACCACTGATGGTGCTCCAAATATGGTAGGCAAAAAATGGCTTAATTTCTTTATTTAAAACAGACGTAGGACACTCGATTCTTGAATACCACTGCATTATTCACCAACAAGCCTTATGTGCAAAGAGTGGTTCAAGATTTCTTGATAATGTAATAACTTTATTCACAAAAATAGTCAACCTCATATCGTCACAGGCTTTAAATAAACGAAAGTTTGATGCTTTGTTGAATGAAGTCAATTCGGTGTATAATGGCTTAATAATGTATAACAATGTTTGCTGGTTGAGCCGCGGGAACGTACTTCAAAGATTTGTTGATTGCTTGGAAGAAATCAGACTGTTTCTACAAAATGAGAGCAAAATTGAACAATACCCACAGTTGATGGATATTATGTGGCTTTTATAATTGATGTTTTTTACAGACATGCCAATATTTCAACAAATTGAACATAAAGCTTCAAGGCCCGCATAAAACAGTTATCGTCATGATGGATCCGCTTTTGAAGCTAAACTATATGTTTTCAGAAACGATATTATTACAAAAAACTACAAGTACTTCCCAAACTTGAAAAACAATATCACAGATTTAGATGCCCAAGAGAAACGAAACGAAGAAAAAGTTATTGATGACTTTATTTCCATAATGGATTCTTTAATCCAAGAATTTTCAGCGAGATTTTCTCAGTTCAAGGAATTATCGGAAACGTTCAAATTTATTATGTACCCTGATGTGATTTCGTTTGATAAACTGAACTTGTCTCAATTCGATTGGTTGGAAATTGAAGAACTTGAAATGCAACTGATTGATTTCCAGTCTAGTTCAATATGGATTCAAAAGTTTATTGAAACAAGGAAAAAGTTGGAATTGATTGAAGCAGAAAGATTGACAAGCAATATAAGTAAAAATACCAGTAACGAAATTTTGGAAACATGGAATTCGATTCCAGACGCATTTAACTGTTTGAAGAAGTTAGCGTATGCTATTTTAACCATATTTTCATCTACCTATGCCTGCGAGTCATTATTTTCAGAGATAAATAACATCAAAGACTCGCTTAGAAACAGTTTAACAGACGACTCTAATTCAGCATGCATTCTACTAAAAGTAACATCTTATAATCCTGATATAAGTTATTTGTCATCTAATCTACAACAGCAGAAATCACACTAATGTTACTTTAATTAAAATTACAAGTATAACTAAAACATTTACTACTATACAGTGCAAAATGTATTTTTTCGTATTAAATAAAGAATTTTGATTTGTTCGCATTTAGTTTTATTAGTTGTTCAATAATCACAAGTCAAAATTATTTGATGGCACGCCTATAACTCATTAAACGTTTTTTTTTAGAAAAAATGGCACGTTGACCCAAAAAGGTTCGCCACCCCTGTTATAGGCGATATCAAGTCATCAAAAAAAAAACTTCTTCAATACTTAATTAGCTATCTTTGATTCTAAACCAAATAAAAAATATTTTATTTAATTTGCTGTAATCCCATGATGAGAGAGTTTTTATTACGTTTTCTTTTTAAAAATAACATTCTACTCTTTCAGAGAAAAACAGATCCCAGATCCAGAATCGAAAAATTCAGGAACATAAAAAAAAATTCATCACTGTCATTATTTTTGAAATACTGCACATTATAGCTGTAATTTGTTTGACCTTCTAAGTTATTAGTAGAGTTAGTTATAACCCATCTCTTATGTGTTTATTTCTCATTTAAGGAAGTTGTAAGTAATGTATTTCTCTATTGCGCTTTTTCCACGTAAAACTGTTTTATGATATTTGGAAAACCACGGAAAGCACACACACTCTTTGATGGATTACTATGCGAAGACTGAGACCAAGAGGAGTATTTTCAAACATAAAGCATAACAATTGTTTTTAGCAGTAACATACATATTATCATAATGAATACACTTTTTACCCGGAAGTGGTCGCGCGGGACACACAGATCACGAAATTGTTGATTCTGGCAGAACTGTTTATTTGTCACCAAAGAAAAATTGAAGAGTCCTTGAAAGTAGGTAAGTAACTTTCTCTTAGTTAAATTATTCACTGGAATAACGATTTGTATCGTGTACAATAAAATAATTATAAAAAAGGATTGGGGTGACTCAATAACCCTGCTAGATCGTATCGAGTGCACGCCTGCTCCCAGGTTAAAACATGTTGAAGTCTTTTTGCTTTAAAAATATTAAAAATAATACAATTATTCTTCATCGGAATTTTATATTGTTGTTCATTATTTAACATCAACTATAAATGCTAATTCTGTGAGGATTAAAATTAAAATTCGCTTAAAACTAATTATAATTTGAGCAAGCATTTAAAAAAAAACATTTTACATTTTTTGTAAACATTGTCGCGCACTTGGCTTTAATGTTTGGCAAGAATGTTTTATTTTCTTTTAAACGAACTCATGCAAAGAGCGCGTACTTCGGCCGGTATACTTTTAATGTATCAGTGCTGCACAGAATATTTTATAACTATTTAATTAATACTAAATTAAGAACAAGTTTAATAAGTATTAACGACTTCCATGGGCTTGTTCTACAAAGCAAAGTTTTTATAAGGAATGCTTATGATTAGAAATTGACCCTCTGAGTTATTTTTCTATATTTAGCAGATATCCATATTTTGTCTTCTAAGCAGTCACCGCATTTTGCAATATGTTCAATTTAAAAATTAGAGAAAGGAAAAATAACGTAATAATTGTCCTATTACTTAGTTAATTTATTTTTTTGCTTAAAAGTAGTATTCAAAATTTAATACTTATGTTATTAATGTGTATGGTTTATAATTAAGATCTCGTATTGTAGCTTTAGCGTCAAAGTGAATTATTATTGCATTTAGTGCATTATTAATGTATAAGGGGGGCGCGATAAAAATTGTGATTGAAAAGGGGGGCGCCAGTATTGAAAGTTTGAGAAGCACTGCTTTAATAAATTGATTTGTTCTTTAAATTTGGTTCATGCTTTCTTTCGTTAAGAATTTTATCATTGCCCCTAGACACCCGTCCCACATATATTGCATGGGAGAATTGTAAACGATGTTATTCTGGGGATTGAGATAATGTGACTACTAACGGCATTCAAAGGGTTTAGTATATTTATAATAGAATTTTTATCATCTTCCATAATATTGAGATTCAGAAACTCAGGGTTATTGCTATATAATGGAGAAAAGGTGTGGCTAGAAATTTGAGAAAGGAAAAACTTATTTGCCAATCTTCGTATTTTGTCCGACAGAATTTCTTGTCCAGCCAATTTTAAAAGTACGATGTTTGGGGTCCATTGTGGAAGTCCCAGTGCAATTCGAAGTGCTTTGGTGTGAATGATATTAAAAGGTTTCAGTTGGTTATCAGACCATTTATTTATTATATGACTAAAGTAGTAGAAAATACTGCATATACTATTATTTACTATTTTGATTAGATCTGTTGTTCTTGGTCCATGATGCTTATATGCCATAGCCTTAAGGCTATTCATTTTTTCAAGGCTTTGTTATTTAATTGGTTTCTTAATGAAATATTCTGGCTCCGATTGGAAAAATGAACTCCTAAATATTTGATAGAGGATTGCCAAGGGAGAGAATTCCCTCCAATAAAATATTAGGAAACGTAGTAATTCTTTTGTTTGATAACTCTGATATTGTACTTTTATCTGGACTAAGAGAAAGCTTCCAATATTTACACCATTGAGAAATTCTGTCCAGCGTGTTTTGCATTTTTTTGCAAATATAATCAAGAGAATGATGAGAACAGTAAAGAAAAACGTCGTCCGCATAAACAGAGCATTCGATGTCATTTTCCAGAGCTTCAAAAAATCATACATATAAATAGTATATAAAATGGGGGATAGAACACTGCCTTGTGGCAGACCTTGGGAAATATCCTTATGGAGGAAAGATAGCCCCTCCATTTGATTTGAAAAGATCGATAAGTGAGAAATTTGTGGATCCAAATAGCTGTTTTTCCTGTAATACCGATTTGTAGGCATTTATAAAGAAGACCATCTACATAAACTGAATCGTATGCATTTTTTATATCCAAACTTACTCCAACAAAGTATTTCTTTTTTTTTAATTTTGCATCCATTATTGCTTTATGAATGAGATAGGTAGCACTTCTGCTATCTTTAAAAGGGACGAAACCGTAATGTTGAGGATGAAGTTTTCGTTCTGTGGTTAGAAAATAGCTTAATCTATTGGTGAGAACTCTTTCAAATGTTTTTGAAAAGATGGAAGTCAGTGCTATTGGTCTATAGGAGGATATGCGAGTTTTGTCTTTACATTGTTTAGGAATCGGGAGAATGACTGCATGTTTCCAAGAGTTTGGAATTATTGCATTATCAAATAAATCTTGAAAATATCTTAATATTATTTCACAACCATTACGATCCAGATTTTTAAAAAAAAGATGCTGTAATATGATCAGCTCCAGGAGTTGAATTTTTAGAAAGTTTGATTGCTCTATGGATTTCAAAAATATGAAAAGGTTTATTAAGATTGTTGTCCTCTTTGTGGAAAAAGTCCAAAGGAATTGGTTCATGATAAGCGTTTTTAGATGCAAAGAAGTCCGCAAAAATATTTGCTTGAATTTTAGGTTGTGTAATATATGTATTATTAACTTGTAGAATATTATACTTGGGTTCTATTTTCTTAGTATTAGAGAGCTTTTTCACACAGAATATTAAAAAATATCTTTGGATTAGAAACATTATTGCAAATATTATCCCAATACAATCTTTTGGCATTTTTTATATGAAATCTGAGTTTACTAGCGTATTGTTTGTATTGATCCATAATTGCGGAGAAATGCTACGGATAGCCTTTTTTCTGAACTTTTTTAATTTATAAAAATTATGGCAAGTACCATTCCACCATGGAGGGAAAGATTTGTTAGAAATTTGAACAACTCTGGTATTACTGTAAATAATTTTTGAAATTGTATCAGTAAAATTATCTATATTCTTCTCTGGGTTGCTTAATATAATCTGCACTTCATTTTTCACCCTTTGCCAGTCAATTTTTTTGATTAACCTTTTACTGGGTCTTATTAATGAAAACTCGGTAATTACGGGAGAATGGTCACTGTCAAAGAAACAATCTGAAACGTAACAGTTAGTATGTCCATAGAGACTCGAGGAGCAAATTGTGAGATCAATTAAAGAAGTTTTACCCGTGGAATTTCTATAAGTAGGAACAGTTGTGTTTAGAAGTATTGAATTAGAATCAGTCAACCAGTCATTAAAAATATTACTATTCCTTGAGCTGTGATCCGATCCCCACATCGGGTGATGCAGGTTAAAATCACCAAAAATGAAGAAAGGATCTGTTAATGATTCAAAAAAAAAGATTTTATTAAGTTAATATTTAGTCCACGTTGTGCGTAGATATTTATAACATAAAAAGAAATATCTTCAATATGTATTTTGACAATAAGTATTTCTAAATCGTCTATTTGTGATATCTGTAGAGGGATTTGTTGAGCAGAAACGTTTAAAGGTACAGCTATTATCAAGCCACCTCCTGATCTATTTTGTCTATCTTTTCTGAAAATCTTTTTTTTTTTCCCTGGTAAATTAAATGTATCTTCACTGGTTAAAAAGGTTTCTTGAAAAATCAAGATATCTGCTTGAGAAAAGGGAGGGATATTTAACCATATGTTTTTATTTTTTAAGCTTCTACAGTTCCATTGTAAAAGTTCATAAAAAAGGGAGAAAAAAAAAAAATTATTTAACTGAATTTTCAAAAATTTCCTCCCTTTTGAGGAAAGGAAAAAAAAAAAAAAATATATATATATATATATATATATATATATATATATATATATATATAGAAATTTATATATAGAAATTTATATATTTGTAGTAAAATACTGAATGATAAGATATATACAAAAATCAAGAACATATATACAATATTTTTTTTTATCCAAGTTCAGTGTTAAGTTTTCCACTATTCCCAGAAAAACTTGAACTGGGCTTATGGATGTTTTTAACATGTCGGATGCTCTTTTTTTTTTCCTGCCTGGGGGAGAAGATCGCGTAGTCGAATCCACTATGCTACATACTTGAGAGAGCACTGTTTCCATTGATTTTTGTAAAATTTCCATTAGGAATGCCGTTTGTTTTTCCACAACTGTTAGGAAAGCAGTCATCATTTTCTCAAACTTCTTGTCTATTAACTCTTGTATGTTATTTTCTTGAGATTTAGATTTAAGTACTGTCGAAAGATTTTCGGAATTAGATGCACGAAATCGTCGTCGCGCCTCACTTAATGTTACGTGCTGTCTACATTTTAATTCCATAATTTGTTTTTCTGCTAAGAATGAAGAACAGAGAGAAAAATTTGCCGGATGATTACCCTTACAATTTATATATGCAGTTCGCATTTACAGTGCACTCTCCTGAGTGAGAAGAACCACAATTACAACATATAGCTGGACTCTGACAAAATCGAGATGGATGAGAAAAACAGAAACATTTGGTGCATTGTCTAGGTTTGTCAATGAATAATTGAATCTTATGATTGATAAACCAAAGCTTAACATTATCTGGTAATACAGTTCCAAGTATGGTTATCAGAACGGGGGATATTTCAGGATTTGTACCCGATTTTATAAATCTGCGAATCTCTACAATCTCAAAATTATTACTGTCTTGTAATTCCGCAGATAATTCTTCCAATGATACATTAGTAGGAATTTCATATAGTAAGAAGCGGGAAGTAATACCCTCCCATATGACACTTGCATTAACCGAAATATTGAATAATTGATCTAAAGATAGAATTTGTATTGCACATACTGGATCCGAGGTGGCAAAACGTAATTTTCCATTTCTAGTGAATGACATGTTAGAAATTTGATCAAATTTGGGGATTTTACTTTTGATCTCCATATATAACAACTGTGGGTTTATTTTGGGGATAGATGACGGTTTTTGTTTATTTTCTAAAAACATATTTATCTCAGATATTTTTCTTTAACCGGCTCGTAAGACGAGTTCCTTTATAGACATAGGAGTGCGAAAGTATTTTGCATTCCCTGCGTCCATGCTATCTTCCATCTGTATTGTTATTTGTTTTTTAACATGGGATAGTCAGACTTTCAGACTCACCTTGAGTCTATTTGCGTTCATAAAAGAAAAAAAGAATGCTTACCAAGTCCTTGTAAGAATATAAACTTAAAGAAAAAAAAAATTTCACCAATTTCAAAAGCAAGAACAGAGATAATTCACGAATGTCTTCTTCGTTTCTTCCAAGCGACAAACACCCAGACAAGCGTTGTCAGTTACTTCTGTTTTTCTATGCTTGTCTATTTGTTTGGTTGGGTCCTAATATTGAGCACCTGCATATTTCGATTTTATTTGTTGTGTTAAGAGTACACGCGCGTTATAAGCCGGATTTTAAGGTAGCTACGAAGTACTTTACGTAATAAAGTACATTTATTTAATTTTGAAAATAAAGACATTTAAAAAAGGGAATTTGGGATTGTTCAGACTAATAGCCTACATCAGGGGTGTCCAACACGCGGCCCGCCGACTCTTTTTTTAAAAAAATTTAAATATCAGATTTTTAAAGTTTTTTTGGTTGATTTGTCGAATCGGGCACTTATCACGCCAAGTATTTTCTCACTAAATCGATAAATGCGCCAAATCTGGTAACCCTTCTGAATTCGGTTTCCAGTGGAGAAGTCGCTTTTTTGGCGAAATTGAGTGCATGCGCAGTAGATTTCTTTAATTTTAACAGTTTTAACGATATCGCGGCAAGTTAGCGCATTCGTAATAGGGTTTTTTTTTTACTTTAAAAGTTTAACTCTTCAACGGTCTTTCTCGCGCATGAGCAGAAAGCTTTTTTTTCTTTAAAAAATCCGCTACACAGGAAATGGTTATTTCTTTTGCTCCGGTTGTGTCAGCTGTTCGGCTTCGTTTTGGGAATTACTTTTTGCAGGTATTATTTTTATTTCTTTCTCCACATAAATTTCAAAAGATTGCCATAATGTCCAGCGATGCTGTCAGGATTAATTTGAATGAATGCATGAAAAATTACGATTACTATTGTTAAAGGTTTTTTTGCCATGGTGCCTGTGCTTGGAAAGAAAGCTGTGTTAGAATGGTGCATGTGTGAAAGAAGGTTTGATTGGATCATCGTATGTATGTCCAAAATGTGGAAAAAGTATGGAATTGAGAGAAAGAATGGGTAAGAAAATGAATGATGGTTTTTGAAGGGTACTGCAAAATTCAGTCCAGTGTGAAAGAGGATACCCATCATGTGTTTAGGAGTGTAAAGAAAGGGTTTGGGTTTGAATTGAGTAATATGGATTCGTGAACCATTTTGTTAGTGATGCAAAAAGAAAAATGTTTTGGAAGGTGTTCTCAGAAATATGCAGTAGCACACTGGTATAATTTCAGTAGGCAACTCATCGTCATCATAAATGTCGGGAAAAGCAGCATTTTTTAAAGGTACGTGAAACTATTTCCATTTTTAAATGCCTGATTTTTGCAGCGATTTTCAGTTTCTAAACTTTAAAATGCTATTTTTTAATGATTTTCCTTTCGTCATCTTTAATTTCGCGCTCCGGCGTTGCGTGTTGTGGTAGGGTTGCAACTCCGAAACAGAACACGCAAAAACGCGCCAAATTGGCGATTTTATTCGACAATTTCACCGTTTTTTTCATTTTGAAATTTATTTGAGGGGAAATTTATATATATATTTATATATCTACAATGTATTTGCCTGTTACGTGTTCTTGTTTTAAAATAAATCGTTCTTGATAATAGAAATGACCTTAAGTTTAAAATAGATTTATATTTTATCAAACAGATGCATTTGATTTTACTATAGCAAATTACTTTTTTAATCAATTTCGAATTGCATTATGCATATCCTTTACTATGGATGGTACATGATTCCCTGTGTGTGCGACTTTCGTTTCTCCTCCTCCTTTTCTGTTTGGAGTGCCCAAAAAGCATGAGGCGGTTTTAGAGATGTTTTTTAAACTTTAAAAAAATATTCAGTACGGTTAAGATAAAGGACAATGTATACTTAATCGTTTGCGAATGACAGCATTATCAAATTTCAGCAATGAATAACGAAAGATCAATTAAAAAGGAACACCGTAATTTTCAAGAAAATGGCAACACACACACACTGCAATATTTTAAACATTATTTTGATCATTGCATTATTATATTATACCGGGTGGGCAAAAAGTCCGTAAAAACTTTAAAAATTCATAAAATCCGGAGAAATGAACGAAAAAAAAACTGTTTGTAGGATCAGCATTAGTATGTCACAGGATTTTTTTTAAGCTAGAAAAAAAATAATTTGAAAATTATCCGGTAGGTGGCGCTTTTAAAAGCGTCTGAGGTGGAAATATGCAAATTAGACGGCTATAAAAACCTTTGCTCTCAATGAATCCACATTCATTTCACCATTACAAACAGTGAATGTGAACAAGGATGCTCAGTGCGCCGGATAAAGCTTTGTTGGTGAAGTTATTTTACATGAACGAGGAATCAGCGACCATTGCCTTGCGTAAATTCCGAGTTCAGAAAAATGTGAAGAGTAGAAAAGGCCCTTTAACACCTGCAGGTCTCTCAAAGCTTGTTAAACGTTTTGAGGAAACTGGAAAGTTGGAGGATCGAGCAAGAGCCGGACGACCATGCTTGAAAGAAGCGCGTGCACCCTGCATTGCTGTCGAAATGGAAGCGATTGCGTCCAAAGCTGCTTCAGGGACCAGCAGTGCTCGTGAAGCTGCCAAAAGATTGGGCTTACCACCATCATCTGTCCACAATATTCTTCGTCGAATCCTCCAGCTGTACCCATACAAATTGCAATCGTGCCATGAACTTTTGCCAGCAGATACCGCATAGAGGGAAGCATTTGCGAAGAGGGCCTTCTCTAAAATGGAACAGGATCCCACCTGGGTTTTTTACAGCTTGTGGACAGATGAAGCTCATTTCTCGCTTCATGGTGACGTTAACAACCATAACTGTCGCATTTGGGCGACCTCTAATCCACGTGAGTACACACAGAAGCCATTGCACTCCCCAAAAGTGACAGCATGGTGTGGTTTCACGGGTTCATTTATCATAGGACCCTTCTTCTTTGAAACGCAGTGCCCAGTAAATGGATGAATAACGGAAGCGGTAAATGCTCAGCGTTATCTATCGCTTCTGCGGGAGACTGTCGTGCCATGTTTAATTCAACGAGGTCAGATTTCGAATGTCACGTTCATGCAGGATGGAGCAACCAGTCACACTGCTAACCTGGTTAATGCATTCCTGATACAGACGTTCGGGGAAGACAGAATCATTAGCAGGCGCTGCAGGTACCCATGACCTCCTCGGTCTCCAGATTTAACACCGGCAGACTTCTGGTTGTGGGGATATTTGAAATCTCGCGTGTATCTATCCGGTCCATCAAGTCTGTCGGAACTGAAAGATGCGATCCGCAGAGAAGCATCTTCCATACATCCGGACATGTTGCACTCTGCCGTTGCTGGATTTGTCACTCGTCTGGAATGTCTTCTCCCCTGTGGTGGTGGTCATGTGGAACATATTCTGGAGTAATAAAGTTGTAAAAATTTTCTGTTTATTATTTATGCATTGTTTATTTGATTTGCGTACATCAGCGCCACCTACCGGATGATTTTCAAATTATTTTTTTTTTCTAGCTTAAAAAAAATCCCGTGATATACTAATGCTGATCCTGCAAACATTTTTTTTCATTCATTTCTCCGGATTTTATGAATTTTTAAAATTTTTACGGACTTTTTGCCCACCCGGTATAAACATTATTATATTATCAATGTCGGTATACATGAAAAATAATGGAAACAATAATAATTCATTCTGTTTAAAATTTTCACTCCAATAAATGTTTTTTTTGTTTCCAAATCTGATATAAAGGTACATATTTTTGTGTGCGGCCCGCGAGATTATGTTTTTCCGAAGTGGCCCGCAAGGTCATTTGAATTGGACACCCCTGGCCTACATCGACATTTTTCAGAAGATATCAACATTCGAGAAATAATAAATATCAAGAAAACTATGTATTACTATGAGAAGAGAGTTTTCCAAGCGGACCATCTCTCAGATAGTCACTAAAAGTTGGTTCTTCTCAAGGATACGCCAAGAAATCGGTGATAAAAAAATCTTCACCCTCTTTCGGGCAATAATTTCCCCCAGCAATGCGTACTGGAGGGTTTTCCCGTTTGGGTGATAGTGGAATCCGCTATCACCCAAAACTGTAAGACCAGGTGTTGGCTAGTATAGCGATGTATGAGGCAATAGTGAAGCAAGCTCTCTCTCCAATGTGTCTGATTCAGTGCTTCTCAAAGTTTCAAAATTTGCGACTCAATATTCAGTCATAATTTTCAACGCTCCCCCCTCCATACAATAACAAAGTATGAATTCAATCATACTATATTTAGACTCTAAAACCACAATACGACTTTAACCTCTTTCGTGCCATCGGCGTATATAAACGTCTCGTTCACCCAAGGCGTTAATTGTCCCGGACGTATATATACGTTTTTCCGAAGTGCGATCTTTTCTCTGCACTGCTATCCATAAAATTATTCCGAAGGCTTCGGAATGCAATAAAAGGAACTTTACAGTGTTTGCGAAGGAATTACTTATTTCAGAGGATTTGCTTATTTATTCCTTTTTTCTTTCCACCCCCACTAATACATCATATACGCGCGCTTGTGGGGAAGATGCGGATACTGGGAAGCGAATCATGCAACTTTTAATTGAGCAGTTAAGGGAATAGTTATAAACCGTACAAATTATCAAGATAAGTGTTAATTTTTGCATATAATTTTATATGCGACAGGCCCATGGGCTCATTGGTAATTATTAATGTTGCCCTTAATTTAATATTGTTAAACTAACTATAAAATACATTGTGCAGAACTGATACATTTATAAGTATATTATATGAATATAAATGTGTGTTTTATTTTTTACTATGCCAGAATGTATTTTGTTTGTTTACTTTCCGTAAATTAGTACATTTTTTAAAAATCTCCTGGTTTCGACTTTTCAATATGGTCACCCTCCCCCTCTTAGAATTATCACACCCCCTGGGTAGGCACGCCCCACAGTTTGAGAAACGCTGGTCTAATTTGACAATTGGGGCTAGACTAGTGTTTCTGAGACTTTCAATATTGGTGACAGGGGCGTAGCTACTGCCCTATCATCGATACGGCTTCCCCTCCCTCCAAGCTTCAGGGGTCCCAAAATGGGTAAGCAAAATATTATAAAATGTTAAGGGACCCCAAAAAAGAGCCCCCAATGAATTTTGATACGATGCCCACTCAGGACTAGCTACGCCAGTGACTGGTGACCCAGTTTTCAATCATAATTTTCATCACCCCCTCCCATTCTGTAATAATGTACTTTGACGCTAAAACTACAATACGGCCTTAATTATAAACCGTACAAATTATCAAAAAAATGTGTGCGTGTATCAGTGTGAGCACGTGGTAAAAGTTATCTTCTTTGGCTTATATGTATTGAATTGTATAATAAAGTTTTATTTTGAAGAGTAATCTTATATATAATTGACAAATTTATTTTTATCATTATTATTTCAAACTGTATCTAAAAAATAATTAGGATGGAAAAGGTACAAGTATAAACCAAATTTTCATTCTCAATACATAATACTAAAAAAAAATATTACATACATTTATAGAAAAGTATTATTATTATTAGTCTATTTCCATTATGCTTATGGGTGTTTCAGTACATACTTTTGTTATCAAAGGCTTATGGTAGCTAAAATAAGAAATTTAGGTTTTGCACACAATATCATTTAAGAATCTCGAAAACACTGTATTAACAGTAGTATTTGATTTTGTCGTTGATATCATTCTGTTATTTTGTAGAGATAAGGTGAAATTGTCTTAATTTTCCCCCTATTTGAGGTAAATCTGGAAACTCAAGCCATATTGTCTTAACTAATCCTTCATCATTTGTTTCTACATGGATTATCTTTCCAGCTGCACCATTTGCCAATTCATCTGTCACATTAATATTTGTGGTAATCATGTAATAAATATTATTCACATAAACTGTTTGATAAGGCAATCCATTTGTATCAATTAATGACATATGTAATTTTTGACGTACGAAAGTTTCTTGTTCTTTTTCAGTTGAAGTTATTCTGTGCGCATAAGCATTCAATACTTTGTTACTATACTCATTGACCGAATTGTTAGGGTTGAATAATCATATACCTTGCGAGCTTCTTCCACACTACAAAAACGAGACCCAATCAGTTATTTCCATTCCATCAAGTTGTTCGCCGTTTCCAATTTTTGTAAGAATAGAAGAAACTAGTTGATTCGCTTGGCGCAAAACTTCATTTAGTTCATAAAGTTTCCGATTTCGCCTTAAAATCGGTCCAACGATGGGGTCTGTTTCGGTTGCTTATAGATGGGCGTAGAACGAACTGGTGGTAATTGACGTAAATCTCCTATTAAAATAATATCTAATCCACCAAAATTTGACTGAAAATTTCTGGAATCAACCTTCAATAATAATTGAGCACTAATCATACTCATCTCATCAATGATTATGACTTTTATGTATTTGAAAAGAGTTCTGTATTGTTGAGCAATTTCAGAATGTGTAACGGAAGTAATCTTCATAAAGAAATTTTTAAAGCTGCATGAACAGTCGTTCCTGAAATAGATATAGCTGCTTTACAACTTTGACAGTATCCATCATTGTCCGTATAGCGATTATATATATCCATCAAAAGTTTAATGACGAACGTTTTACCGCATCCGGCAGGGCCGGTGAAAAATATTTGAAATGGAGTTCAATCTGATGATAAAAGATGCAAAATAGCATGAAGTAAAAATCCTTTCTGTTTTTCGTTTGATATTCTCATCAATTGATAGAAATCTTCATTGGGTATTAAATTTTCTTTTTTTTTGCAATAGGTCCTAGTTTACGTAATGTTGCTAAGTAGATACCATTATTGAAACAAAAATAAATTTTTCATTCGCATTTTTTTTTTTTTTTTTACTCGCCGAATTCGGTGATTTTCATTTGTTATAGTCTCCAATTTTTCTAATGTAACTCCTGAGAAAATGTTAAGTGGACGTGATTAATCAGATGTTGAATGCCAATTTGGCGCAAAAATGGTTTTCGTCGCTAAAACATTGCCTTTTCGTAAAATCACGCTTTTTGTTAAAGTTTTTATTTTTTGAAGGCTTGATTTTTAAGTTAATCACTTACACTTTCACACATTGATTGCAAACAACTGTAATTTTTAAACAAAAAATGTAAGAATAATACTTTAGCCATTTTAAGAGAATGTTTTACTAATGAACGAGAAAAATACAAAAAAATTTAAAAGCCGTAATTTTTATGCCATTTTTTCAATTTTTGTACAAATTACGGATAATGCTATTCTACATACGGGAAAAAAGTTTCATGAGATTATTTTAATAAATAATGAAGTTATTAAATATTTTTAAAATTTTGAGTATTTTTTAAAAATGGTAAAAAAAAGTATTTGGTATTTTTTTAAATGACTAATTCTAAAAGAGAAAAGCACGAACTTTTTTAGGATAGAATATCAATTCATTAACGCGAAAGGAAATTGAAAGTGAACGATTTAGAAATTTTCATAAAAGCGTATCAATTTTGTCTCATTTAAAAAAAATCGTAAAAAATATAAAATATCATTATTTTGTGTGTGTGTATATATATATGTGTGTGTGTGTGTGTGTGTGTTATAAATGTGAAAGTTTGTGAAAATATTTGTGGGTCTTTCACGCAAAAACAACTGAATGGATTTTAATGAAACTTTACAGTAATATAGCTTATACATCAGAATAACACATAGGCTATAATTTATACCATAGGCTATAATTTATAAAAACTTGTAAAAAGTGTCCAAAATATAACGCTATTTGTCAAGTAAGAAGGAACAAATTCTGCCATCTGCAAGCAAAAAAGCCCACGTCAGCATATATCTGTCTTTTGTTTGTGAAAAACTCTTTTTGTTTTGGCTACGCAAGGGAATCGCTTCTAATTAATTCCTGTGATCAGAATAATGCCTATTTTTTTTATTTCAGAATAAAACTAAGTTTTGAAGGGAGAGGTTGTTTTAAATCTCTCTTTATTTTATTGGGTTTTTTTTATGATTTTATTATGCACATTTGGTAGTAAAAAGATCTATTTTCAAAATAACTACTTTTATCGCTTCTGGTACTTACAGTAAATAAACTTTCTCTTTCACACTACATCATTTGGACAAACTTTCATAATTTTTTTGTGGTTAGTAGTTAATTATAACGCTGTAATTTTAATTGAATATGTGCAGATATTGCATTTTTAAGTATAAAACTAATTATAACTACTGCACTGTATTTTTTGCAGTGAGTGAATATTGACGTCGCACTGTTCAGCTACACGAGGGCTTTTGGAGAAGGACCATGTAATTTTGAACAAAGGTCAAGTGACGGGAACGACACTTGAGCTGGCACTCCCTTCTCCTAACTACCACACCACACCAACTTAGCAGGAATATTCTACCAACACTTAGCTTTAATATTCTTTGAAATCCACTCTTCCAAGATATATGGCAGCACGGGTTCTATGATGAGTATTTTAGTGGGGAAGGGGCAAACAGTTTTGTAGCAGATATTGCGTTTTCAGCGGATTGCAAAGATTATTATTTTTGTCGCAAAAAAATAGTTAATGTCAAAATTTAAGTGTCTTATGGTTTTGTCTGTTAATGAAGACCTTGGAAAATGATTTGACTACTTATTTTAAGTGAACGGTGTACATAATTAATTTTACAGTGGAATATCTTTAATTAATTTCTTAGCTCTAACGGATTAAATTTTCCAAAGTGGAGTATTTTGTTTATGTATATCCCTTAATTTGTACATGTAGTGATCCAAAAAAAAATTGTATGAAAAAAACTGCAGTAAATCATAATGCGGTTGGATAAAGTATTAAAGTGCATTTCTTCCCTACATGGCGGGTCTTACAAAGCTCTAATAAAACTCGAGCTAGGAAAAGTAGCTAGCCATTTGCCAACTTGACTCTATCGTTAACATTTCGCTATGTTTTTCATTGAATCGCCATTATAATTTAAGAAACGGCGTTGCTTGCGAATATTACAATTTTAAAATAAAATAAATACAACAGAAAGTAATATTAATGTATTACACTTTCAGATATAAATTATTTACACTACTTTAAGCGTTCATTACGCAAAACTTTTAAGAATGTGTTACTTTTGCTGAGCAGAGATCAGCTTAGGGAGGTATTTTGAAAAATCGACCCTCAAGAGTGTTACGAGGAATTATAAATTTAAAAAGTCCTTTTTATCGGCTTTTAGATCTACATAGTTAAAATTTAACAAAGGTGTTTTTTTTTTGTTTAGCTGAGATATACAAAATCTTTTTTTTTGTTTAATTTTCAATTCACATAAAATTAACTCATTAAAAACTTCTTTTTCCTTCAATCTGTGTTGTTTAATTTTTCAGTTCACCCGTGCGAAGAACGGGTATACCAGCTAGTTAATGAGTTAATATTATGTGAATTGAAAATTAAACAAAAAAAGCTTTTTGCATATCTCAGCTAAACAAAAAAAAAGAAAGGAAAAAACACCTTTGTTAAATTTTAACTATGTAGATCTAATAGCCGATAAAAAGGATTTTTTTAATTTATAATTCCTCGTAACACTCTTGAGGGTCGATTTTTCAAAATACCTCCCTAAGCTGATCTCTGCTCAGCAAAAGTAACACATTCTTAAAAGTTTTGCGTAATGAACGCTTAAAGTAGCATAAATAATTTATATCTGAAAGTGTAATACATTAATATTACTTTCTGTTGTATTTATTTTATTTTAAAATTGTAATATTCGCAAGCAACGCCGTTTCTTAAATTATAATGGCGATTCAATGAAAAACATAGCGAAATGTTAGCGATAGAGTCAAGTTGGCAAATGCCTAGCTACTTTAGTAGCTCGAGCTTTATTAGAGCTTTGTAAGACCCGCCGTGTAGGGAAGAAATGCACTTTAATACTTTATCCAACCGCATTATGATTTACTGCAGTTTTTTTCATACAATTTTTTTTTGGATCACTACATGTACAATTTAAGGGATATACATAAACACAAAATACTCCACTTTGGAAAATTTAATCCGTTAGAGCTAAGAAATTAATTAAAGATATTCCACTGTAAAATTATGTACACCGTTCACTTAAAATAAGTAGTCAAATCATTTTCCAAGGTCTTCATTAACAGACAAAACCATAAGACACTTAAATTTTGACATTAACAAATTAAAAAAGAGATTTATAACAACCTCTCCCTTTAAAACTTAGTTTTATTCTGAAATAAAAAAAATAGGCATTATTCTGATCACAGGAATTAATTAGAAGCGATTCCCTTGCGTAGCCAAAACAAAAAGAGTTTTTCACAAACAAGACAGATATATGCTGACGTGGGCTTTTTTGCAGCTTTTTTGCTTGCAGATGGCAGAATTTGTTCCTTCTTACTTGACAAATAGCGTTATATTTTGGACACTTTTTACAAGTTTTTATAAATTATAGCCTATGTGTTATTCTGATGTATAAGCTATATTACTGTAAAGTTTCATTAAAATCCATCAAATTGTTTTTGCATGAAAGACCCACAAAGATTTTCACTAACTTTCACATTTATAATATACTAGCTGTACCCTGCCACGCGTTGCTGTGGCTCAGTCTTGTTAAGCAGAAAGGACATATTTTTAGTATGTTAAATAATTTACATTGCAGGTATGATCTTTTATAAAAAAATGTATAAATATATATACGAAAAACTTTCCTAGACATATTTATAATTTGTTAACCAAATGCTTTAAGTTATTACAGCTTATTTTTGTCCTTATGTCATGTTATGAACCTAAATTTATTTACATTGCCTTTAAAGTGGAGACCTCAAGTTTGAAGATAAATTTTAAATGGCTCTACTCTGGATTCCTTGAGGGAATTGGATTAGTTTTACAATGCTTATGGATATTTTTATTAAATCAGAGGTGTGTTTACAAATGCACATTTTACCCAAACAATGTCACTTGGAAACGAACTGTATTTCCTAATGTTATATAGGAAATGTTTTGATTCCGCAGTATATCTAGCAAGCAAAATTTGTAATGGCTCTGTTGTTCTCAGAGTTGAGGCAGTTTAATTTTTTCAGTGGTACAAAACCTTCCTTTGGTTTCTCCCTTAAATTCCAGAACATTGCAATAAGGATACACTTCCATCATTGTGTAAATGAGAACATGCTGCCTGAACCTAGAATCTTCCACTGGGTTGTACCGGAATGCAAAGTGACTGTTATTGTGTGATTGCTCACCACAAAGTCATGTTTGACGCAGATGTGCTGTTTCTGGTTAACATCTTTCTGATGTTGTAAAACACGAATGATGTGCTCGCAAATGTGCATCCTCAAGTCTGGCTGCATGTTGTTCTGCTGCGCCCTCAGCCTGTGTTTGTGACATTCTTTGTCTGCTTTTCTTGTTTACTGATATCCATTCGTTCTCAGTTTGATGTGCAATTACACTCATTGTAGTACTTTTGCCTTGAAGGTATGACAACCTAAGTTTGATTTCCTGCAAGGCATTATTTTTATCTATTGAAGCCAATTGACTGCTTTAAAAAGAAAAAAATTCAAACAAAGCATATAAAATTTCTTAAAAACTTAAAACTACACTTAAAAAGAAAAGAAAATTAAAACAAAAACATATAAAATTTCAAAACATTAAAAAAAAGAAAAATATCGGGAACAAAAAGAAAAATGCTAATGAAATATTTAACTTTAAACGTGCATCAATTGACACAGCTCAAATCCAACGCAATGAGAGGCTGAAGGTATTTTTAATTGAATACACCAGGAAAATTCCAATATAAACATGGATTTTGCAGCAGAAAACTACGACAAAGTGTTGATAATGATGGAGTATCTTTGCAATTCACAATTCGATTAGCATTAGCAATTGTTATCAACAAAGTTAAGGGCCTATCTTTAAAACAGAGTGGCTTATATCTAGACACAGACAGCTTTTCACATGGACAATTATTTGTTATCTGTGTACTTAAATATTAGCATCACCGCAGCCAAATTACCGCCATGCAAATTGCAACATTTTCCCTCCATTTCTTTTCTCATAAAAAAAATGTTAGAATCTCTTTATTGTTTAAATATTAAGGTACGCGATACACATGGCACCAATTTTGTTACAGTGATGCTAATAAATAATTACTGATGTGTGTTACAGAGCAGCAGTCACCAATTGGTGATGCGTGAAAAATTTTGGATGGTATGCAGAAAAATTGAGAAATTATTTAAACTTTTATGAAGATTCAGTTTAAAAAAAGATGAACAACAAAATAACATATTGCGGAACACAAATTATTCTTTACTAAAAGCTTTTAGTTACCGAAATAACTAAACAAAAAAACAAAATTCCTGAGGTTAGCGATTTTTGGTAACCTCAACCAATTTTTGGAAAATTGTAGGCAAAGCACTTCAGTCTGTTGATTGTTGCTTTTCATGAAGCTTATTTTCAGGGCATAGAAGAAATAAAGATGTAAATATAGCTATAGTGCTCTACCACATAGAGGTCAATCCTATTAGTGTGAAACGCTAATTATAAAGTTATACATTCAGTGATTCATGAAGTGTTGAAAAACAGCAACTACTCCTCTAAAGTAGGCACAGCAGACAATTTCTGTATACATACAGACAATGAAGCAACACAAAATGTCTACTCATAAGCATTGTAAAATTAACCCTTTCACCTCAAGAAGAGTCATTTTAAATTTGTTTTCAAACTTGGCACCTCTTCTATGGAGACTGTTTACAACTACCGTCAACAGAGGGCGCCACGACAAAGACTTTAAAAAATATGTATCTGTTTTCTGTAACGCCATTTTTTTAGGCGAATTGAGTGAGTTCTGAAATCGAATAAAGATGGTTAATTTTGTGGTGTGAATTCAAGTCGAATAAATCTCAAGAAAATCCCCAAAAGGAGTCGTCTATTGTTTCTTATTTTCAGAATTAATGTTGGTGAGTTTATTTAAACTTAGCTTTCCGGGGAAAAAGGTAAGCCAATCATTTTACTATTAAATGAACTTACAAATCTAACATGGAGCCACCAGTGAGGACTGTTTATTCATTGTTGATGTATGCGTCATAAATCAAGTTTAATTCAGTAGATCATTTCCTGGAAAGTAGAATGTTTATTATTCTTACTAGAATCGATCGAAAACGATAATGATCTTATATAATCGAAACTAGATGTATTCTGAAAATGAAATTCGCCTGAAAGAATTCTTAATCTTCTGATGTGTTTATTATTCTATTATTTGAGTCAAGAAACGTATGTCAATTAATTCGAAAATTATTATTATTATTTGTGAATTCGAAATGCAAGAAATCTGAATTAGTAAATTCGAAGATTTTGTTTATTATTCTGAGTGACTGTATATTTATAGTAACTAATTCTGAAAAGCTGTATTTGAGTTCTATAGTTGCATTGAGTTATTATTTAAAAGATGGCTCCTACTAAAGGAAAAAGCAAAATACCATTAGTGTTCCAAACTCAGATAAAAGAAATCAAAAGGTATTCTGAAAATGTTGATAATGTTATAGAATCTGATAATATTCAGAGAGTTTTTGCCTTAAAATGTAATATATTAAAATGTCTAGAAAGATTAGAAGACAATTATTATGAGTTTTCTGTTTTGGAAGAATTTGTGGAAGATGTGGAATATGAAAACTTTACTAATTCTAAAGATTTGGCTGATTTGGCATTAGAAAAAATTGAGTCATATTTGACTAGTATTAATAGCAAACTACAATTCGAAGAAAATAAATTGAAAGTGAATGCTTATTCTAACATAAATCTTCCTAAATATGATCTTCCACAATTTGCAGGTGACTTCAACTCTTGGTTGAGTTTTAAATCTATATTCTCTAGTTCAATTGATTCTAATGAATCTTTAACAGATATTCAAAAATTGCAATATTTACAAAATGCTGTCACTTCAGATGCTTCTAGATTAATAAAAGGATTCGCAATAATTCATGAAAATTATAAACAAGCATGGGAAACACTGTTGAATCGGTATGATAATCAGAGAGAGTTGGCATTTTCCCAATGCAAAAGGTTCTTCTCTCTAAGAAATGTTAAACCTACTTCAGAATCAATTTGGGCCATGATAGACGTTTGTAATGAAGTACTCAGAAATTTTAAAACATTAGGATTAGAATGCAATCAATTGGTAGAACTTCTATTAGTATTTTCTCTTCAAGATAAGTTGGAAGATTCTATCAAAGTCAAATGGGAATTAACCCTTGAAGATAAAAATTTTCCTTCATTAAATAAATTTCTTTCATTTCTTGAAAAGCAGGCCAGAAGTCTTAAAGGTATCAAAATTACACCACTCAACGAAAAATCAAATAAAGTATCTCACAAGCCTTATTCACTTAAAACTACTGTAGAGTCAGATGACTCATGCAAACTTTGTTTTTCCTCTCATTCATTACATAGATGTGAAAAGTTTTTAAAGATGAATATAAATAATCGCTGGAATTTTGTTAAAAAGTCAAAGTTATGCTTTTTTAATTGTCTGCGAGGGAATCATAATGTTTCCTCATGCAAATTTACAACTTCTTGTCGTGCTTGCAAGCAAAGACATCACACCGTACTTCACCAGTTCCAAAGTAGTCCTAGAGAAATCCCTGTTAGTAATTCAAACCAAAATCTAGCTGCTACTAGTGACCAGAATGTAGTTCAGCCATTGGCTACATCTCAGGAACAGATTTGCCTTGCAGGACAAAATGAATTATTCCAATTCAATTTTGCTCTCTATAGCCATTGTTAGAGTTAAGAATAGTCAAGGACAATATGTAAACTGTCGAGCCTTGATTGATGGCGGGTCTCAGACCTCTCTAATTACAGAATCATGCTCAAAAAATTTAAACCTTCCATTTTATGAGTCAGAAAATACTATTTTGGGTTTAGATAACAAAGTTGCTGCCTATGCTACTAAACGAGTAGAACTTCAACTTTCTCCTCATTTTAGTCAGGATATCTGTGCCGTAAATGCTTTAGTAGTAAAGGAACTCACTTGTAATTTGCCTGATTTCATAGTTTCAAAATTCGATTGGACTCACATTAATGGACTACAGTTGGCTGATCCTTCGTTTTATATTAGTCGACCTGTCGATATGATTCTGGGAGCTGATGTATTCTTTGATTTAATTCTGTATGGAAAAATATCTGGGACTAAAAATCAACCATCTGCTCTAAACTCCAAGTTAGGCTGGTTGTTTTCTGGAAAAGTTCCCACAGCCTGTCAGAGCCAAAAAGAAGGTCATGTCTTTAATCAATTGCCATGCATTGCTTGACTTACAAAATCAAATAGCCAAATTCTGGGAAGTTGAGTCAATTCCAGATGCTAGTAACCTCTCAGAAGAAGATCAAAGAGTCGAAAAATTCTACCTCGATCACACAAGGAGAAATCGTGATGGTAGATATGTTGTAAGTCTTCCTTTCAAAAACGACAATGCATTGGGTGATTCTAAAGTCCAAGCCAAGAGACGATTCTTCTCGTTGGAGAAGCGCCTTCAGACCAATCCAGAGTTAAGATAGATATGTAAAATTCATGCAAGATTATGAACATCTAGGCCATATGCAACTTGTCCCGAATTCAGAACTTTCGAAACCATCTTCTAAGTGTTTTTATTTACCCCATTTTGGAGTTGTTAGGGAACAGAGCGAGACTACAAAGTTACGGGTAGTCTTTGATGCTTCTGCCAAAACTGATTCGAACTTATCCTTAAATGACATTCTTCATACAGGCCCCAAGTTACAAAATGAACTATTTAATATTCTATTAAAATTCAGATGTCACAGGATTGCTTTAACAGGCGATATAGAAAAGATGTTTAGGCAAATTCTAGTTAATGAAGATGATGTAGAATTTCAACGAATATTCTGGAGGGAGATACCTGAAGAATCGTTAAAAGAGTATCGATTACTCACTGTAACATATGGGACAGCTTGTGCTCCATATTTGTCCATTAGAACAATTCAGCAGCTAGCTGAAGAAGAAATCAAGAAGTTTCCAGAGGCATCTAAAGTTGCTCTAGAGGACTTCTATGTAGATGATCTTATAACAGGAACAAATTCGAAAGAAGACGCCAAGAAATTAGTAAGTCAAGTAATCGAACTCATGAAGAAGGAGGTTTCCCGATTCGAAAATGGGCGTCCAATGAATCATCTGTGCTGGAATCATTACCTACAGAATTACGAAGTTCTTCGGGATCTCTGCACATAGAAGAGGATCATTTGATGAAAATCTTGGGAATCATATGGAATTCCAAGGAAGACACATTCAGAATCAACATAAGTCCACCAAATGAAGTTAGGCCAACCAAACGGCAACTCTTATCCACCATCGCTAAGATTTATGATCCTTTGGGATTCCTGTCCCCAACGACAATTCAGTTGAAGATCCTGATGCAAGATATCTGGAAAGAAAACATCTCTTGGGATGATCCTGTCACAGACTGCATTTTCGAATCATGGACGCAATTCAAGAATCAAATGAAGCACCTAGCAGAGATTCAGATTCCAAGATACCTTGCAGAAGACGCTACAGCAAAGCGAGTTCTTCTTATAGGTTTTTGTGATGCCTCCCAGCGTGCGTACGCTGCTGTTTTCTACTTAAGAACTGAGCTGGTTACCGGAAAAGTCCATGTTTCAATGATAACATCTAAGACAAGAGTAGCTCCTGTAAAATCGATAACCTTACCCAGACTCGAACTTTTGGCAGCTCTGCTTCTTTCTGAACTCTACGTTGTTGTGTTAGAATCTCTGAGAAAAGTAATTCAAATCGATAAGTCATTTCTTTTCTCAGACTCCCAAATTGTTTTGGATTGGCTAAAATCATCTCCCAGCAGATGGAAAATCTTTGTTGCCAATCGTATCTCAAGAATTCAAAAAAGACTTCTGAAGCATCCTGGCATCATGTGAAGAGTCAAGAAAATCCTGCCGATTGTGCTTCACGAGGTATTGCAGCTTCCAAGCTAAAAGTTCATAAACTGTGGTGGTCTGGGCCACAGTGGCTAAGTCAGGATTCTTTACACTTTCCATCAATTGATTTGTCGACTTCCTGTGAAGAAGACGTGAAATGTGAGGAGAAATCATCCACCGTTCTTACTAATGTCTCAACATCAAGTCAAGGCAGCTATTTATTGGAAATCATAGCTAAGTATTCATCCTTCTCACGTTTAATTCGAGTCATAGCGTGGTGTAAAAGATACATCAAAAATTGCAGATTATCTAGAGTTACTGGTGTGCTAACATCAAAAGAGGTAGATGATGCTACCAAGATAGTTATTCAAACTGTACAAGAATCACAGTTTCATTCCGAAATTCAACTCTTAAATAAGAAACATCCTCTTCCCAACAGCAGCAAGCTTCTGCCTCTAAGTATTTTTCTGGACACCGATGGAATAATCAAAGTTGGAGGAAGATTAAAAAATTCGAGCCTGAGTCCAATTCAAAAACACCCAATTCTCCTTCCTAAGAGCCATCACCTCACTAATCTGGTCATTCAGCATTTTCATCATATCAATTTGCACAGTGGACCTCAACTTACCTTATGCTGCATTCGACAGAAATTCTGGATTCCTTCTGGCAGAGGAGTAGTCGGAAGACTTTTATCCAAGTGCCAAACCTGCTTTCGCTTCAAAGCTAAATCGGGTGAGCAGCTCATGGGGAATTTGCCTGCAAATAGGCTCAGTGCTGGCAGAGCGTTTTTAAACGTTGGCATCGACTTTGGAGGACCATTCATCACCAAACCCAACGTTTTTCGAAGCAAAGTAAAATTAAAATCCTACCTAGCACTCTTCATTTGCATGGCCACAAAGGCTGTGCACCTTGAGGTTGTTTCGGACCTCTCAGCAGATGCCTTTTTGGCAGCATTCCGGCGCTTCATATCCAGACGAGGAAAACCAACCAACAGAGACAATGCAAATAATTTTAGATTCATAACATGACAAAAAACCCATAATAACTTGGGAGTATTCTGTTAACAAATTACAAATGAAATCCGTTTAGAAATGTTTTGTTAATGCATATTTCCACATTTTTTTATAAAAAAAATCATACCTCAAGTGCAAGTGGTTAAAGATATTAGAAATGTGTGCTTTCTCTTTTCTTTCTTTTTAACCAGACTGAGCCACAGGAAAACGTGATTGGGTACAGCTAGCTATAACAAACTTAAATGATAAAAAGCTATCAAAAACCAATTATTATTAACAAATTATCATTTTGATAAAATCACCAAAAAAAGTTGCAAACAAAGGTACTTGAGTACTGTTGCAACTATATCAACCCCGATTTTGTTCGCATCATACACGGTGAATTGGCAATTAAGTGCTAATGTTGCCAATATGGTTGCGATAATACATAAATATCAAAACAAACACAAAATATACATCAGAAAATCTTAATTTTTCCATTTATATTTCACAGTAACACCTAATAAAACTTTGAAATCACACAAAATAGATATTTCGTGAGTCTCATGTTATTGCCCCAACTATTAAAAACTACAATAACTATTTCGTGGAAAAATTCACTACCAAGTGCAAAAAAGTATTATTATTGTGCACAAACAGGCATAGAATGTTCTTCCCTTATATAATGCATATTGCAGTATTTGACGATGTCTTTTGATTTTATGTAAATGGCTGACTAATGAAAAAATATAAGTACCATAAAAAATTATATATTAATTTAATTTAGATTCATTGGAGAAAGATAAAATACCATAAAGTCCGGCATATAACGCACACCCATACTTTCAAGCAGCAATTTTTAAATTTTAGGTATATTCGCTATATAACGCGTGCACCCCTTTTTTACGAAGAAACCTGAAATGTAGAAATGCAATGCTGTTATGTTTAGTAGCGATTTATTCAAGGTATTTATCTAAGCAATTGCAAAAATAGTATACTTTTAGAACTATACCACCTTTCAAGTTCAATAAGAAATTCATATCTTTTAAATAAATAGTATTTCGAAATATTTAGAAGTTTACCTTTTTTAAGCTCATTTATTTTTTAATTTTTAAAGCCCTCATTT
Source organism: Trichonephila clavipes (assembly GCA_019973935.1). Lineage (NCBI taxonomy): Eukaryota > Metazoa > Arthropoda > Arachnida > Araneae > Nephilidae > Trichonephila > Trichonephila clavipes. The sequence continues at coordinate 98,754 of BMAU01020439.1, forward strand.
TTATACCCAGCGTATAACTCACACCCGTAAATTTCGATCTTATTTTTTGTGTTCAAAGTGCGTGTTATATGCCGGATTTTACGGTAGGTGGAAGATTTTAATCGGTATGCTACTCGCTAAATACATAGTGTACAGAATTAAATTTAGTATTGTATATATAAAAATTATCCAAAGTAAATATCCTGCGTTTAAAAATAAATTGAAAAATGATATACAATACTAACAGTAATTGACATAAAAAGAGCTGAAATATCTTTATCAACGCAAAAGTATAATTTGAAAAAATAATTACAATCTTATGACCAACTGCTTCCTCAACATGTATTTGAACCCTCTGTCTGTTTTGCTCATTCACTGATGCCTACTCTAATTTGATCAGCATCTATCCCTCGCACTGTGTTTGCCTGGCCAGTATGATGACCTAAGTTCGAGTTTCTGCAATACAATTTTATGTACTCAAGCCGATTGACTGCAGTTAAAGTGAAGGTTTAAAGAAAAACATATGAAATTAAAAAACAGCTCTGAGTGGGCCTTGTATCCGAATTCCTTTGTGGCCCTTTTTCAGATATGAGCACCATGTAAGTGGAATTGTAATAACTTTCGTTGGGGCTCCTGCATCATTGATACAGCGGTAGTGTTCTACGTCCCAGACAAAAGCAAACCATAACTTCAAGTATTTTTTTTAACAAATTACTAATGGAATCTGTTTAAGAAGGTTATAATCTTATAAAGCAATGAAAAACAAAATAAGGTGCAATATTTTGATGACTCAAAATCAGAAAATCTTAGTTTAAACATTTGTATTTCAATATTAACATCAAATGAAAGGTACTTACGTATTATCGCAACCTATTAGCGATATTGCATAAAACTAAGCACGATTGCCAATTCCGCGCGTACAACATCTGCGAAAATGGAATGGCCAACTTTGCGAGTTATCATTAAAGTTGGCGATTGTTGCGATAATGCGTAAGAATCAAAGGAAGTTTAAAAAGTTGTCTAAAAAAGAAAAAAAAAACATTCTTATTAAAAACTCCGTCGATTAATTTCGTCAAATTAAAATATCTCCAAGTGGGAAAAAAATATTGTTTCCAGACATTGAATGTTATATCGCGGCATTTGGCTACGTCTGTTTATTTCAGGTAAATGGTTGACGGAAACTATTTGGTAGAAAAATAAGTAGCGTACAGAAGTGAATTATGTAAGTTTCATTTTCGCTTAAAAAAGAGAAATAAATTTAGCTTAAAATTACAGAAAAAACACGATGTAGAATTTAATCAAAGTTGTAAACATCACGCGATAATTCTATCTGACTGTTGCCAAACCTACAAAACAAAATTTGAGTTCTTGAAAGAATAATTTTTAAAAAATGATTTATTCGAAAAATAATCCCAATTACGTATCAAAGGACAATAAATAGATAAATATGACAACGCATAAACATAACCATAGAAGAGTTATACAATAATTTGGAAAAATCTAAGCGTAAAGTTTAAATTTTCGCATTCAGAGCGAATCGTGACGTCGTATGACGTCATAACACGAAAAAATCACTTAAAAATTAAATTTAAAAAAATTTAGAGAGAATTTTGAAATAAAAAGTACATAAGATCCTGACCAGAGACAAATGCAATGTTTCAATATTTCAGATTAATCCATGCAGAACTTTTTGAGATATGCGCGCATACACAAACCAACACAACATTTTTATATATCTAGATATTAGATAAAGGAGAAAAACGACTCACTCACTGACTGACTAATCACGATATCTCCGGAACTATTAAACCTACAGTCTTGAAATTTGGTAGGTAGGTTCCCTTCGTGGAGTAGACGTCAGCTAAGAACGAATTTTGCAAAGTTCGAACCCAAGGGGCGTTACGGGGGTTTAAGGGCGTTATATATAATTATTTCCATTACTAAACTATTAGATGTACAGTCGTGAAACTTGGTACACACATTTCTTTCATAAAGTAGAGATTCCCTACATCAGTGCTTCTCAAACTTTCAATATTGACGCCCCCTTTTCGATCACAATTTTTATCGCGCCCCCCTTATACATTAATAATGTACTGAATGCATTAATAATGCACTTTGACGCTAAAGCTACAATAGGTGATCTTAATTATAAATCATACAAATTAGTAACATAAGTATTAAATTTTGTATACTGCTTTTAAGCAAATAAATAAATAAATAAAATAATAGGATAATTATTATGTTATTTTTTCTTTCTCTAATTTTTAAATTGAACATACATTCAGGAACATTGAAAATAGCTACCCAAGAAGAGAGCATCGGATTGAAATTAAATTTAATACACATAATGACACAGATGAGAGATTCACTTGATCTCAAAAACAAGACAATTAAACGAATACAGGGTGTGCAACGACACAAATAATGGACAACTTCAATAGCGCGTTGGACCACCTCCAGCCGCAATACATGCCGCCACACGGTCCGGCATTGAGTTGATTAGACATCTTATGTTGTCCTGAGGCAGATGGGCCCACAAATTATGAGCAGCCAGCTCTAAATCATGTACAGAGTGACACGATGACATCTGCCGTTTTAGCTGATCCCACACGTGCTCTACAGGGGACAAATTGGGGAGCGGGCTGGCCATGGAAGAGTCTGGAAATGACGCAGGAAGTCTTGAGCAACTATTCCTGTATGGGGACGAGCATTATCTGGCTGGAAAATTGCCCCTGGGAGACCATTTAGGAAAGGTCCTAGATTGGGTCGAAGATCATCAGCGTCACATTGGCCCGTTAAGGTTCCATGCATCACAATTAAAGTGGATCGGCTGTCATAGGCTATGGCCCTCCAGACCATTACACCAGCTGTGCGGGCAGTGTGACGTAGAACAGTGTGTGTGTGTGGGGGGGGAATTGTACCGCTCACCAGGGCGCCTCCACACCCGTACACGGTTATCATCTGTCCCCAAAACAAACCGGAATTCATCACTAAACACAACTTTTTGCCAATCTGTGACATTCCACATTGATCTGGCTTGGCACCACTGTAGATGCAGTTGCCGATGTTCCGGTGTTAAAGGGAGTGCACGGAAAGGTCGCTTGGATTTAAGATTTGTTTCTGCAAAGTGTCTGGAAATTGTTTGTGGAACAATTGCTACGCCTACGTCTGCTCGTATCGTTAAACAATTCACTGTGTGGTTCACAAGTGCTTGCCGCACGATCCTTTGATCCTCTGTCCTCGTGGTCTTCCTGGTTGCTCCAGACCCGGTTTTCCGGGCGTGGGTACCTTCTCGCTCCCAACAATTTCTAACGGCACACTCCGAACGATCCACCTGGCCAGCAACACGGCGCGTCGACCAGCCTGCAGTTTTCATCGCGATGATCAGGCCTCTCTCAAACTGGCTTAACTGTGAGAAATATCTTCTAGCACGTTTACCTGGCATGTTTCGCTTACCTAAGTCTTCCTACAATCAGCGGGTAATCGTCACGTTTATGAATCTTCTAATTTGCGCTGGATTATATAGCTTCCTCTTCCTGATTGTAGCGCCACCTCGGCGTGTATGAGCATGCGTATTGGCACAAAACTTGTATCATTTACATATCACATTACGCTGTACTTATTTGCAAAGTTTCGCGATTTTACTTAGCTTCCTTCTTGGATCGCTATTTTCAATGTTCCTGAGTGTATGCTGATGTTAACGAAATAAACTTCAAGATATAGAGTTGTTGCCAGGTGATTCAATGCCTCTCTCTCTCTCTCTCTCTCTCTCTCTCTCTCTCTCTCTCTTAAATCAATAGACACTCTTGTTGATGAAAACAAAACCGTAAATTTTCCAACTGAGTTTTTGAATTCTCTGGATATATCAGGAATGCCACGACACACGCAATCTTCGGTTGAAGATTGGTTCACTGGTTATTTTGCTGCGTAACTTAAGCCCCCCCTGATTATGCAACGGTACATGTTATTCATCAATAGAATTACCGGAAAACTTCTTGAAGCAAACCTTTTGACTGCTAAGTTTAAAGGAGAAATCGTCCTGTTGCCACGTGTTCTACTGATATCGCCAGAATCTCCAATACCATTCAAAAGGCTTCAATTCCCGATTCGTTTGGTTTTTGTGTTGACCATAAATAAATCTCAAAGCTTAACAATGTCCACTTGATGCTTGGGCTTAGAAAATCCAAGTATGTTGCTTGCTCACGTGTAGGGAAACCACCGAATCTATTTGAGTTAGCAAAAGAAGGGTTACCGAAAAATATTGTGCACCGATTAGCAATTAGTTATATTAAACTCATTTATTGTTATATTTTAAAATGATGAAAATAATATTAAAAATTGATAAAAATCGACGTTATATATATATATATATATATATATATATATATATATATATATATATATATATATATATATATATATACTAGCTGGTGAACTGAAAAATTAAGCAACACAGACTGAAGGATAAAGAAGTTTTTAATGAGTTAATTTTAAGTGAATTTCAAATTACACAAAAAAAAGCTTTTCACATATCTCAGCTGAAGAAAAAAATACCTTCGTTAAATTTTAAGTCTGTAAATCTAATAGCTGATAAAAGGATTTTTTTTTTATATTTATAACTCCCCGTAACACTCTTGAGGGTTTATTTTTGAAAGTACCTCCCTAAGCTGATCTCTGCTCAGCAAAAGTAACACATTGTTAAAAGTTTTGTGACGCTTAAAATATTGTAAATAATTTATATCTGAAAGTGTCATACATTAATATTACTTTCTGTTGAATTTATTTTATGTTAAAATTGTAATATTCGCAAGCAAAGCCGTTTCTTAAATAACAATGGCGATTCAATGAAACACATCGCGAAATGTTGACGATAGAGTCAAGTTGGCAAATGTCTAGCTACTTTCATAGCTCAAGCTTTATTAGAGCTTTGTTAGACCCGCCGTGTAGGGGAGCGATGTACGTTAATGCTTTATCTACCGCATTATGATTTACTGCAATTTTTTCCATGCAATATTTTTTTAGGTCACTACATTGAAAATTAAGGGACATACAAAAACAAAATACTCCACTTAGGGAAAATTATTCCGTTAGAGCTAATAAATTAATTAAAGATATTCCACTGTAAAATTAATTATATACACCGTTCACTTAAAATAAAGTCAAATCATTTTCTAAGGTCTCCATAAAGATACAAAAACGTAAGACACTTAAATTTTGACATTAAATATTTTTTGGGACAAAAATGATAATCTTTGCAATCTGCTGAAAACGCCGTCAACTGAAAATGCAATATCTGCTACAAAACTATTCGTCTTCCCCGCTAAAATATTCATCATAGAACCCGTGCTGTCATATATCTTGGAAGAGTGGATTTCAAAGAATATTCCAGCTAAGTATTGGTAGAATATCCCTGCTAAATTGGTGTGGCATGGTAGTTAGGAGAAGGGGTGCCAGCTCAGGTGTCGTCCACGTCACTTGACCATGGTTCAAGATTACGTAATCCGTCGCCAAAAGCCCTCGTGTAGCTGAACAGTGCGACGTTAATATTCACTCACTCCAAAAAATACAGTACAGTAGTTATAATTATTTTTATACTTAAAAATGCAATATCTGCCTATTCAATTAACATTGTAGCGTTATAATTAACTACTAACCACACAAACAAATTTTGAAAATTTGTCCAAATGACGTAGCGTGAAAGAGAAAGTTTATTTAGACAGACAACAAATGCGTCTTATATGTATATACATATAGATTTGTTTGAATTCTTGTGTATTATTACTTTTGTTCGCCTCATGATATACTTTATGGTGTACCAGTATTTTAAAGCTGACTGAGCCACAGCAACATTTAGCTGGGTATAGCTAGTTATAACATAAAATTAAATCTTAAAAATATATCAAAAATAAAAGAAGGCTCAATATTTTGAATAAATCAGTATAAACATTTTTGTACAAACACAAATATATATATATATATTGTAAAATATTGTAAAATATTTATTTTGCTATTTGTATTTCAGACAGACATAAAACAAAATTTTAAAAATTGTCAAAAATAGATAAAAAAGCATATTTAAGAAAAATACCACTGATTATATATAATTTTGTGAAAGACATCGCAATGTGTAAAAAAATATTTGCAGTTCAAAATCGCCAAAAAAAATGTAAGTACTAAAATATAAAAACAAAACAAAAATTATATATTGAATTAATTAAGGATTACTAGAGTGAAAGATAAAACAGGCTAAGATACTCATAATTTTAATTTCATATTGGTAGGCTACTCATCTTTGGCATGATTTTGAAATCACGCCAAATTGCTATGTTGCGGTTAGTCTAATGTTATAGTAATGTACAGAATTAAAGGTAATTACCTATTATCGCAACCTATTGGTGACATTATACAAAATGAAGCACATGACTGCCAATTCAACGCATACAAAGTTGGGATTGCCAAAGTGGCGAGTTGTCTTGAACGTTGGAGATTGTGCAATAATACGTAAGTACTAAAATAATTATCAAAAGTATATATATCCCGAGCATAAAAATTAAGTTTAAGAGCCTGTTTAATATGTAATTAATACCAACACTGCTTTAACTTGGGCAGTATGATTACCCAAGTTTGATTGTCTGCAAGGTAATTTTATGCACTGAAGCCAATAGTATACCTTTAAAGGTTAAAATAAAGACACATGAAATTGAAAAATATTATTAATTTCATACATCTAAAACAGATAATGAAAACGGAAATACTATAATTACTTAATTGCAGTAATAAGAACTGATATATAATCCTTATCAATAAGAAGTTTTGTTCGTCAAAATTATAATCTTCCCATTCTAAAAAAATAAATAAATAAGTTGTAATTTGTAAGCAAAATCACACACATAAACATCCCGCGATAATACCTAAATGTTGCCAAAACAACAAAACAAAACTTTAGTTGTTAAAAGAATAATCCTTAAAAAAATGATTCATTCGAAAAATAATCCTAATTAAGTATCAAAGAATAGAAAAATTGAATAAATATTCCAACCAATAAACACAGCTACTGTAAAAATATGTAATAATTTTGAAAAACTGCATGTAAAGTATAAATTGTCCACTTAGTGAGAAATTTTGACATCATATGACGTCATAACAATGGAAATTCACTTAAAAATTAAATTTTAAAAAATTTAAAAATAATTGCGAACGAGAAACCTGTTAAGAACCTTCCCCATGTAATTTTGTATACGTGTACCAAATTTTACTTTATTTGGTTGTATGGATCTTGAGTTATAAGGGAACAGACAAACGGACAACAAATGCGTCTTATATATATATATATATACACCAGGTGTCGACAATTAAACGACCCTACTTCAAAATTGTCTACAGACAAAACTATTGTTCAGAAAGTTGTAAAATATTGTGTACAACATAAAGAAGGGTTGGGAATTTGTTTGAGCGAATAAAAAAAAAATTAGTTGAAAATTTCGCCACCAGAGGGCGCTTTTGAATGAAGGTTATCTACAGGACACGGTAACACAATAAATGATACTCATTAAAAAACACAATCTCTAAAATGAACTGCAAATTTTAATTAAACTTCTTCGATGTCTAATTTTCAAAGAGATTTACACGAAGGAAGACGAAAATATGCAAATTTTTTCGACGTCACACAGCAACTGTTACAAAAGCAATAAACTTTCATGGAAGATTAGTTTATTTTCATTGTTCTCGGTATTGCTAATCAGAATCTCATTATGTTTACCAGATCGAGCGTTGTTAGTAAAGTTATTCTATCAAAACGATAAATCCGCAATAGTTGCTCTGCGGAAATTTCGGACATTAAAGGGGTTGCGAAAAGGTCCATTGACTGCTAAAAATCTTCCGATTGATGGTAACCAAATTTGAAGAAACAGGATCGTTGAATGTTCGTTCTGGAAGAGGGAAAAAACCCGTTTCTATGGAAGCAATAGAGAAAGTAGCACTTCAGGTGGAAGAGGACAAATAATCCAACGTGCTGGCTAGTACAAGTGTTCGCCGTGTGGCAGAAGCATTGGATCTGCATCGTTCAACTGTCCAGAAGATCATGCGAAACATCCTCCGTTACTATCCATACAAGCTTCAATTTGTGCAGGAATTGCTTCCACATGATTTCGAGACTCGACATCTGTTCTCACTGCAGTTTCATGCTCGTTTGGAAGTTGATCCAGAATGGCCTTGGAATATCCTCTGGACAGACAAAGCTCACTTTCATTTGGACGGTTCGGTGAATACTCACAACTGCCGAATTTGGGAAACAGACAATCCGCATTCCACCTTACGAGTTCCGTTACACTCACCAAAAGTAACGGTGTGGTGTGGGTTTTCCGCGTCTTTTATTCTTGGCCCGTATTTTTTCGAGGAATTAGGTGCTGGAGGTCTAGTAACATGTTCTAACACTGGACAGCGATGTGCATCGTTATTACGGAATAAAATTATTCCAGATCTGCAAGCACGTCAGTGTCTTTCACGCATAATTTTTATGCAAGATGGAGCTCCTCCACACATTACACGTTGTGTTAAGGACGTTCTCAAACATCACTTCACAGAAGAACGTGTGATCAGCCGCCAATTTCGTCATCTGGGGCCTCCCCGATCGCCTGACCTCAATCCATGCTACATTTGGCTTTGGGGCCATTTAAAACAGCTGATAAGTTGTGATCAACCAAAAACTTTACCTGATCTCAAAGACAGTATTTCACATGTTCTTAACATTTCCCAGAACACACAGCGGTCAACGGTGGAACATGCTATCTTAAGATTTCAAGTAGTAGCTGAAAACCATGGTCATCATGTTGAGCATTTATTGTAACAAAATTTGTAAACTGTTATAAATGTATGCTAAATATGATCTCCATTAAAAACGCCCTCTAGTGGTGAAATTTTGAACTAATTATTTTATTCGCTCAAACAAATTCCCATCCCTTCTTTATGTTGTACACAACATTTTACAACTTTCTGAAGAATAGTGTTTCGTCTGTAGACAATTTTGAAGTAAGGTCGTTTAATTGTGGACACCTGGTATATATATATATATATATATATATATATATATATATATATATATATATATATATCACCTCTTTTATAAAATTAAATCTTCTTATATTCTTACTTAACAACTTCGTAAGTATTTCATGCTATTTCATTATGTTATATTCAAATAGGAGATGAATAAAATGCAAAATTTAAAACATTATGTTGTTTTATGCTTAATTTTAACTCTTCGAATTTGTGAGCGAAGATTAATTTGACTGCATTGAATGGCTTAGAATAATATTAAATCCCCTTATTAAAACAAAGCCACTGCAACGCGTGGCCGGGTCAGCTAGTATTTCAAAAATTCTAGTTCAACCTCTGTACAGAGGTCTGAACTATATGCTGGTAAAATATTATTATAATAGAAGCATTTTCCTTAAAAGGAGAATGTTTGGAAAATTGGTCATTCTATGTTCATATTTTTGTCAAAATATCGTACTTAAATATTTTTACTATAATAATATTCTTAAAAAAGTTTTCTATAGGTTTTGTAATCTAAGTGACACTAAATATCATAATTATCATCCATTTATACGCTTTTTCAAAATCACGGTTCCGAACGTAGTCGGATACCTTAAAGAATGAATGCAATTGTTAAATTTTAAAAGAAATCAGATTGAAATCGTCTAAAATTGATAGGGTTACCGCGGGAAAAAGATCCAATAAAAATTAACTCTGCTATACGTCATTCCCATGGCAAACGGATTACCACACGATAACAACATCAAAGTAACCAAGTGTAGTATCCACCATCTTGGCGAACATAAACTTGGCACTCCGATATCAGAACCAAAATAACATTCGAATCGTATATAAATTGTTAAAAATTTCAGAAAAACTATTATACAGGGTGCGGCAGAAGAACTCGGGCAAATTTATTGCCTCCTAGAATAGTTCACGAGTTTCCTTTTAATTGTGGTGTTTTCATGTTTCTTTATCTAATCTCTTGAATAATAAAATATTTTTAAATATACACTGCTGGCCACCGTAAATGCAACACCAAGAAAAACAAGAGATATCACAACAAAATTTATTTTGTAGATAACATGTTGACCATGTATCAAATGATTAAATTTATAGGCTTCTGTAAAGTGTGGTTCCTGCCAGAATCAGTAGCCAGAGTAGCCACCATTGATAAAGATCACCGCTGCAACACGCTTCGGTATTGATCCAAAAAAACTTTGGATATGTTCTTGGGGTACAGCAGACCAAGCAGCCTCTACACGTTGCCAAAGATAATCTGGTGTGGCAGCTAGGGGTGTAATCTGGGTCAATCGTTGAGCAATCATGGGCCACATGTTTCTATCGGCGAAAGATTCAGAGAGCGAGCCGGCCAGGGAAGCAATTTACTCTGGTGATTGACGAAGAACCTTTGGACAATGCGTGTTACGTGTGGTCGCGCATTATCGTGTTGAAATATGGCTGTGCCCAAGCCCTGAAGGTAAGGAAGGACAACTGGCTTCAACACATCGGAGATGCAGCGCTGGCTGTTTAAAGTACCGGCAATGCGTACTAGAGGAGTGCGAGAGTGATATCCAATTCCGCCCCATACCATAATACCTGGTGCAGGACCAGTGTGGCGTTGCATAACGCAGCTGTTCAGCATCCTCTCTCCACGGTGTCTCCAGGCTCGAATCCGACCATCGTGGTGTTAAAGACAGAGGCGTGACCCGTCAGTAAAGACAACTTCATTTCATTCTACCACCCACATCCTTCTTTCATCGCATCATTGGCGGCGGAGACGTCTGTGGTTCTGCGTCAAGGGTAGACCAAGCAATGGACGTCTTGCGGACAGACCACTCTACTGTAAACGACGTCGAATGGTAACCGCAGACACTGAATGATACGTTACAGACTCAATGTTCTGTGCTACAGTTCGTGATGTGACTGAGCGATCCGTCACTGCCATGTGCACAATTTGCCTGTTCTCACGTGAAGTGGTGCACTGAGGTGAATGCGATCGACCACGTTGGTCCTTCGTATCCTCCTGCATCCAATGGTCACATATCCACATTACAGTTGTTTGGTTTCGTCCAACACGACTACCGAATTCTCTGAAAGATAATCCCCAATCTCGGTAGGCCACTATCCTTCCGCTGTCGAACTAGGATACTTGATCAAAAGCTGATCGCTGTTTTCTACGAGACATAACTGATCATTATTTGAAAAAAACCCACGAGAAAAACACAATTGCCGAACTTGAAATCGTCGAAATCTCCAAGCCTTAAATAGCGGTTTGAGGTGGCGCCACAGACACACGTGATGTGCGTCTTCGCTGAAATTCTAATCATTTGCATATCTCCCCTCCACTAATGCATTCTGTAAATTTCATGGTATTTGCATGCTTCCTTCAGGGTGTTGCATTTACGGTGGCCAGCAGTGTATTTCTTAGTTTTGACTTTGATTTATGTATTTTTGATAATGTCGAGCAAAATGTCTTCTTTTTAGAGTTGTTTCAGCTAGGAAAATGACATTAAAAAATGTACCTCGGCAAACAGTGTCTGATGCGATCTGCTGTTTCATAGAGCTTTGAAATGATGGTTGACGTCCAGGAAGTGGGCGAAAACGCAGTCTAAACACTTCAAGGAATCGAAAGGTCATTGAAAGCGAGTCTAGAAAAATCTGAGGGTTTCCATGAGACAGATTGCTTGTGACATGGGAATAAGTGACAGATTGGCGAGGCGAAGAGCAAATACGGAACTTGGACTGAAGCCTTACAAGTTGCGAAAAGTAAAAATTCTCACTGAAAAAATAACGTCGTACTGCTCAGAAGATGCCGAAAACTTTTGAGACGGGCTGGAAGTCAGTGCTGGCAGAGATTCCTTTTTACTGACAAGAAGCTCTTTACGGTTCAATAAGTTTATAACTCCCCAAATGATAGAATCTGGTGTGTGGACATTCCAAGCATCTCGGAAATTGTTTAACATCGCCAATATCCAAAGTCGGTCACAGTCTGGGGCGGAATTTTCACAAGTAGCAAAAAAAATCTTTGGTTTTTGTGGGAAACGGTGTTAAAATCAATCAAAAAGTGTACCAGATGGATATTCTTTAAGCTGTTGTACTTCCGTGGGCCCAAAAGCATTTTGAAAATGCAAATTGGGTGCTTTAATAAGTCTCTGCACCAGCTTGCTAAGCCAAAAAGACACAAGAGTGGTGCAAGGCCAATTTTCCAGACATGATATCATCTGAAGAATTACCACCTACTCGCTGGCTCTCAATTCCATGGATTAGTGTATTGTCCATTTTAGAGTCCAGGGCCTGCACTAAACCATACAAAACTGATGACTCTCTAAAGCAATCACTCCTGCGGGAATGGGGTGTATTAAAGGTAAAAGACTTGATGTTCATTGTTGAACATTTCTGGTTTGTGCCTCTGTATTGCTGCAAACGGCGGTCACTTTGAAACCAATTAAGTTTATTTATTAGTAGAGGTATACTCTTATTATTACTTGCTATATTTTGTTAATTTCTTAATTTTTTATAAAGTTGCATAAATAATTGTTTGTCCAGATTTTTTTTGCCACACCCTGTATTTATGAGAAGAAAAACATAAAATAAAATAAAAAGAAGAACATAAATATTTGTAAATAGTTTTCCTGAAGATACGCTTTTACTTTTTCAAAAAAGGATTAAATACTGGTTGCAAACATATAAATTAAGGCGTTCAATTGGCACGAAGAGCGTAACGCTTGTTTTAAAACATTTTTTACGAAATCGTATCAAGAGAATTGAAAACATTACTTCAATTTTAGCTGCCCGATCCAGTAAAGAAAAAAATACGCAGCTTTTCAATCTTTTTTAGTGAAAAATACAAAGCAAAAGAGTCTCCAGTAACTTTAAGCAAAAAGTATTTTTCTAACTACCACAACCTAACAATCAATTATATTAGCAGTTTTAAAAAAATAATTTCTGATTAAAAATTAAATTTTTGCGGATGAATTATCTTAGCAGTTTTAAAAAAATAATTTCTGATTAAAAATTAAATTACATTTGTTTACAGCTATTAATTTTTAAGGGAAAAAAATAGGGTAATTTTTTTTTCTTAAACATGTTTTGACATTTTGAAACCGGATGTGATAATTGTATCGATGCATGCGTAGTTTCGATTTCAAATTAATCGTTTCCGTATGTCCTGAGGAAATGTGATTGCTAGTACGTCAACATTAGCTGAAGTTGACAGTTCGTTCGGAGCGAGTGCGATTCATATTAGAGGCTGCAGAATTTGTTGTTTCTTCAAATTATTTTTTTCTGATTATGATCGGTTTCCAAAGGTTGGAATGTATCAATCACGGCTAGTGTGTGATATCTTCTTAAAAGAAAATGAAAATCAGTATTTCCTTTCAGGCAAGTGATCTGACAGGTCTACTTTCTAGGTGACACGTCCTATATAAAATTTCTCAACATCTGCCTAGCATATGGTGGTTGTCATGTTTTGATTTAATAGTATTAGTTTTACAGAACATTTTAGAGTAAACATTTTCAAATATTAGTGATAATAGCCCGAGAATTACGTAGACATATGCGACTGTTAGATGTCGGTTTGTAACCAGATGTTAAGCGATATGTCAAATTTTACTTTTGTTTTCAGCACTGCAAGTAAAGTAATTAACTCCATACTTTTGTTTAAAGTAATGTGTGTGTCAGAAAAAATAAATTTTGACGTTATTAAAATCTAGGAATTGTTATAATTTTTTGAAGCGTGTTAATAAATATTTGACAACGAGCATCTGAATTTTTAATAAAAGGAAATCATTTTTAATGTTAAGTAGCCTACTTGATCCATCATTTCCCTGACTATGTTGTAAAATTCCTATTTTTTAGTTGATTAAAAATATTTTTGTCGATTATATTTTTATTGAGTTATAATTGTATTTCCGTTTTGTTTTGGTTTATGTAGAAATTATTTCTAATTTATGCTTTGTAAATATTATTAAATAACTAAATTTATAGAATTATACATCGAAATTTATATTCAAAATTATTTAAATTTCTCATAATTTTTTTTGAAATTGTTTAATAATATATATATTTTTTAAACAAGTTTTGTTTTTACTTATTTAAAATGTTATATATGAATTTGAATTATAGCTGTAAACCATAACTAACATTTTTAATTTCTTTAATGGAGTAATTTGTAATTTTATATTTTCTAGCTAATTGAAATCATTGATATCTTTTTAAGACAATTTCATTTTATAAAATTTTTTTTCTTGTTCTTAATGGTCTCACAACATTTTAAAAAACATTTTGCGTATATTTTATGGTATTGCAGCTAAAAGGTTTTTAAAATAGTTAAGTATAATGTATAAAATAAAAAAGTGTTTGCTTAATACTAAATGATGTAATTTTTGCTTATTTGCTGGGATAAATGTGAAATTTAAGTGTCTGTTTTTATATTTAAAAAAATGTTTAGATAATTAAAGGATTTGTAAAAATTTATATTTTCATGCATAAAAAGGTTTTTTATTTCTAGTCAAGAGGAGTTCTGAATTTCTTTATGAGTGCTCCTTATCTTTTTTAAAAGTTTGATGTTTGGTTACCATTGTTATGTATGTATATAAGTTATTCATTGAAAAACATTCAAAGTATTTTTTTTATGTTCCACAAGTTAAAGCCTTATAAATCTTTAATTTCAAAATAAATTCATTGAATAAAATTGGGTACTTTTCTCTCAAATCCAAGCACACATTTTTTACATCTCACTGGCTGGAAGTATTTTACTTTTACAATGTAATTTTTCTCTATGCTAGTGATCATTATTAAGCAAAAAAAAAAAAGCTAAATACCAAAATGATTCAAGCTATGTAAATAAAGGAAATCTAAAATTTTTCTTAGGCTTTGTGCCTTTAGATTAGCTGAATTCTTATAACCTACCTTTTCTTAATATATCAATTTTCTTAGAATAAACTAAAATATTCAATATTAATAAATAATTCATTTTGGATAAATTTTACAGTGTTGCCCTACTTTCTTTTTTGCACTTAAAATAGTATCCAGTATGTTTCTGTTTTTTTCATGCTAAGCGCATTTGTCATGCATAAAATCTAGAACTTTTTTTTGTGTATGTGCTACAGAAGATTTTATAACTGAAATTTTATTCCTTTTAAAGTGTAATTATATCCTTTTGAAAAATTCTGTCCATTTTAATTTTTTTAAAAAATTTTGTTTCTTTTCATATTTATAATATAAAATGGATAAAGTAATGTTTGCATTTTTATAAGGAAAAAAAATTAGGTTATTTGCATATTTTTACGATAAACTAATTTCATTAAATAATAAAATGTAACCAATTCAAAAAGTATTGCCAAATGCTGTTGGGTTTGAACATGAATTGGTTTGATTCTTTACTATTGCCTGTATATTGTGGCATTTGGTGATGTCTTTTGATATGATGAAATGAAATGACAGAATAATATGCAAGTATGAATATCAGTAAGATGGGCATTTTTTTCATCTTTAAAGGTCGGCTTTTTTCTGATCTGAAATAAGCTGTTATTATTTTACTTAATGATGCAAAAATAAGAATATACCTAAACTGAACTGAACTCAGTGGCACGATAGCCCATGAGGGCCAAGGCCTTCTGTGCCTATTTCAGTATACGCGACCTTAGGCGCTGGGGTGCATGTGCAGTTGTTTCATTCAAGTGGTCAGTCTTGACACAAAACCCCCTGTGTTCAGTTGCCAAGCGAGCTTGGTACTCATTTATTGACCCACTGAAAGGATAAAAGGCTGTATTCAGACAAAATGTACATAAAATAAAGGGCCCAAAACATGTCAGAAAAACATTCATTGATTTAACACATTGTCTCCACCAGTTTGTCGACTTTGCCCAGCCGGAATTTGAACCCTGGACCTGCGGCATGGAAGCACAATACACTATCGCTCAGCCACGGGTCTAAAGAATAAAGAAATAAGAATATCCCTAAAATATATTTATAAGTAGTCGTTTGTAGCAATTGGAGATTAGGTCAATATACAGTTTTTCCACATAATTATATAAAATTCGATGGACTGAATTGATTCTCAACTCAAACTGTCTTTTTATTGTAAACTGAGCTGATGTAATAGTGTAGTTTTGTACTCAATTTTGCACTGAAGATTGAAATTGGCAGTATTTGATATAATTTTTCTATTTACAAATATCTAATATTTATTCTTGTTAAAGTATCTTATTTTCATTTGTATATATAACACTTTTGAGTAGAACTTCACATTGTTTGGTTACTTAGTTTTTAATCAAATCCAGATTTGGACAAAAAATACTTCTATTTATACACTAAATACATTTTTGGTTGAAAACAAAATAGGATTTATATAAGACGAAGAATGAAAATTGTGTTAAAAAAGTATTGCAAAAATAAACAAACTATAATTATAAAATTTAGTATTTATTTTTTGGATACTGTTTCGTTAGCTATGTGTTGCTAAACTGGCTGCAGATGAATCTCAGTTTTCCAATTTTTAGTTCATCTAACAAAAATTTAATTATGTTGTCACTTGTTAAATTCTGTTCTTATCTGCTCAAGACTTTAGCTGCTATTTTTATTGATCCTAAAACTTAAAGCAGCTATACAATTTTTAATATTTTTCTTCATCTTCATTTCATGTATGAGGGACTTTAAGGCTATTCAAAAGTAAAGCAACATATTTTTTTTACATGTTCCTATCATGGCCTCTAAACTATTTCTCATTTGACAGTTAATAATCAGACTTAATTTTTTCCCCTATTTCTGTTTCATAGAATTCTGAAAAATGCTATATTTGACAGCAGATTTTTCAAAAATATTTGTGAATTTTTTTTACTTAACAAATAAATTTTTGTAACTATCTGATAATATATATATGTATACATACAGGAATACATAATCTAATCATCTATGTTGACTGCATCAACTCATTATATACATCCTCAGACTTGTCATTTTCTGAGTTCTCGCTTGTAACATTTCCATCTGTTTTAACAGGATATTTATATATAAGTAACTGCCAAGTGTATGGTATGTAAATAAAACAGTTTATTAATTGTTGTTGATATTTAGCCAAACCTTTTCATCACCGTATCATTTGTTTATCCGACTATATCAGTTGTTTGATTTAAATGAAATTTTTTTAGTTTCTTGGTAATAAGTTTTAACCTCGTCTTCACATTACAAGGACTTGCATTGGAGCGAATCCTAAATTAAATTCTTTTTCGAGACAAGTGTACATTGATATTCAAATATCTGCAATTTCTCTTGCTGGTATTAAGAGTGAAATCCTCATCCCCCCCCATTAGTCTTTATACCATCTAATGAATCTATAGTTTCATTTTTATGAATGAGCTGATTTTAATGCTATTAGTAGATAATTCATCTAAGGCAGCATATCTTGATACAAGTTATTCTGAATGATTCTTTTCAAGAGGTTAGAAATGTTGGGTATTTTTGTGATCAGCATCAGATATTTTTTGTGTCTATTGATTTTTTGTGGCCTTTCTTAAAGTGATTGTGGAGGCTGCTTATGGATATCCTTTCCAAGTCAACATTTTATAACAGCAGTTACAATGCCCGTTTTCATCCCTTTTTAAAATAATTCCAAATATCTGAAATTTTGGACTAAAAAAATCAATGAAAATACTTAAATTGATATTTTTAGCAGTATAAATTTACAATAATATCAGAAATAAGCACTGTAGTCTGTGCCACAAAATAATAAATTAGGTAATTGGATCTAAGTTTCATCTAGATCTCAACGCACATTTGTTTACATAGACACCAAAAAACCAAAGTCACTTACACATTCCAGATGCCTGAAAAAAACTGGCCCATTCTACATACTGATTGGACAGTTCACTGTGAACTTACATATCTAGTTTCTCAGCATATCCTGTTTTTTTTTGTATAGTTGGACTCCATTCTGGCATGTGTAGCAACTTGCGCTATACCTTTTTTTACTAGTATGTACAACTACTGTGTACATTTTACTTAAATTTAAATAATTACAGTGAGTTATGTATAAATTTTAAACTTTTTTTATGAAAAGAAAAACAAAGTTTTTAAATAGCTATTTTTTAACATTATAAATATTATATTTAAAAAATTAAAAAAAAAACAAGTTAACCTTTTATTTTTTAAATACAATTTATGTGTAACATATGATTATTTTCAGGTATAAATAAGTTCATAGTTAACAAACAACAACAAATTGTGTCAAATTTTTGTTTAATGCTATCTCTGGGTCTTCTCGTGACCTTTTCCTCATACACCTTGTGATAAAGGCATGAAATTGAAACTTGCGCTATAATTCAGAGATAAGATATTTGTTGTTTAGTAACCTTATTCACCTGGAAACCATATGTTTCTATGTAAATTGAGTATGTGTAAACTGAACTAAAAATAAATATTTATTCTAAAGTTGTTTTGCTACATTTTTATAAAAAATATTTGAGAAATGACTGTCACAATTATAAGAGTTTCATAAGTAATTCATTTTTAAAATTATGCCATTAAAATTAAATTTTGAAATATCAGCAAATTAAAGAATTTCTTTTCATTCTGACTTACTGAATAAATGAGTTAAATTCTATTAAAAGTGTTCTACAACATTGCATTAACATGAAAAATTCAAAGAAGTTCTTTAATTTTTAGTATTTCTGAAATGAAGCATGTGACTAAATTTATTTTCCTAAAGACATAGTATTGCACAACATATTCTGTTTTGACTGAAGAAAAAAAATCATATAATTTGAATCAATATATATTCATTGTAAAAGACAGGCATATACAATAAATTCTTAGGATAGTGAATTAATATAATCAAAACTAACCCTATTTATTGAAAAAGACTAATACTATTTCAATAACTATGTTTAATCTTATTTGATTATATTAAATTAGAGATAAACTGTTACTTCCTTTCATATTTCATTCAAAAATGTACTATCTGAGAAAATCCCTGTTTTTTTCTGTAACATTACTTTCTATACCTTACCTAAAGGAGATAACATAAGCAGTTAAAAATAGTTATGCTGTTTAATAATTTAATGTTAAATTGTTAATTTAAATATGAACAAATAATAATCTTAATACATTAAAATTTTTATTTAAAGATACTATATTATTGAAAAAATATCTAGTTATAAAATGCATGACACAAAACAAATTGCAAGAACCATGAAAATATTACTAAAAATTATTGAAAAGATAAAACAACTAGCAAAAAACACACATTAAGAATGAAACAGAAGTGTACTAAAAACAATTAAAAAACATGAATAAAAAGTAATACATATGAAAAGTTAAAAAACTATAAAAATTTACATTTAAACATTAAAATTATCAAACTCTTCAGAAAACCTGTTAAAATAATTATGTAGTAAAACTTATATACATAATTACATCTGATAAATTTATTCTCTATAAATCAGTTGTTTCTTAAACTTCTTTCTGGTCAAAAATGAATTCTGCTTTAAATATCTTTGCAATCACTTGTATTGATGACTATAAAAAACAAAATAGACACGAAAGATTTTGTGTTTGTGTGTGTCATGATTTCAAACTTGTAGTGTCAAAAACTTTGCATGGGTAAGATGCTAATGTCCTGTAAATGAGAATGATTCTTTCTGCTAAACAAATAGCTCATAACCCTACTTTGCATCTTTTAAGAGTTTAGATTTTTTTCATAATAAGGCTCCAATATTTTGGATTTGAGTGATTAGATTACATAAAACATCTTAAAAGGATGTCTTAAAACCTAATTAGTCTCAAAACAAATTTAATATTTAAAAGTTTATCAATGTAAATTTTTACAATACAGTACATTTTAAATATTGCATAACAAGTTTTTAGAAATTTTTTTTATAAAATGTATGTTTAGATTTTATATATATATATAATTCTAAACACACTTGAAGATTTTTCTAATTAATAAATGTTCAGCATTTTTATTCAAAATTTGATATAAATACAATGTTTTCTAACACTTTTATGTTTTGGATACTTTTAAATTTAAAAACAAGAGAGAATACTGTTTCATCTAAAAAAATTCTTCAACTCTGATAACTTTTAATGAAAATGTACCTAAAGTTTTCTTTAAAAATGAAGTTAATATACTTAAAAACATTTTTTATTCATCAAATCCATTTAATATAATTGTTTTCCTAATAAAAAGTACTTTTTATATTTTTACTAAGAATCACAATTTTTATATTTCTTCTTGATTTAGGATAGTGTCAAAAGAAATTGTTTTGGAAATAAGAGTGTCCTCCAGTGATGGCAACTTCTACTGATACAACTGTATCTTTGGAGAATAAAACTGAAGATATCACCCCAGAGCCTAGTGAAGATACTGAAAGCAGCAGTTTTTCAAACAATGATAACACAGAACTTAAAAACAATTGTGAAACTGTGGAAAAAAATGAAGATGAACAAGTCAAATCTGAAGAAACAGTGTTTTCTAGTGGAAGTGATAGCACCAACGAAAATTCCAGTTCTAGACCTGGCACTTCGAACGTTCGTGTCTTGGATGAGAAACGACTCAATGGAGTCAAACCTCTTCCCAATAATTCCAAATTTAATGTTTTGGGAAACTCACTACCTTTAGCTCCTGAGACTTGGACAGTAACTAGTGATAGTCAAATCTGGCTTGAATGTTGCCAAAACAGTTTTAGAGCCTGTGGTGGAAACGTGCGAAGTTTCCAACCTCATTCTAAACTCAACAGCAATCATACTAGTTCACCTAATCACCTTTTCTCTTCTATGCAAGGGACATCCTGTCCCCAAGGTCATCGTAATGCCAATTCGATGAACTATAATCGAAACTCTCAATATGTTGTTCATTTGCATGTCAATCCAGGGGAAACAATCTCATTTGACATGGGGGATCATGTGCAACTGATTCAAGGTATAAATTGAATTTTTAATTTATCTGCTATTCCTTTTTATAATATAATTACGACCTTTATATAATATTCTGTTATATGGGTTTATTTAAAGAAGTATGTAAAAAAGAATATTATATAATTCTCTAAATTTTACACAATGCAATTAAAACTTTGAGACATAGTTAAGAAATCATTGATTTGTGACTTTAAATTTATTTTAGTAATGGCTTCATTGTCAATAGCAAAATGTTTAACTCTTGCAAGATGTGGATTTAAAAAAAAATCAAATTAATCTTTTGAAGAATTTATTCGAAAAGAAAAGTACAAATAAATAATGTTATAAGAAAAAAAAAGTTATTAATGGGGAAAAAATGAGCTATATAAAACTTAGAACTGATGTAATTCAATGTAAAATTATAGATTATTTGAAATAAAATTCATTAAATTACTAAACTGTAGAGTATATAATAAAACTTAAAATCTATTTGGTTTAAAATTTGATTGAGATATTTCTAATTTTTTCAAAGAAAAATTTCAAATGTAGGCAAAAAGGTATTGTTTTTTATGCATAGATAACTTATCTGTATGTGATGCATAATATTCTTATAATGAATTCCAAATATTCACATCTCTTAAAATAGTATGAAAACTTTTCTTTAAATTGAAATTTTTTGATTATTTTACGCTATATTAAAACAAATTGTAAACCTGAATTCAAGCTAGAAGATTAATTTAAAACAGCTACATAGACACTTTTTAAATATAACCAGATATTGAAACTGATGAATTGATGAATACAGTTTGATGAATACAGTTTTCATTCAGGGAATATTTACATTATATCTATATATATTATGAAGAATTTTATTTGTTTTCTCAGGTCCTGCAACAGTACGCATGGTGTCTAGTAACAACACTCCTCCAGTGCCAATGCCTGTGCAAGTGCCTCCTGGCCATATGGTGCAACAGATTGTTGATGAACATGGCACTTTACGACACATCATCTTGTCACCACAACCTCCTGTAGCAGTTACAGTAGGAAATCCTTTTGTAAGTAAAATATTAAATTATTTAGAATTTAAATGCATTAGATCAGATTTTAATACACAGCTTGACAAATTACTTTTTATAAAATTTCAGTTCTATATTATTTATTACAGTAGGAACTAAAAATGTGTGTCTAACCTGAAAAATTGGAATAATTTAATACATGAAAAGAAATATATTTTTTTATGTAGAATTATCTTTACCTATAATCAAAGTATTTCTTCATATTCTTATTTCTAATTTCATTAAAATTATATATACAAAAATATTTTTAATTTAATCAATATTCTGTTATCGAAATTTCTTTCTTATATGTGTGTATGGATAGTTAAATTTAAAAAAATAGCATACACAAACTGTTCTTATGGGGAGGGGGGCGGTTACTTTCTAAAAAATGTAGGCAAAAGCGCCCAGGTATAATCTCTAAAGTAAAAAAAAAAAAAAAAAATCTGTTGGTTTATGGGGGGAGGGAATAAACCCCATCCTTGTGTATTTAGTCATGATTATAACTTACCGTATTTTCCTGTATATAATCTGCGGATTATGTGCTAAAAAAGTTTCAAATTTTGTTGTGCGTATTATATGCCACCACAGATTATAGAGATAAAACATTCTCCATCAGAAAAGCTAACAAAGTTTTGAAAGAAATGCCGTTTATGTTTTATAAAATAAATAATAGATGACGCTTTCATGACTCAGATGACGTATATCAGCCATAACTAGTTTTTGTCCAATTACATTCAAAAACGAATTCGATTCCTCGGAAGGAAAAAACAGTTACAAGTCACTGGCACTATTTCCAATTTTCTCTTGACTAGAGCTATTACGTCCTTTGAAAGTTTTCATCATGTTGAAGCGAAAGCGTTAAGTTATGCTGCAAACTTCAAGTTAAAAGTTATAGAGAAGGCTACCGAAGTCGGGAAGCTGCAAGGTTTTTCAACGTTGACGAATTGGATATTCGTTTGTGGAGAAAAAACAAGACCAACTTCAAAAATTGTGATTGACGTTAAAGAGCCGATAGTCGTGGAAAACCTCACTGGCCAGAATTAGAGAAATAAATAAATAAATGGATTTTAAAAGAAAGAGACGATGGAAAAGCAGCCTAGATCTTAATTTTTTTACTGTTAACTTGCTAAATTAAAAAGAAAAGTTTTTTTCCGCGTGTAATGTTTTGTTTAACAACGCAAAACATAGATGGCAGTAGCAAATAATTTTTTTGTTTAATTGAGATTATTGTAAAAAATATCATATATATTTAAAGAAAAGTTTCATAATTTTTTTCTGTACAATTTCTTCTATTTTTAATTATATTGTGTATTTTTTGTCTTATATGACACTCATTATCGGCAGTTTATATTTTTGGATTCACCATAAAAACTGCTGTGGATTATGCAATGTTAATTTTTTTTACTCGAAAAAAAATGTTTTGCGGATAATACGCTGCTGCGGATTATATACAGGAAAATAAGGTTAATAAAAAACTTTGATTCCCTTTTAATCTTCACTTCCTGCCTTGTATATTTGTTTATAATGTTTTCTTCACTAAGGTTAACCAACCTTAAAATTTCAATCCTATTTCATTTTCTTTTCTGACAATATATATTAGTGGCATACATAGCACTAACGTTGCTAGTTCTCAGGGGGCCCTGTATCAAAATTCCTTTAGGGCCCTTTAGATATGAGAATCTTGTTAGTGGGACTGTAGTTACACATGTTGGGACCCCTGTATCATTGATACAGACTACTTTCATGGGAAGAGTTACAGTCCAAAAAATACATAGATAGGACCAGAAAAACGTAATCTGTATGCTAAGAATTGAATTCCCAAACCCCACCCTTGTGAACACCATTGATATGCTTATTGAGCCTGAACGGTTTCACATGTTATCCTCCATACCAAACCTAAAGTAAAAGATGCTGCATTAGCAACAATTGAAATAAAGCCACACATTTTGTATGCAGTCAAGTTTGCATTAATTTTCGCTGCTGAGTGAACCTGTGATTGCAGGTTCCAATGGTGTAATGTATGTAATGTATAACCCCTTATTTGGGGGGGGGAGACCCCAAAGCCTGTCTGACACCAAGCATGTATTTGGGCTTGGGGCCAAAATGCAACTTTGCAAGGGGTCTCTAATATTCTTCGTTACGTCACTGGTAGGTTCCCTGATATAATCGTGAACAAATAAAATAAAAAAATTATCCAAAAAGTCTACATGCTGCTTTTAAAACATCATTTGTACTCACATATATGTGTGTGTATGTGTAAAATTTACTTATCACATTCTTCAGGGCAATAAAATTGACAAAAGTTTTATAAGCGTTGGAGGAAAAGAAATATGCATCAATTAAATTTATAACTAATTTATCATCAAAGTAGCTTGTGTGTTTGATGGAATAGTGGAATTCTAACCAATTCATCTTGTTTTGGTTTAATCTGAGCAAAGATTATCATGTAGTAGAGTTGATGCTTCTTAAACAAGTTGGTGGTCAAGCTCTTATATTAAGATTGGTGTTAAATTGAGATAGGGTGCCAGCTTGAAAAATGCACGAAGAATCCAACTGAAACTATTCTACATATTTGAATTAGCAGATGCAATTTTTGTAGTGAATTTTTTAAATTTGCAAGATTTTGCACATCTAATTTTTAAGAGGAAAAAGAATTGGAAGAATTAAAAGTAACCGCTATATATACCATTGGGAAAGGAAAGATAGTACTATTTTTAAAATGTCCTTGTGAAAATATTTTGATGTAGTTTTTTAAATAGTGTAATAGAATCAGCCTATAGGATTTAAAATACCTTTTTTTTATAAAAATGATAAATAAAATAAAAACTGAACACATTTTCATTTTCTGACTTTTTGATTTTCTAATAAATTTAAGTGTGTATAAATTCATACATTATTGATTCTTAATATGATGGTTAATTGAATTAACTTTTTAAAAAACAAGTAGATACTCAAAATTTTGAAAATAGAAAATTAATAAATTTTTTTTTGTTAAATTTGTTTTTGTAATGTAAGAGAGAGAAAAGCTATCCTATTTGAAATGGATAGGAACCCAATAAAATAGTCAAACTTTATTTATCAATAAACATAAAATAGAGATTTTTTTTTAAAATTGTTAAAAATGTTTAATAAATGCAAAATAAGTGTGTTGAGTAAAATTTTGGATTATCATTAAAAATTAAAGATTTATATTTTTATTATGTGTAATATACAAATAAAGTTATTGTTATTAATATGTAAGATATTTAAATGCTGTTTTGGTCTGTTATTGCACAGTATGTACAAACATACAGAGTTAGAAGCAATCTAAAATTATATGAAAATAACGAAATAAGACATTTTGTATAAGTAAAGTAAAACCGACAGGATTGTTAAATAAATGAATTGATTTATCTCTTACTTTCAGTTCATTAACTGTTCTTAATTTTAGAAAAAGTGATAAATTGTTAATATTTCTTATGTAAAGGAGTAGCTTACTCAGCCATGCTAAAAGTTAGATAATTATCGACAGAAAATTCATCAGATGACAGACAAATTAGAAATTAAAATAATTTGAGTTTAGTTAAAATAAAAAATCTTAAAGGACCTTGGAATTGAATCCCATTGTATATTTTAAAAATGTAACAACCTTCAGCAAGTACACCTATAAAAAATTTCTTATAAATATGCTGTTCCTCTATTAACATTTTCATTGTACAAAATGAAACGAGTTTGATTTTTAAGATTAAATTTTTGTTATTTAGTTAATCTTATACAGCGCTCTGCTTCATTCATAAAGTTTGACACAAGCAATCTTTAGCAATAGTTTTTTTTTCATGTTTTTTTTTGTTTTATTTTCATATTTGATCTGTGTTATACTGAATTGTACTTCACATGTTTAGTGAAAAATATTTCTTAAGGTTTTTGTATCACAGCCTCAACATTTGTAAAATGAAAAATTATTTCATACATTCTTCAAATATTATCTAATGAAGAAGAAGAAAGCAAGGACATAGAATTACAGTTGGACCTCTATATAACGAAGTTGTTAAATCCCAGAAAAAGTTTGTTACATGGAAAATTCGTTATATATAGAGGTTCATCATCATTAATATACTTTATAAACCACATAAAACAAATTTTAAATTCATAAGCAGTACATATTAAAAAAAGTAATTATTCTTACATCTTTTTTAAAATTAATAATATGTTTATTTTATATATCTTATCCATTAAAAAAAGAAAGAAAAAAACTGCAAGGAAAACATGAAAAATGTCGAAGAATACAATGTATTTTCAATATTAAGGAAATAATTTTATATTAAAATTAAGGAATTTTAAGGACATTTTCTAATTTAAAGCATGCAAGTAATATTTAACATATAATATTTTATAACTAGAACACAGGGATACGGAACAACTCTGCTGAGGGTGAAAGGGGATATCGAAGATGTTTCTAGTGAACTTGACAATGGTGGTTAAATGTTGCACTTGGATGAAACGTTCAGAACTCTATTGCTCTCGGTGAGTTAGGATCTAATAAAACCAGTTCATGACCACCATTAAATGTGTTGAAGAGAGAATAACTTAGAATGCTCAGAAATACTTTAAAAATAGGAAGAAAAAAATTGAATTACAAAAGAAAAAGTTCGTTATATAGATACTTCGATAGAGAAGTTTTCCGAAGGAAATCGTGAAATGTTCAAAGGTTCCAGAAAAAAATTCTCTACTTAGAAAAATTCACAATATAGAGGTTCAACTGTAGTTCAATAATGAGAGGAGTAATGATCTCAGTAATGAAGTTAATTTTGAGGTAAACTGAATCTGCAGTGAATCTGAACAATATATATATGACAACAATCCAGAATAATTATTTGAAGATAAAGATTTTTATGTTGGTAAAAAATTCTTAAAGTGACATGGAAACAATACATGAAGAGCTCACAAATGAAAAGGTTGAACATTGTAAGAGTTCTTTAATATTTACAAAAATATCGATGAAATTGGATCATTTTTGAAAAAAGCTGTAAATATGATTAATAAAATTTTGGAATTCACAAACCAACATATAGATCACATACAAATCAACATGTAGATCAGATATTCTTTGCATATTATATTAAAGCTTTAATTTTCAGTGCAAATATATTTAATTGTTTTTCCAACTTGCCTTTTATTATGAAACATAATAAAACTAAGCAAAACTAAAAAAAAAAGCTATTATAATGTAAAAAGTATGACATGCTCCTACTTATGCATGAAGTTGATCAGAAGAAAGGTGAAAGAAATTGAATTATTTATACAATTAGAAAAAAAATTCATCTGAACAATATTTATATATTGAGGTTTATATTTTATACAGATAATAAAATTTGCTGAATCAATTTATGATATTCTTTGGTTAAAAAATATTGGTCTCTTGATTCTCTATAGAAACATATAAAATAGTTTTTATTTCATGTTATTAATTATACAATAGTGTTACAGATAAAGATATTACAGTTGCAGATCACAAACATAAAAAGTGAAATAAATTTTTTTAATATTGTAAATTTTCATATCTTTGTTCTGTTGCATTTAATAAAATAGCAATTCTTTTGCATTAGTTTGCAAGTACTGTTGTTTTAAGTGACAGATTAAAAGTTTCTGAAAAAGCACTTTAATTTGTTGATAAATATGAATATTTTTAAAATAGTCCGTATCAGAGTACTGACTCTGTGATAAATAAAATTATAAGTAAAATTTATATAAATGATTATTTTTTTAAAAAAAATCTGCTGTCAAAAAGAAATAAAAGTAATTGGGGGATGCATTTTTAAACATTTTACTATTTTAAAACATTTTACTCTTTTATAGCAATATGTTTTATAAATTGATTAAAAAGTTATTTTAAAATTTTTATTTGAGTTCAATTTTGAAGAACAAGACCAGATCCTTTGAAGCATTTTGAAATAGTGAAATGCTTTTAAGTATGTTAAATTTTAGTTCTATAATGGATAGTTGTTAAACTCCAGTAACATTAACTTTTGATATTATTAATTTGAATAATTTTCATAGGAATTACAATTTTGGGGTAAGGAAAATTATAATGTGAATTTAATTTTGGATAGGAAAATTTCTTAATCACTTGAAATAGTTGGGATATTGGGAAAAGAAATGCAAAGTGTTAATAGCAAAATTAAATGATTCAATTAATAGTTTTAATATGCTGTTTCAACAAACACACTTTCTTTTCTGGGAACAGAAATAATTTATAGAAAATATTTTGTAAAAAAAAACGCAATGAAGTTTT
Organism: Trichonephila clavipes; assembly: GCA_019973935.1. NCBI lineage: Eukaryota > Metazoa > Arthropoda > Arachnida > Araneae > Nephilidae > Trichonephila > Trichonephila clavipes. Next base: position 126,990 of record BMAU01020439.1, read on the forward strand.
AAATTGACATTAAATGCACAATACTAAAACAAGTGTTTGAATTCAAATAAAACTTCTAAAAATTGGGCACTTACATATTAATGATACCACAGCCAAATTTGTGCCACACGAATCATGTTATTTTCCACACATCTCATTTTTTCCCCCAAGTAAGAATTTTTTTTTTGTTATTTTCTTCTGCTGTTATATCATGACATGATTTGCTTGATACAAATTTAACCACAGTGACATTAATATGCAAGTACCTACAGGGCATTTACTTATTACCACAACAATGGTTAACTTTATTAATAACTCGCTAAGTTGGCAACACCGATTTTCTATGTGTTGTATGCATTGAATTGGCTACCAATTGCTTCGTTTCATACTATGTCGCCAATAGGTTGTGATAATATGTATAAGTACCACCCACAGTTTATTTAGGATATTACTTTGTTGTAGAAATGACTCCTCAATAAATATCTTCATCTTTGGTAATATTTAGATTGATTTATTTTAATCATTTTATTTTTTATTTATTATATTAATGTCTAATATTCAAAATTTTGTGAAAAATTATTCCCATTAATAAATGTTTCTAATATTTTTTTCCCTTTAATTAAAAATGATCTATTGAAAGACTGAACCAGTAATGAACAAGAGATATTAGTTATCACTATTAGTTTGTGAACAGATGAAATTGGACATATTCTAAGGTTGTAGGATTGTTATACATTTTTTGCATTTTACATAAATAAAAGGCATTTAGAAAAATTGGCGCTATCAAATTTTGCAAAATTTTCTTTCTTACAAAATAATCACTTAATGTGTTTGATGCGCGGAAAAATAAATTTGCTGAATTTTTCAAAATAAAATTAATAAATGCAATGTATAGAACCTAAGAACAGAGAAAATGCCTTTAAACAAATTACAGTACATTCCCCCCGAGGGGAGAAGTGGTTTCACAGGAGTACCACCGCACGTTTAGGACATTAATTCTCGGATGAACAATATACACTGCTGGACAATTGCTAAGGACGGATAACACTATCATCCATAGCAACCACAAAATGAAAGGAAGCAAAATGTGGAAAATTAGAATAAGTGCGGGATATTAGTAAGAAGAAGTATGAGTATGCAAATTTTTTTCCACGTCTGTTCATCACGTGATAGCGTTCATAAGAGCTTTAAAGGTTTTGACGCGTGTGGACAGTTGTGTTGTTTCAAGTCAAAGTTTTACAGGAAAGATTTAATAGACAAACTTAAAATTTTTGGCATGTCTTCCCGACATCACATAGATAATTTTATGCATGGCCGAATTATTTGAAAGATCGAAGAAGGGCGAAAAATAACAGATGTTGCCAGGGAGTTCGACATCGCTCCCAGCGTTGTTTCACGGCTGTGGAAGTCATTTAAAACTACTAGAATGTGTAGTAGACGGCGCGGGGGAGGTCGTGTTAGAAGTACGACGCCTGCAGAAGACAGATATATCGTCCTATCAGCAAAAAGGAACAGGCGCACCACAGCTCAGCAGGTGGCAAATCAGTTTCTTGCTGCCTCAGGAAAGCAGATCTCCCAAAAAACTGTTGCCAGACGTTTGAGGGGAGGAGGACTATACGCACGCAGACCTGTTGTGTGTGTCCCATTGACTAGACAGCACCGTACTGCCCGTTTGCAATGGTGTCGTGAGCATTACAATTGGACTGAACAGGACTGGGCATGCGTACTATTCTCAGATGAGAGTAGGTTCAGTCTGTCATCGGATTGTAGACGCCAACTGATCTGGCGCGAGAGTGGTACTGCTTATCGTCCAGAAAATATCCAGGAAAAGGACCGATATCCGACATACAGTATCATGGTGTGGGCCGGCATCATGATCAATGGCCGCACGCGCCTACATGTGGTTGCGAATGGGACTATGACGGGCCAACGATACATTGATGAAGTTCTACTTCCTCATGTTCGTCTTTTCCGTGGTGCTGTCGGTGATAAATTTGTTTTTATGGACGACAACGCAACATATCATCGAACACTCACTGTTCAGGATTGTCTAGACAGCGAGCTTATTCAACGTCTCGTATGGCCAGCGCGTTCTCCAGATCTAAACCCCATTGAAAATGTGTGGGCTGCTTTGGGGAGGCAAGTTGCTGGTCGAAACTATCCTCTGACAAACAAGAACACCCTCATCCGTGCACTCACAGAGGAATGGGATAAATTGCCTCAACAGCTGCTGGATAATGTTGTGCAAAGTATGGTACGACGTGTGGAATGTTGCATCACACTCCACGGTGGACATATCCCGTACTGATACCTTTCTTTAAGGTGCCTGCTGACTTTTAGATGCATTGTTCCATACACAGATCAAATGAACATTTTTTTTTCAGATGTTTCACAGCTTTTGTACTTTCCAGAACAATAAATATTCTTTATTCTAATGTCTGAACAGTGTGGCAACTATATTTTATCCTATTAGGCCTCATGTCTCACTTAATGTTATGCTACATAGCAATTTGTGATCCGTCCTTAGCAATTGTCCAGCAGTGTATGATTTGGATCAGATTTTTAAGATTATTCTTTATATATTTTGTAATAAATTTACTGAAACATGCAATATTAAGTATTAGAATTACATTTTAAATGCTAAATATTACAAAATATAACTATAAGAGATTGAAATCATCTTCAATAGCCAGATTTTTCATTGTTTATTATTAAAACATGCAATAATACTGATAAGAATTAGCTACAAAAGATTAAATATTAGCAAATTTAATTGAAAGAGGTAAACAAAAATAATAAAAGAAATAGTATCAGCTATATATTAGAACATATATTCATCATCCAAAAAATTCGACCTCTCTTCAGTATAGAAAGAACGTAAATGAGAGGAGAAAAAATTTCCATTCGAGAAAAACATCACCATTTCAATATATACAAAATCCCCTGCTCCAAAGTAATGGAAAAAACCCCATAAATTATTAATTACTTCCCTGTCTGAGTCAGAAAAAAGAAAAACAAGAAGGAATATCTTACGCGTGTGTGCTAGAAGTCGGACAGTTTTCATGTTCTAAACGCACTGTGGTATCTGTGTGAAACCACCACTTAGATGACTTCTTATGAGGCAGTTCTTTTTATAATTTATCATTCTAAAAATTAGTTATGCTATGAACAGCATATGCAGCAAAAATGTGCATAACTTACTTTCAATATTTATCTGTTTTTATTTACTAAAAAAACTTTTTTTGAAAGTGTTCGAAAAAGGCATTTAAAACTATGCATTTTTCTCACAGAAAGATTTTCTTGTATAGTGTTGACATCTAGTGTCTTTTATGAAAGATAAAAGATATCTGTAGAATCATTGGTTTCATTCAAATACCACTGCACGTTTAGAGGTATTTTTTAGAAAAAAGTGGTTTCGGAGAGATACCACCGCACGTTAAAGGCATTGTAATTTCACAACAAGCATAATACAAGATATTTCATTGTCAGGTAATTGATATTTTATCTAGGTTTATAAAATAACTTTTGTTTTTAGCTATGGGATACTGAGCAAAGGTATTAATTTTGCACTCGATACTATTTTAAAGTGATTGACTATGATTGGTTTTAATTTCACTCAAGAATTTTAGCAACTTCCTCAATGCTTAGAAAAACACAAGTGGTATGACTACAAAAGGTATTTTAGAATGCTTTTAAAAGACAAATTAATTTCCTGAAACAAGATCACTAAAAAAAATTAATGATCTTGAATAATGAAACTAAAATGTGTATATATATATAGTTCATTAAAATGCTGGGAAATATTCCACTAACTTCTATATAAGAGTTAATTTATTTTCCCCTGAAACTGTAAGGTAACAAGATTAGGTAAGTTACATGGATGTATTCAAAGAAAAAAAAATTGCTCGTATGAAAAATAAAAGGATGAATTCTGTGTTTGTAAATTCCAAGTTTACTTTATATTGGAATAATATTTTTTAATGAAGGTAAATTGAAATATTTTGGAAGTCCAGTGAGCAAATGATTCAGCTTTGGAAGTGTTGAAAAAATAAGTTAATCTATTTGTTACTGTAAAGCAGATGCAGAGATAATACTTTAAAAACAATTTATAAAAAATGTAAGGTGAAAAATTAGGCAGTAGAGAACCTTTATTTCAAAACATTGATTGAAGGCATATTATTCTCAATATTTAGTATCTGTGAATTTCTTTACTTTTTAACATTACTGCAGCATATTTAGAGGGGAAAAATGCAAATGGAATTGAACAATGTGGTTTGACTATAAGTCTTAAAATACATTCAAACTTTAACTTATTCAGAGCTGTTGAAAATATTTAGTATCTAACAAAATCCTAAAATGTAAAATAATACTAGAGTTTTAATTTTTAATAAGATGCTTAGTACCTTTTTTAATAATTTTTGAGATATAAAAGTTTTATATGGTAAATGTGTAGTTTTGTTCTGATTTTTTTTCTCGTGAAAAAACCAATTAAACTTTTCAAAGTAAGGTATTTGATTTGTTTATTTAGTAACTGTTTTAATTTATATATAAAGTTTAAATATATACTTTTGTGAGTTCATGAACCACTGTCATTCCTATATCTCTAATTTTTATGTTTAGTACTAACTGGTATTTTTTTTTTTTTTTTTTTGGTCAAAGAGACAATTTACTAAGGATGATTGTTACAATAAAATGCTAATTCAAATATTGCTGTGCTTATTTTTCTGAATGGTTAAACCTTCTTTGTTAAAGTAATGATAATATGCATGGTTAATAGCATAAAAACATTATGCAAAAATAGAAAAATGGTTACAAATGAATGCAATGCAGAAAAATAAATGCAAATCTGTCAAATACATGTTAAGTTATATAAAATGATTTTTTTAAAATGTTAGCTATAAAGCAAAGCAAACATTGAAAAAAAGTACTTTGAAACTTACTACTATTATTGAGATATTTCAGACATAATAAATATTCCCAGCAATATATTAATTTCATCTCTCTGATTAAGAAAATGTATTTCCATAGTAAATAATTCACAAAGTTTTAAAAATAGAACTTCAAGTAATTTTTGGATAAATATATTTTATTTACATAATTAAATTATCATGTTTCATATAATATGAAAAAAATGCCATGCCGTCAGCATCTTCTTTTGAAATTAAGGAAAATGAGAATTTTTACCACGTATTAAATTATCACCATGGCAACTCAATTTTGCAGTTACAGTTAAATGTAGTATTGAATTTTATGTAGTTACATTTGTTGATAAAAAATATTTTTCTGCGTTTGTTAGAAGATAAAAATTAGTAAAATATTTCTAAATGCTTCAAAACTTGCTTCATATTCTTCTTGGAAATATTAACCCGCAATTTTTATGCTTTGCGCAACTAACCTTTTTCCGCAATGCAGTAAAAGGAAAATTTACAACTCGCCTCTACTCCGTTAATGGCAAATCGACAGCTGTTGATAAACAAATAAAAACAACCCTACACGTAATTCATGATGATGTTGACGTTTGTGTTTCACTTTTACGCTTACGGATTTGTTTTGAAAAGAATGTTGCGTAAATAGATGCATGTATCGAGTACTGTTTCTGTTTACCGATCAAATACTGTCCTGAATTTGCAAAACAATTGCTTTTTGTAAGTAATACATTTTTAATTTTTAAAAAGTAATCATAGCCTATCTTTTGTTTATTGTTATTAATATGAATATTACGCTGATTTTTGCGTCTGAATTTATTAAACTATGGCATACTTATTAATTTTTGGTTCCTTAATAATTTTAATAGATTCGCTACAAAATTGCGAATCGGTTTTTAATTCTTTAATGCTCAGTTTTTAATTTAAAATTTCTGTGAACATTTTTAACACTTTCCAAATGTTTTTTTAAAATCTTTATTCATTTATTTCTGTTGAAGAAATATGTTAACGTGATGCAAGAAATCTGTATGAGTAAAATGTGTTTTTCCTCATTTTTGCGAAATGTCCAAGTGACTGTGTCAAAAAATGACATTGTCAACTGACACTACTGCAAAATGTGTTGAAATCATAATCTTTAAAAAAAAATTTCTATGTAAAATTTTAAATTCAAAATTGTTTTATTTCATTGATTTTGTACATTTTCAGTCATGAATTAAATGTAAAAGGTTGAAATTGTAATTAAGTGTGCTAAAATAATATCTAATATAAGTACAAGTTTTATAATTTTGTTTATTTTATCAATTTTGCTTTTTTGATAAATTAGTTTAATTGAAGATTTAACATAAATAATTAAAAGAATTTCAATTAATGTATAGAAAATAAAACAATTATTTACTTTTTAATATATATTGGTATAAGCTGGTATTCTATAAGCATATTTGTGTGTGGTATTGATTTCAATTATTAATGTAATGAATTAGAAGAATTTAGTTTTAAATTTATTTAAAAAGTAGTATAATTTATTGCTGTATTCAAAGCCATTTTATGCCATTTTGCATTCTTTGATGTACTATATTTGCTTGAATCTAAGCCGCACACATTTTTTCCAATGTTAATGCTATTATAAATTGAGTGCGGCTTAGAATTGAAGAGAAAAAAAATCATTGGATGGGGTAATTAGTACAATTACAGGTTTATGTATATATTTAAAAGCTTATAATATTGGTAGAATAACTAATTATTCCCTTCCACTGAGGTATCATTTTAAATTTATTTTAACTTCATAAAATTGGATATAGATAAACAATTTTACACTATTTGTCATCTTTCACAAAATCTTATTGAGAATTTGGGGTACAGCTTAGAATTGATGGCGACTTAGATTCGAATAAATACAGTATATTAAAATGTGCTTTAAAATACACAGTCCAGTCACATTAATGTGACCACTACGTACTTTCGACTTTGACGTTAAATAACCAATCACAGAAGGATGCTGGCATCGCAGTGCTATTGAGCGTATATAAAGGGTGTGTGAGGGCTTCGGAAAACACTACAGTCGTTGACATAATGCAAACATGTAAAGAGTTATCCGAAGTCCAAAATGGCATAATTTTTGGCTTTCGGGAAAAGGTTGGAAGCATTTTCTCAACGGCTAAGAGTTTGTGGACTGTTCGTGTGTCACCGTGGTTAAAGTATACCGTGCATGGCAAAATGGGACCGTCCAAAATCAGTGACGTGGCAAATGTGATGTACCACGGGCCATAGGGGATAGAGGTGAGTTCGGGAGACTAGACATGCTACCGTTAAGCAACATACCACCCAGATGAACCAAGGGGCTACCAACAGTGGCTTCCAAACTACTGTTCAGCAATCGTTGTTGTGTCTGGTTCTCCGAAGCAGGCGCCTGGTTCATGCACCTATGCTGACTGCTGTTCATCAGCAACGAAGACTGGAATTTTCACACAGGTACCGCAACTGGGCATCCAATGAGAGGCGACAGGTAGAGTTTTCTGATTAATCACGCTTTATACTCCATCGGACGGATGGTTGGTGGCAAATACGGCATGAAACGTCTCTAAGCAAACACCCTGCAACAATTGCTGGCAAGGTTCAGGCTGGAGGCGGGAGCATTATGGTCTGGGGAATGTTTTCCTTAAATTTTCTGTGTTTATTCTTCATTGTGGAAAGCACGATGGATCAATAGAAGTACGCATCTGTCCTTTCAGACCATGTCTACCCCTTTATGCGCATTGTTTTTCCTCAGGATGATGGCATCTACCAGCAGGACATTGCGGAGTGTCATACAACTGACAGCGTACGTGCGTGGTTCAAAGAGCACCAGGATCAGTTTATTGTTCTTCCGTGTCCAGAAAACTCACCTGACTTAAACCCAATCAATAATCTATGGAACCATCTCGATCGGGTTGTTCGCGCCATGGATCCTCACACGCGTAATCAAGTGCAGCAATAGAGTCGGCATGGCTCAACATCCTAGTGAATACCTTGAGGATCCTAAGTGACTATTTTCCCCTCTGTGAAAGATGGTTATTCTGGCTTTTGACAGTGGTCACATTAATATGACTGGACTGTGTATGTTAAAAGTTGGTACTTGCAAATTATCACAATCATATTGGCAACATTATATGAAATGAAGCACTTGTTTGTCAATTCAGCGCATACGACACATGCAAAATCGGATTTGCCAACTTTGCAAGTTATCTTGAATGTTGGCATTGTCGCGATAGTATGCAAGTACCCAAAAGTTTAAAAAGGCCCTTTGAGTATGAATTTTCATTAAATTACTGTAAATTTTAAGCGAAAATAAATCTCAAAAACACATTTTTTTACATACTATATGTATTAATTATAATATTTTTAATTAGTACTTTTCCGTTTTGCCGATGCAAGTGATAGTCGCCAAACATGATACAACTGACACCAAATCTAATATTCCCACTGATAACCTTTTTCTACCACATTCACAAAACAAGGATTTTTCTTATCAGTAATGTCTTTTTCATAATACATAAAAAATGGAGAAAAAACCAATGAGAGCTAATATATATTAATATTCTTTGTGTATATTTTGCATTTTTGCTTATAATGCCAGTTTGGCAAGATTTGCTTGGGCGAAACGTAAAAGTACCTTTTAGTTGTAAAAATTTTAAAAAACTGGCTTATATGGAAAAGGTATTAAACTATATTCATTGAGCATGTTTGTGGATATCTAAGTATCAAAATTAATAGTAGTGAAATACTTAACTTTCTGTATAAAAATTTTCTTTATAAAAACATATGTAACTTCTGTCTGAGTCAGTTTGTCATTGTTTAACTGCATAGCATATCACATTTTAACACATATGATTTACATGTAATTTAGTAAAAATTTTTATATGCTTTGTTTGCTATTTTATATTAGTTCTTTTCTTTTTTTTTTTTAAATTAAGTTCTGATAATGCATTTTAAAAATTTATATATAATCCTGAGTTTTTTGATGATATTAAAAGTTTCTGGCAAAGTGTATTTCTAAATAATATTAATGTTTGATTTATTTTACATCTGCTTTGTAAATCAATTTTTCTAAAAAATTAGGAAATTTTTTGCTTTTTTTTGTGGTACATATTTTTTTTTTATTAATTGTATCTCATATTTTAATACTCATTTGCAGCAAAATTTAAATATTTTGCTCTTTTATTGAAATTCTTACTTATTCCAGATTTTCTTTTAAGTATTTCATTGCCATTCTTCGAAATTTATTTTTTAGAATGGATCAGCGAGTGTAAATGTTCCACCCTCTGTGACTGGTTCAGCTCCTTTCTACTTGTATCATCATCCATCCTATTCCATACCTCCTCAGTTTCCTCCTCACATGCAGTCTGGGTTAGGTCCTCAGGGGCTACATGCCTCTGTTGATGCTGCACAACTGCATCAAACCAATGGTCATCCCACAGCATCAGGTATGTTAAGTTCTTAATATTTCTTTAGGTATCAAATCTTTTTGTTAAATATCAACAAAAATAAAATCTTTATATGTTAAATAGTGTCTTTTATGAATATTATATCATAAAAGGTTCTTGATCTATGATTTTTCCCGTCATTCCTATGGCAACCACATTGGCAACATTTAATAAAATTGTGCATTGGCAACATTTAATAAAATTGTGCAAATTCCAAGAACATTTACAGGAATATGGAGTGTGTAGTTGAAAAATGCTATGTGAAAAATAAGTAATTATAAATAAATAATAATCAAAGAAAAAAATAACTAATTTGGATTCAATTTAATTTTTTAACTTTATTATAATAAATTTTATACTATATTATTTTATCATGTATAATTATTATATTAATAGAATAATTTTATTATTAAATTTTGTTATTTAAGAATTCGGTGTATCCCAGATTCGCGTTTTAGTTTTCGAGCTTGCTAAATCAACCAATGGTTAAGCTCAGAATGGCAGCAAGTGGTGAAACATGAAAGAAAGTACATGGTTGCCATTTTGGTGAGTTATCTTGAAAGTTGGCATGGCTGCAATAGTACTAAGTACTGTTTATAATAATTAGCATTGAGAATTATTAAAAATATTTAGTAAAATTTGTATAATTTTTTCTTAAAAGTTTTTAGTTGTAATATATTTATAGTGGTTCTTTTATGTTAATTTTCTTATTTAGTAAAATATTTTTACTAATTGTGACTGCTTATGATAAACTTTGATATAACAATCTATGTATAGAACTGATTTATTTGAGCATATTTGTCAACAATATTTATTTTTTTAAATCAATTTTTCATTTTACATGTATGATTTTATGTAGTCTGAATCTTTGTGTACAAAAATTTTCCTTAAAAGAAGGAGGTATATTGAATGAAGTATATGGATTTTATTCAATTATGCTAACTATAATGTCTTAGTGCTTTTTTAATTTTCAAGTTACTGAAAAATTTATTTAAATTTAATTTTTATCCAACTAATTGGTTTTGTGAAATTTCATGATTTCCTTAAATCTTGGAAGTCCAGATTGAGGCATTTAAAATTTACTTGATTACAAAGGGTATTAGTTAAAATGGCCTTCTTTGGGAAAAGAAAACATTGGCGTATGGCACACAAATTTAATTCTTATTTAAAGTAAAACTAAAAAAACTATAAATTTGCTTGGGAATGAAATATTGGAAGAGGAAATCGGATACCTTAAATGAATGGAAGACTTGTAACAGTGGTAAAAATTAGTCGGATATCTTCACAAATTTAAACAGAAAACCTTAATTCTGAGAATTAAAAATGTAGAGTTTTTTTAAAGAAAGTAGTACTGAATTTTTTGACTGAAATTGATTGTACTGAAATTTTTTTTAATAAATGTACCATCAGTTGATCCATGATGATAAAGAAAAATTGAGCATTGGTAATATTAAGTTCCATTTTAATAATTCATTTTGTTCTGATTCATAAGATGTGCGGTAAAAATTTTGAGGAAGATGCGTATGTGCCTAACAAATGTGTGTTTTTCAAGTTTTTTGTTTTTCAAAAAGATATTCATTTGAGGTATGTGTTTTACACTTGACATTTTTAAGTACCAAATCATATTTTGAAAAATTATTTTATTTGTTAACATAACTTTTTTTTTGCAAAAGGTTTTTTTAATGTGAAAATTTAAAAATGTTCCAGTTTTTTTTAATAAAAAGGTAATATGAGCTCTTTTTTAAAAAGTTCTTTGAGTTAAAAAAAGTTTTTTTTCCCCTTTAAAGCCTTCTTTATTACCTTTCAGTAAATCAGAACCCATCAGTATCTAGCACTTGATCAACTTTCCTTGCTTTCATAGGGGCTGTTTGATTCTTTGGAAATTTCATCTTTATTTCTCGGGTCTGACAAATAAAAAGTATCATTTCTTGTGTCTTTCATCCCATTCAGAGTAACTTATTTTTCCCCTTGAATTATTGATTCACATTTAGTTTGAATTTTTTTCAAAGACTATATTTTAGTTTTAAAAAATCATAATTATTTCATTTATAACAAATTGTTTCTGTGATAGATTTAACTCTTCCCTAAATGCACTAGTATAAAAAATAATTTGAAATATAATTTTTCTGGAAGTTTTTTTTCTTTGTTATTTCCAGTATTTCTCACATTAATTATTTTTCTTTTTTTCATCAGTGGTCTTCTGAGACTTTGGCATCAGTATGATTTTATTTTATTTTATTTTTTATTTTATTTATTTTTTACAAGCATGAGATATTTGAAATCTAATAAAAAATGTTAACAGAATAAAATCTTTACTGTATTTATTTTGATTTTGATTTATTTCAAAACTATATTTAATTCTTCTGTGTTTGCAAAATGTATTTTTATAGCAATTTTGTCAAGTAATTTTGATATGAATGTATAAAGTTAAGAATTAATTTTTTGTTTTACTTAATGAATACCATACTAATTTATAAACAAGGAGAGATATTCAATAATTGTCTGTAACTTATATGCAAGTAAAGTAAAATTGAAGGAAATTTTTAGGGATGTCCGACACTCCTGGATACATGAATTCTTTCAAAGATGAAAGAACACAAAGGCAGTTTTATAAATTAAGAAAGAGGTTAGAAGCACGTCAAAAAGATGTCGTTCTCCTTCCCCACTCTTCTAACCAAGGTATGTTTCTTTCTGCTTTCGTTGGCAGATTAAAGTGTTATATATCTAATAAGAAAAGTTAGGTTTTAATTTTATGTTGTAAATGTATTTTTAGATTTCTTTTATTTTTTGAATTTCTACTGTATTATGTGTAAAATCTTTCACGAATAGCTCCAAATGTCTATATATGGTAATATTGAAAACAGAATGAGGAATATATCAAGTAATTTATAAAAAAAACAACAAATATATTTACCGAAGTTTCTGAAGCTATATTTAGTTTAAAATGAAGTGGAGAATTTGAATAAGAACCAATACATGTATGTAAACTTTATTTGTGTGTCAGATAAAGTAAATTTAAGATTTAGTTATTTTAAATATATTTAAATTGTAATTTTTAAGGTTTTTTTTACAAATATACAATTTATTTATGAAAATTTATAATTCAGTGTTTAACAAAAGATTTGTGTCAAATAATTGATATGGGGCTCATTCTGAGGTCGTGGAGGCGTTTTCATTATTTATGAAAATATTATTTGAATAACTAGCGAGAATGGTTAATGTTTTATGAGGTATTGTAAATGAACCCTTCCCTTTTTTTTGTAAAATAATCTTGAGCTCATTGCAAAATTGTTTTTTATTCTTATGTGTGATCGGGACCATGAAACTACTTTTATAAGAAAGGGAATCTATTTATATTGTTACGAATTTAGTCTCTTATTCTAATTGTTTCTACTCATTTGTGTTCATTTCTACAGTTTAATTTGTCGTATCTAATGTGATTTCAACCCTGTTTACCTGTAATATCATTTCCACTGCATTGCACGGCCCCATGCTTTAACATTGGTTTAAATGGTAAACTCGCCAAATATTGCAGCTAGCGCAAAGTTGGCGACGGATTTGGCGACTTAATTTTTGGCGCCAAATTTGGCGGAAATACGGCCAATTGGGGCGATAAGCTTGGCGAACCTGGCAAACCCTGCTCCTAATAACCCTGTCTGGCAACCCTATCACGGTATTGTAACACTATTGTATTGAATGTATTACTGTATTGAGCTTTTCTCGTACGCCCGGATTTTGCTAGACCTTTCTATTTCTCGATTATTCTGGCAAGTGCAAGAGGTTTCTGACCGAAAGGTATAAAAGGGCCCGGGCCGGCTAGTCAGTTAGTCAGATCTCAGCTTTCATGCAAGTGATACTCTCTGAGCTAGAAAGAGAGACGATTGCATAGTGCGTGTGTTATTGCTTTTATTGAGTTATTATTTTTGTGCTGAGTGTTTACTATTGCTTTTGTTAGTGTATTACATCTGTGTTATCAGTATTTTCATCGATTGTACGTGACTTTCTCGAACTGTTCTACAATTTGTGGAGGACTGTTTTGGCCAAGAATAAAATTGTTTTGGATCCCGCTCTTCGGCTTCAATCATTTCGAACCCCCGAAAACGCAACAATATATATAAAAAATGCAGTCAAAAGAGTACTTTGGCATTTTATGGTAAAAATCAAAAATCTGTTGCATTATAAGGGAGGGAGGGTGTTTGAACCCCCTACACTTTTGTGTCTACCACTGTATTCAATGTATAATTTATGCTTATATTTATATATATATGTTCAATGATGTTTTATTTTCACGAATATTTGAATATCAAAACTTTTTCTGAGTGTTTAAAAACTGTTTGTAGTATTTAATCAAATTGAGAGCAACTTAAAGATGTATGTATATTTTCAAAAATGTTCCTTTTTTAAAAAAGTAGTTTTTTAAAAATGATATTGTGAAATGTTTTTATTTGTTTGTCTTTATTTATTTATTTTTTTTTATTTAATTTTTTTTTTGTTTTTACTTTTTTCTTTTCTGTATCTTTACATCTATTGATTTGTTTTGCCAAATTAAAATTTTGATCACTATATGATGGGTAAAATCTTTTTGTTAAATTTTAAATGATATAGTATTAAATGAGAAGACATACAATAGTTACTAGATACTAATTGCTTTCCTCCTCCACCTTCTAGAAACTTCTGTGAAAATAAATGAAGTTGTCCAAAATGAAACTTCCCCTTTGCATAATACTGAAATGGATAAAAAACTTTCAGAAAATGGTATGTTTTTTGTCATCTAAGTTATCTTTTAAATGAATTCTGCTTCAAATTTTAATTTGTATATTAATATTATGTATTGAGTGATTTTTTTCTTCCGAATCTGTTTTTCAGCATCATTATACATTTATACTTCAAGAATTAAAATTTGATAAATTATGTTTTATTATATGATTTGTTTTTGAAAAACTATAGTGAAGTTAGCTTCTGCTGGTATATTTTTTAAGAACAGAATATTTTAATCATTTACTGCATTAGCTGCATTCAAAATAAAATAAATTTTAAGTAGAGTAATATTTTATAGATTTCTTGTATGTATATTTCATGATAATTGGTTAGCTATACTGTGTCTGATTTTTGCAAGAATACAAGGAACTGGCATTTACTTAACGTTTTTTTCTCCTTTCTTTAGAATCTCAGAAATTAGAGGTATTATCAACAATAAAAGCTCCTTCTGTAAGTATATTTTTTTTAAATTAAATTTTCGCTGAATGTGAAAACTGTTGCAAAAACTTGTCATTCAGTTTATTTTTCTAATTTTGATAATCTAATACAGTATCTTTTTTGTGAATTGATACCTCCTGAGATAAGGGACATTATTTTTAGTTTTATTTGAATTAACTGTTGTACCCATTCTTTACATCAATGACTTGAAAAACATTGCTATCAAGATGAAAGGATACAAATTTTTTCAGGAGGTCTAAATTTTTACATAATATTTAGAATGGTTTAAAGTTAAACTCCACAAAAAAAGAGCAATTAACTAAACAATAGAGCCAAGTCATATGTATAAATCTAATTTAATTTTGTGGTATTTTCTAGGCTTATCTGAACATGTGATTCAATAAAAGATAAAGAAAGATGACAATTTTTTTCAAAATTAAATTAAAAAAAAATTTAAAAAAATCTAAAGCAAAATTTGGAAAAATCTCTTTGAGATGCAAATTATCACCCATAATTTCAGTATACCAAATTTCATGCATCAGGAACTTTCTATTTTTGTACTGCATTGCTTACAAACAAACTCTCCCTAATGTAAATAAATACTATTATATTTGTTGAGGCTGAGTTCTCGAAAAAAATTTACTTAAAATGATTTTGAAATTTTTTTAAATCTGCTTATGGGGCTCCTTTGAAACACCAGCAAAGTTCCCAAGAAGTTTTTGTACGTAATGCAATTCATGGTGTGGATTTGTATAAGCAATAAATAATCACCCATTCAAATTTGTATATAAGATTATTGAGTTTTTTGAAGGGATAACTTCTTTTGGCATGTTTTGCTGGAGAGTGAACTTGAATGAACATCACGCCTGAGTATGTAACGCTCATTCAGCTTTTTTCACCAGTATTCGTAAAACTTGCTCTGACAAGATTGTCTACCCCTAAAAAGAAATCACTTGACAAAAAGAGGGACATTCTCCCCAGGTTTTCTTAGTGCTGAGTCTTCCTTCTTGTATGCTTATTGAATTAGTTCATCTTCCCACGTTTATTTATTACTCAAGATATATCAATAGGAGTAACTATAAAGAAAGGTACTATATTTATATTTTTGTATAACTTCATTCTTGTGTCATTATTGAATTTCTTTCTTTTTAGTTTTGAGGGCACGATATAATAAATTGATGCATTTATGCCAACATCCCTAATTATGTATAAATTTAAGATATTTTGTTTTATATGAGAAATTTGTGTGTTTTTTTATTCTGTCAAATCTTAATTAACTTTAAAATATTACTAATTACTTAACCTGAAACTGCATGTATTTTATACTAATGCATCGTTATTGTTGTTTGCCCAACTGGTAAACTTGGTAATATCTAATAAACTTGGCAACCGTATGTTTCAGTTTTTTGTATCCCAAAAGATGAACATTTGATGCAAACTTCACACAAAAGGGACAATCCCTAGGAAATTTAAAAATAAATCAGATGATATTTCAATAGAAGAGTATCAAATTTAAAGTACATAGTGGGTTACTGCATTCATAATACAAAATTCAAATGCTAGGATTACAAATATAGATTTGTTGTAGATAAAAAAAAATCAATTTGGATTCAGAAAATGTCAAAGGAGCAAAATATTTGAGACTTCTGGATAGAGGAGGTTTAAAAATGTTCAGATATTGTTATGAAAATCATTTCAACACAATATTTTATTTTTAATTTGTATATCGAAAAAATTCTGAGTCAAAATATCTTAAAGTTAATTGCCAATTATCTTGTTTTACAAGTATAACAGAAGTATATCTGGAATTACATGAAATGTGGAATGTCTTGCATTTTCGTTTAATTCATTTTCTGTAAACTATAACACACCTGCATTTTCATTTTTTAAAAAAATATTCATTACATTTGGCAATATATGCTTAAATAATTATTAAAAATAGAGCAATGAAGACATTTTAACTGCGATGGATAATTGAAAAATGAAGGAACATGTTCGATATAAAGACTTTTTTGAAAAAGTCGGCAACTTTTTTTTTGTGGCCTTTTTTGTTGTCAAGGAAAGTATAGAGTTGCAAAATGTTATCCCTCCACCAATCCCAAAAAACATGAAATGTGGTAGCTTCCCTCCCCCAATATTCCATGAAAGTGAAGTTCCTTGCTTCACTATAAATGGGGCTCCCACCACCACCACCTCTTTTCAGGAAAATGAATGGTGGGATTCTTTCTACTGAATCATTTGGTTTTAATGAGTCGTATATTGGAGAAATGTGTGCAGCAAAATGTAGAGCAGAAAATTGACTAATAATTCTAACGGTTACTACTTATATTTCACCCAATCAAAGTGTAAAGAAAATTATCGAATTCATTCACAAAAGTTTAGTTGTCTACACTGTGTGTGAAGCCAGATCAACTCTTCTGAACAAATTGCCTATTATTTTAAGTGGGGATTTTAATGTAGATTTTTCAAAAGACGAATTAAAGCCTTTAGTAAATTTTTTAATATCAAAATTCAATTTAATTATGTCAAATGATCCAAATGAAGGCATGGCAAAGTACAGAACAAACTTGAGGGAGTTTTATTTTAGATATTTCAATAATTTATATATATATATATAGAATCTAAAGTATTTATAACTTATATATATTTCAGCTACCATAAACCTATTGTTTTCTTCTTAGAATACAATTAATTTGCAAATATGTATATTTAGCAAAAGTTATTACTTTATGAGTACACAGAGATTTGATTAAATAATTTTATATTACAATACTAATATAATATCCCCTGGTTCTTTATTCACCTAACTAAATATTTGAAGTTATCACTTTTATTGTGTGGTCATAATCACACACTCTTTTTTTTCTTTGCTTATTCTTTTTTTTATACACTCTTATACTATTTTCATACTATAAAAATACAAATTAAAGAAAAACCAGTTATCCTAATTTAATAGAAGTAATTATAAAAAAATGTTTTTTATTGGATAAGGAAACCATTTGTGCTTTCCAATTTGAACGATTTGTTTATTTAATTAAGTAACTTATGTTTGTAATTTTTAAGGCACAGGGTTAAATTATTGAATTTAATATTTAGAATTGAAATAAGGGTTCCGAAAAGGCAGTGAGAGAAGACTATTAACTGGAAAAATTGAACTAATGTTTTTTTATGTGTCATTCTTTTAAAATGCAGATATCTGATATTACTTCTACAAGTGCCTTGTTGGAGTGGGAAGCACCAGAATTACCTACAGAAGCTAATTGTGATATTGAAATAACAGAACTCCAATACAATTTATTATTGTGTGATAAAAATCAAAATTCAAAACCTAAAGTAATTTATAGGTAAGTATATATGTTTAAAAGCATTGTGAAAACTTGTTTTCTATCTATGAATATTTTTCAAAATTTTGTAAAATGTTTATCTTATTTTAAAGATTAACATTTAGTTTCTTCAATTCCTACTATTAGCTCACTCTCTTTATGCAGATGGAGGACAAAATAATACGGATACCTGCAAAATAATGGAAAATCTTTATTAATAGGTGGTTGGACCACCCCTTGGCTGAAGTACATATTTAATGCGATGTGGGGTTGATGCATAAAGGTCATGGACAATATTTAAAAGACTATTAAGCCATTCCTCCTGTAGAACGGTCTCTAATTCCGAAATGTTGGATGGAGGTGGGAATCGGGAACAAAGTTTGAACTCTAAATAATCCCATAAATGTTCAATAATATTCAAATCTGGTGACTGAGGGGCCAGACAAGATGTTCAACTTCATCCTTATGCTCTTCAAACCATGCTTTAACTCACCTTGGATAAGGGCATTATCGTCTTGAAAAAGTGGTCACTCTTCAGGGAATACAGTCTGGACAGGATCCCCTAGAATGCTTAGACAGTGTGATTGGATTTTATTCTCCCATGCAGAATAACAAGTGGTCCAAGACCGTGTAAAGATATTGCACCCCATACAGCAAGAGGCATTCAGGATTAAATGCTTGTCTAGGTGCTCTCTAGACATAAACACTTCTGGTCATCTGAAGTAAGGGTGAATGATGATTCATCTGACCATATTACCTGTTGCCACTGCTGTGGGGACCAACCTTTGTGATCTCTGAACCATTGGCGTCGCTTGAAAGCATTAGTTGCTGTTACCAAGGGCTTATGAACTGCCATTCTGCCATAAATGTTCGCAGCATGAAGTTCCCTTTTGGCAGATTTGGCATCCTGAAGATGACTGTTCATTTCGAATGTTATGTCAGATAATGATTGCTTGTGTTTTCGAGCTACTATGCATTTCAAGACGCATCTATCCCAATCAGCAAGCTTTGACTTTCGACAACTGTTTTTCTTTGAAGACGTCTTACCCTCTTTCTGTATGCTGTCATAACTATTGATACCATACTCCTTGCAAACCCCAAAAGGTTTGCTGCTTCCGTAACTGATGCACCACTTAAATGCACTCCAAAAATCATTCCTTTTTAGAACTTTGACAGGTCTGACATTTCAACATATCACAGACAGTTCGATAGACACAGGCAATGCAGTTGACTGCTGTTGAGAGACTGATACCTTCCTCTTCATGCTCACTAGGTGGCAGATTTCTGTTGCAGGTGGTGCAGTTGTGAAATATGTTCACAGGTGTTTGTATTTTGTCCTCCCTCTGTATATTTATATATTTATCTTGTTCAAATTTTAAATCGTTAATAAAATACTTTCTATTCATCCAATCAAGTTCAAATAAATTTTTTTAAACTTGTAGTGGATGACACTTGATGTTAATGCAGTTTTTTTCAAATATTAATTAATTAAATTAAATTAAATTAGTTACTGGTTTTTGATTCCAACTTAGATTTGTCTCTATTGTTGTAGCAATGCAACTGCTAAAAAAAGACAAAAGTTGGTGTCAAAAACCTGTTTCAGCCAAACTAGCCAAACCAGGTGTGCATTCTTACAACAATGCAGACAAATCATGCTCTTTTTTCAATTCCTACTATTAGTTCACTCTCTACCTATATATATATATATATATATATATATATATATATATATATATATATATATATATATATTATTTGTATATATATATATATATATGTATAGCTCTTATTCAAAATTTCAATTGTTAGTAAAATACTTTTTATTCATCCATTCAAAGTAGGAATTGACTTAAATTTTTTTTTTATGTTACTTTTGTTTTTCTTCATAGTTTCAAATTAACGTATAGGAATCAAATATATTTTAGAAGTTATTTTAACTATTAAATTAATTTTAAACTAATGAACTGTTTGATATGAAATATGATATAGGAATTTTATTCTTTTAGTGGAGCAGATACTAAATATCAAACAAATGATCTGAAACCATTTACTTCTTATTCAGCACAGTAAGTATAACTCTTGTATTTTATATTTCTTTTTGAAAACAATTATTTATGAATGGTTGTTTTAATCTTTTTAAATTACAGATTTAGTTGCATTTCTTATTTTTTTTATTTGATAATATTTATGTAGATTTATGTAAATAAAGTTATGTTTGCTTTCTTGTAGAGTTCAAGCAAAATTAGACAAATTAATTGGGAGTCCTTCTGAAAGTAAGTAAAAGTATGCTAAAAAAATTAGTGAATTGTATTGTGGCATAATGTAATTGTTTGTAATTCAGGTATTCCAAATGACATTAATAAAATGAAATACTAATGAAAAAAAGAAACATATAACATTTCTTTTTTTCATTAGTATTTTATTTTTGTTTCAATGGCAGATAGATAGCCAATTTTTAAACATATTTACTTAAGAATTTGCACTCATACATAATTGATAGTATATGTGTTTCATATACTTAAAATTTTTTTTATTTAAATAATTCTTTGTAATTCTTACAATTAATATATAATATCAGTCCGTACCAAACATGAACATATTGTAAAGGAAAATTGCTTATGTTAAAATATAATTGTCTAACGGTAAAAATAAAATGTAGTGTATTCATTTTAGTGTTTTTAATTTTTTTATGCATAAATTACGTACAATAATTTTAGACTAAAATTAAAATGTAAATGCTATTTTCATTATAGTGCATTTATCTTAAAATTATTTGAAAATTCATCTTTCAACAATATGTCTTGATTTTTATTTATAGGTGTTTCTTTCAAAACTTTGTGTTGTAAGCCAGATACTCCGCAATCCCCAAAACTACAGGCCAGAACCAAGACTTCACTATTATTAAAATGGAATGTAAGTTTAATGCTGAACGTGTGTGTTCAATAATTCTGTATTTAAATTTTCTTTCAATGAATTTTCTTTGATCTCCTTATTTCTTTCTTTTGTGACTCCAAGACGTAGCATAATACTTAATTCTTTTATTTTATCCACCAAAGGGGAAATGCTATTTTAACTTCAATTTTATGTCCTTAAAAAAGGCCACATTAGCAAATTTTATGGAGGGAGGAGGGAGATGATGCAATACTGTATCATCCACGAAATCTGTTCAATCAGCATATTAAAACCCTGAAATTGTAGGATTAACAAATATTTGAGAGGCTTCTGGTAGGAAAAGGTATAAAAGTTGAGAACTCTTTTGTCCCTTGTTTATGTGTTGCTGCTTTTTACTGTGTGTGTCTTTGTGTAATTAAGTGGTAACTTTTAAAAAGCATTTTCATTTGTTCAAATCATAATAAATATTTGTAATAGCTATCAAATAAATCAAAAGCAGCTAAAGATGTTTTTATACTATAATGGATTCTAGTTAAAATACCACACATACACTGAACTGAATGTTAAGTATTGTGCAAGTTATGTTAAAAAAGTATCTGATCTTTATTCATAAAAAATATTCATATTGAGATATAACCATTTCTCACTCTAATCCCTTTCAAACCAGTTTTTTAGGATTACCACACTTTCAATAATTCAGCCACAATGATGTACAGTTTTGTGTGTGAAACATCTTTTATGGTGGCATGTAGCTACATATATTCTACATAGAACATATTCTTCTTAACTACCCATAGCATTACATTCTACATATATTCTCTGAAGTAAAAATTAATCAGTGTATTTTCAGCTTCATAAAATTATAGGAATTGTATAAGAGTTATGTTACGAGAGTAGAGCTACTCTGATGAAGGTGTGTTTGGCTAGGAAACTCAGTTAGAAATATGAAGGATACAAAGATTTGTCATCTTGATAGACCTGACAATTACCCACTGTCTACATCCATTTGTTTCTGCAAGCATTATGAAGGTGGTGCTGAATATCTCCTTGATACTCTTTAGTAATGGTTGACATGAGACTTGGACATTGATGCGTACCAGCCTTGCTTTTTTTGTTTCTTGGATGTTGGATACTTTAATTAGGATGATCATATTATGTTTTAGATTGTTTTCACTTGAACATTTCTAAACTTTACCCAGAATCAAATAAAGTAGTAATGTAAAAGATTTACTGTCATTTTTTAATCATTTACTCTTCCTCACTCATTGACAATTTATGAATGATTGAAAACTTTGGCTAGCAAGAAAAAAATCATGCATTTGCATTAGAGTCTCATGGATGCTCCAAACTACATTTCCCCATTTGTTTGAACACAAAGAATTATAAAAAGGGATATTTTTTAAACATACCTTGTATAAATAGTTTTCTCAATGAGATTTTTTTAAAAAAATTTAACTGATATTTTTCAGTAGAATAATAATAGGCCTTAGTTATGACATTAGAAGATTTGAAAGAAGCCTAAAGACACACCAAACTGCATACATATGCTTTAAAAAGAATCTTCCCAAATTTGATTAGTTAAATGTTTTTTTTTGTGTGCTTTCTTTTTGGTTAAAAAGATTTTTTTTTAGATTGAATTAATTATATAAGATTTTTTTTACAGCTTTATATTTATTTTTAAAACCCTTCAGTTCTTTTGATCTTGGTTGGCTATATTTTATATGTTGGAAAGCAGCCCTGAAAAATGTGCAATATTTGCATTTTATTGAACTGTTCTAAGCTTCTTTGAAAGAATGTTCACTAGTAGTTCATTTTTTTAAGTCTTTGAAGTAGATAATTTTTTATTTGTGCTACAATTAGTGTTATTTAAAATGAAAGAATTTTTTTCACACCCTTGGCCGATTGCGGGTTTTTCTCTTAGTGTTCTCTGTCAGCCTTTTTTTCATACTCACTGAGTAAAAGCGATCTGCACGCTTATGCTCGCAATCGTATCTAATTTATATATAACACACAAACATAATTTATTTTTTGAAAGTGTGCAGTTAGAATTCTTTAAATTAGACAAGAAATATAGAGAAAAGTAAATGTAACAAACTTTCACTTTCAATGTTTAAAAAAAATATTTAAAGCCATACTCTGATTTTTGCATGTACAAATATTTACTTCAGAATTAAAAATATTTTTTTTTTGCATGTGCAAAGTATTATTTTGAAATTAACATAGAAAAAGGAACAACAAAGTCTAAAAGATAAAACTCATTATATATGTTGAATTATTAAAATCCCTCACCAGTAGAAATAATAAAAGCGCTTAATATTTTCAAATTTAATTGATATTTCTTGTGACTAATTTAATCTTCAAGACTTTATAAAGGGTAAACCTACTCGGCATATTATATTCTTTGTGATAAAATTTATGCAATTATTTTTTTCATTATTCAGTATTTATAGTAAATTTTGTCAGTTGTTAATAGCTTTTTAATGCAATATTTTTTTTTCAGTCGGCAGTTGATAATGGTGCCAAGATTACTACTTATATTTTAGAATATGATGAGGTAAAAATAATTTTCTCTGAAATAATATAAGAGTAAACACTTTGTTTTTACTTTGTATTATGATCAAATTGAAATTATTTTTGTGTTAATATTTTTAGGGAACTGGATCCGATAACTTTGTTGAACTTTTTAATGGTCTTCAAAAGCAGTTTAAAGTTTCAAAATTGAAATTATCAACATGTTATCGATTTCGTTTGGCTGCAGTGAATGAATGTGGCCAGAGGTAAACAGCATTAAAATGTTTACAAAAGCTTAAAATCTAAATTTATATAATGTTTAATATTTGCAGCTTCTAAGGAATGGAATGTTTTAATGAATTTATATTTGTTAAATAAAGTTTGAAAAGTTCTCTTTGCAATTTTGTTGTAGTACGTATCTTGGACTTTGTATATTTCATTTGTTTTTGAATGTGGTTGATTTTTTTAAATATATTTTTGCATTGAAGATGTTCTTTTGAATGTTAATAAGGCTCACACATTTACATTTATGAAATATGCTCGAATCTTTCATTGTCAAAAAATGATGCATATTTAGTTATGCATGGAATATTAAGATTTAAATTTATTTTTTGTATGTTAACAAAAAAATTAATTTTATTTAAAATCTTTCTAATAATTATTTTAATGACATATATATTAAAGATATAGGCCAATTAGGATAAAATTTAATTATGTAAATTAACATCAAAATATAAAAAATATTTCATAAAGTTGAGAGATAATTATATATATACACTTCTCTCTTTAATAATTTGTTAATATTTTTTAGCAATATTTTTTTTATTGTAAATTAAGCTGTATATCATCATTCTTTATTGTTATTTATCATTTTTGTATTCCTGTAGTTCATTTGCTTAATCTTAGATATATAAGCATTTAAAAAAGCATGTATACTTTGTGATAAAATCTTAAATAAAAATATTAGCGTGAGCCAATTTGTTTTCTTTTACTTCTGTATCCTAGCAAAGTTGCCTTTTGTCTAGCTAAGTGAAAATACAAAGGTAATAATTTTGAAAAATAGTAAAAGTTTGTGTTTTTTGTCAATTTTTTTTCTAAATTTTTTTAATGATAATGCTCTAAATATGAAGTTTGGGATATGAGGATTAAAGCCTGTTTTTCAAAATATTTATTGGAAAATTATTAAATTATGTTATTTAAATCTTTATTCACACGCACACATAGCTAAATACTATAAAAACAATCCTGATTATTATGACACTTTTATGACTATTGCAGTCCAGTAAAAAGATTGATGAATATGTGCCAATATTTTCAATTTTCATGTCATCTTTTGAAATATGAGACTTAGAGCTTGCTATATTTAAAAAAAGCATATATCCTATCAGCACTTTTTATGTAAAATATTTCAAACTATACATATTACTTGACACCAATTCAAGTGTTCAACTAATTCCAAGGTACTATCTTTTCCCTTTGTTCTCTTTTAAAGTCTCTTTGCTACTTTATATGGGTTTGTATCCTTCAAGTCCAATGATACTAACTATTCCAACCCACATGTTCTTTGTAATAACATAAAATGGCACTGAAAAGAAATTCCGTGTAGTTTATTCCAATGACATTTAATTGAAATCATGCATTAGCACAAACTTAAATGTTTTGGCAAATGCTGTTGTCAGTAACAAGGCAATTACATGCTACCGATTCAAGTAGAACAGATTCATTTTTGAAGATGTTAATCTTTTTTATGAAGAACTTTATTTTGAAATAGTAATACGTTCTTATTTAAAAACAATCATGTTGCTTATTAGTTAAATGTATTATTTTGTACTCAGAATCCTAAGGAATAGAAGCTTTTCTAACAAATATTTTATTTAAACAACCATTTCATAACAATACAAAAACTCACATTTGATTGTTGGAGCATAGTGACATCTCACTTATTCTTAGAAAAAACTCATTAAGAGAAGAAAGCTTATTTTTTGAAAAATCACTTGCATTACTTAATATTAGACACTCTCAAAATCCTCTCTAACAATGGTTTTATTACACTTTGCCATTTTTACCCCATTCCTTTGATGTAACCATTCAAAAACATGTGAAAACAAAAATAAAAATGTTTACTATGACAGTGTCATATCATTAGAATGAGCAACCTGAATATGAGGCATGTCAATGAACAATTGTGCAAAAGAATTGTGCAAAGAAAGGCAGGGCATTAAATAAGCAGGCTGCTAATGATGCTATACCCTTCAGTCCTCTATTATGCTCCCAAACTTTCTCAGACATCTCAAAAGGAAATATTTTTATTCAATTAAAAAATGGATAGAAAAATGCATCTTATTTATTAAAGTTTGATTATTAAGAAGTTCTAAAAAGAATTTGCAATTTTATTCTACTTTACCATTTTTACCTTTCATAATCAAACTTTAATAAATAAGATGCATTTTTCTATCCATTTTTTAATTGAATAAAAATATTTCCTTTTGAGATGTCTGAGAAAGTTTGGGAGCATAATAGAGGACTGAAGGGTATAGCATCATTAGCAGCCTGCTTATTTAATGCCCTGCCTTTCTTTGCACAATTCTTTTGCACAATTGTTCATTGACATGCCTCATATTCAGGTTGCTCATTCTAATGATATGACACTGTCATAGTAAACATTTTTATTTTTGTTTTCACATGTTTTTGAATGGTTACATCAAAGGAATGGGGTAAAAATGGCAAAGTGTAATAAAACCATTGTTAGAGAGGATTTTGAGAGTGTCTAATATTAAGTAATGCAAGTGATTTTTCAAAATAAGCTTTCTTCTCTTAATGAGTTTTTTCTAAGAATAAGTGAGATGTCACTATGCTCCAACAATCAAATGTGAGTTTTTGTATTGTTATGAAATGGTTGTTTAATAAAATATTTGTTAGAAAAGCTTCTATTCCTTAGGATTCTGAGTACAAAATAATACATTTAACTAATAAGCAACATGATTGTTTTTAAATAAGAACGTATTACTATTTCAAAATAAAGTTCTTCATAAAAAAGATTAACATCTTCAAAAATGAATCTGTTCTACTTGAATCGGTAGCATGTAATTGCCTTGTTACTGACAACAGCATTTGCCAAAACATTTAAGTTTGTGCTAATGCACGATTTCAATTAAATGTCATTGGAATAAACTACACGGAATTTCTTTTCAGTGCCATTTTAAGTTATTACAAAGAACATGTGGGTTGGAATAGTTAGTATCATTGGACTTGAAGGATACAAACCCATATAAAGTAGCAAAGAGACTTTAAAAGAGAACAAAGGGAAAAGATAGTACCTTGGAATTATAGTTGAACACTTGAATTGGTGTCAAGTAATATGTATAGTTTGAAATATTTTACATAAAAAGTGCTGATAGGATATATGCTTTTTTTAAATATAGCAAGCTCTAAGTCTCATATTTCAAAAGATGACATGAAAATTGAAAATATTGGCACATATTCATCAATCTTTTTACTGGACTGCAATAGTCATAAAAGTGTCATAATAATCAGGATTGTTTTTATAGTATTTAGCTGAACCAAATTTGGTGCTTATTTTATACTTTTATTGTTCTGTACAATATATTTCTCATAGTAGGCATATTACTCTCAAAGAGTCTTAAAACAGTTATTTCCATTTTTTTCTGAAACAGTATATGTATATGGGAACTATGTTATTAATTTAAGATACATTCACAAAAGAATTTTTTTTCAATTACTGTTTACTACGAACTATTTAAGATACATAATATTAGAAGATTAAGGATATATTCTCATTTTTAGTGATTACAGTGGCATTAGCTGTTTTTCAACAAGTGGTAGTGCTCCTAGTCAACCTGCATCGCCTTCCTTAAAAGAAGCATCTGTTAATAAATTGCACATTGAATGGGAAGAAAGGCCTAATGATGACAACTACACTCTCCAGATGGAAGATGAAAGAACAGTAAGTATTAGGATTCATTATGTAATTTTAGTAAATCACACACATCATTTTTTTATGTTTAGGGTCATCATATGTGATATGTTTTTTTTTCCCAGTATAAAGATGAAAGGCAAAACTTTTCTCAATTTTTTCTTTGTTATTAAATAAAGGATTTCTTGTTTCATTCAAAAGATTGTTTAGTTATTATTTTTTTTTTCATTTTAGAGTAAATTCTTCATTACTGGACCCAAATTCTTACATTTTGTACTTTCTTAGTTAAATTTTTTGGCAGAAACTCTTAAATATGTAATTTTTATACTTTTAAATTCAGTTCTTTTTATATCACATCATTTATTTTAAAATGTGTTAAATTGATCAAATTGGATATGAATTTTAACAGCTGTAAACAATAAAATGTTAAATTTTTTTTAGCTTTATGGGTTTTTGCCTGTATACAATGGCAGAGAAACTTCTTACATTTGTTTGCGTCTGACACACAATACAAATTACAAGTTTAGAGTAAGTATGTCATTTTTTAAATGTGATTTAATAATGTTTAAACAATCAAAACATTGAACTTGTTTCAAAGTTAAAATATTTTGGATGGAAATAGGCTATTTAAAAATAAATTTAATTTTGATATTAGTTATTTGCTTATCAATATTTTTTATTTTCATTTTCATTTATTTTTCAAATGGGCTGAATTCATGTGATGCCAAGGTCACATAATTGTAACCATATGTTTTTTCAGCCTATCTCAAACACCAGAGTCTTGTACTTCCTTGCTGTTTTTGCTTCAAACATATACATTACTTTTTTAAATTCTAAAGTCATGTTGATATTTTTATTGCTAATATTCATAAAATGTTTCCTTATAGTTGAAAATACATTTTAGTATAATTCTTAGGATATCTTATGTCTTTAATAAGTTAGTACTTTTAAAATAATTTGTTAAATTGTTTAGTAATTATTATTATTATAGAACTCTCTCATTATTTTAAAAATGCAAAAATAAATGATTACATATTTCATTAAATATAAGCAACTAAAAAATGATGTGTAATGATTGCACAATTTTTTAAACATAGAATTTTTGATGTATTAAAAGAAAAAGTTATATAAATTTTTTCAAGTAATTTAATTA
Organism: Trichonephila clavipes; assembly: GCA_019973935.1. Taxonomy (NCBI): domain Eukaryota; kingdom Metazoa; phylum Arthropoda; class Arachnida; order Araneae; family Nephilidae; genus Trichonephila; species Trichonephila clavipes. Next base: position 155,363 of record BMAU01020439.1, read on the forward strand.
ACATCATATATATATATATATATATATATATATATATATATATATATATATATATATATATATATATATATATATATATATATATATATAATGATGTAAATTTAAATATATTTCAAATGCTTTAAAAACAAGGAATAAGATGTTCCAGATTAAAATTTTCTTTAAAAAGTATTTCAATTTTAACATCAGATTTTTTAAGAACAGTTATCTTTAATCTCTTTAAGATTGAGTAAACTAATGTAGCTTATTTCTTTATTTATTTTGTTGACATGATTACAAAAAGAGTGTTCTCTTTTGTGTGCATTTTGGATACAAGCAATTCACTGACATCACTGGTTCTGAGTGGGCCTTTATTAAAATTTTTTAGAGGCCCCTTTTTGGAAATGGGAGCTCTGTTAATTGAACTATTAAAAATATTTGGTGCTTTTTCGCTGATATATATTGGGGGCTCCTTATCATTTATATGGCTGATATGCCAGTTTCTTCGCCTCTGAGGCAATTCTAATTTTTTTTTTTTGTCAAATAACTAGTGATAAAGTGGCTGGACATCAGAAGGTACCAATTATAAGTACAGTCAGGTCTCGTTTTATGCGGTAGATACGTTCTACCGAAAAACGCATATAAAAAAATCGCATTAAAAAAGACGTTACTTGAATGGAAAAAGTAGGGATACGTTCCTTAGTTTTCTAAAATCGCATAAAAGCAAAACAACTCGTTAAAATTAACTTAAAACTGCATAAAAAAGTTGCAGAAATGAAAAGAAATGGGCTGCATAAATTACTTCGAATGTCTGAAAGAAATTCATACAAAAGCTAAAAAAAAAACTTGTATTCAAACCTTAATTCATTTTATTTTATGGAAAAGTAATACACATAGTTTTACATTTTTAATCATTATCACTATCTGATAATGGTTTGCACCATTTGCGAAGTGGTTCCAAATCACCATCATCAGAAGAGACTGTCTCTGCAATAGATATTTGCGGTAAAGGCCACGGATTTTCACAAACTTCATTCTCGTTCTGTGTAGCTCTTCCTTTTCTGACAATATAATCAGTAATTAAACTTTGCGATGAGGATTCTTTTATTTTTTATATACGATATCCAGACATGCAGTTCTGCAGCTCACGTTATTTAGAGGCTCGTTCAGAATTGGGGTCATTAATAAGAAAATGATTTTCTAATTTACTGCAAAATTGAAGACCATCTTGAATTAATTTTCCAATGAGGGGAGTTGAATTTTCTTCCTCATCATTATCACCTTCTAGACCTAAGACGCCATCTACAGTTAGATCTAAAGTTAAATCGATAATATCATTGTCACTTAATACATCATCCACAAGCAATTCATCTATATCATCGTGGCTGAAGGTATTAAAATCATCTCCTCCAATTTCATGTGCCAAATTAATTATTTCATCTGATAGTGTCAATGTTTGAGTGGTTGTATTGTCTGGCCAAATCTTTTTCCAATAGGCATTTAAAGTTCTACGTCTTATTTGAGCGGAAGCAGATGCAACATATGAATTAAACAATTAAAAATAGAAAATTGTTTCCACACATCTTTTACTGTTAAGGACTCATTTTCTAGTTTATTTAAGATGAATTTGTACGTTGTCTTAATATAATATTTTTTAAAAGTTGCAATTATGCCTTGATCTAATGGCTGAATAAGACTTGTTGTATTGGGCGGGGAAGAAATACTAGTTGAACATTTCGATCTTCTAATTGTGGATGACTTGCTGCATTGTCAACAATTAATAAAACTATAAAATCGAGAGATTTTTCCTTCATATAGGCTTCCACTTCTGGTACGAATCAATTATTGAACCATTCTGTAAAAATAGCTGTTGTCATCCAGGCTTTTGGGTTAGCCATCCAATGCATGGGCAGCTGTTTTAAATCTTTACCTTTAAGGGCGCGTGGTCTAAGAGATTTATTTATTAGGAGAGGTTTTTCAACATCCGATCTCCTGATGCATTGCTACAAAGTAATAAGGTGACTCGATCTTTACTTGCTTTATGTCCACTTGCAGTTTTTTCATCCTTTGCGATGTAAGTACGGTTAGGCAATTTTTTTCCAATAAAGTCCTGTTTCATCAGCGTTAAATACTTGATCGGCAGAATAGTCCCCATCTTCAATAATTTTCGCTAGCTCCTCTGGAAATATTTTTGCTGCTCCTTCCTCTGCTGTCGCACTCTCCCCTGTTATCTTAATATTATGAAGTGTATTTCTTTTTAAGAGAACCCGGTTAGCCATCCTTTGCTAGCTGAAAATTCTTTTCCAGCTTGGGAAGTGGAAGTTGATGGTTTTGACTGTTTCATTGACTTATAAAACTGAAGATCTTTTTCTTGGATTAAATAACTACTTTCAGGAATCCTTCTTTGAACTTGTTCCTCAATCCAAATTGCGATGGCTCTTTCCGTTCTTTCTAATAATACATCCCTTGTGTACGATGCAAATTTGGTGCTTAATTTTGTACCAGAAATGACCAATTTTCTTATTGCAGCTTCATTCTTTTTAATTGCTCTGACAGTAGATTCACCTAAATTAAAATTTTTTCCAATAGCCATAGATCCTTCTCCTTTTCCTAAGCGATCTAAAATTGCAATTTTCGTTTCCAACGAAATTGACTGTCTTTGATGTTTTTTTTCTCCATTGGGCCAAATAAAATCTTAGAAAAGAAATTTAAAAAAATTACACGTACGATTTTCTAATGAAAAATAAAGCTTTACGACACTCACTTTAAATCCAGAAATCAAAATTTGCTGCTTATTATATTGCAACATAAATTCGCCACTTATTAAAGTGAAACTTTTATAAAAATGAACGAGGCACCGCTAAGAGAAAATATAATTTCGAAATAATGATATCGTATCGGTATACTACTGAAATAACGAATGCGAATCTAAGGCTGTCGCAGCCGAGCCGCAGACGTAAGCACCAAAAGGATACGGAAATTCTCGGAATACTACGATCTACGTCTCAGTATAAAAAAATAATAATAATAACAAAAATCTAGAAATGTTTGGAATACAAACCACACAACTTCAAAATCGCATAAAAACAATCCGCATAAAAAGAGACCTTACTGTATATAATTATTGAACAAGCAATCTCAAGTACTTGAAATCTTTAAATTTATTACAAAGCAAATCATTATAAATCATTCCATTATATTTAGATTACTATACTATTTTTTATATAATTTGTTTTTTTATAGAAAAATTTTCACTTGATAATTTTTAACATGAATCAAAAACTTTCCATATTAACTACCTCCTTTATTCTGTGTATACTAGTTCAAGAAATAAACCCCTTTTAAAATGTTCTTTCCATAAGTTAAACCTGCATTTCAAAATACAAGAGTCCATTGGATTGATAAATCATACTATTATATTCAGAAAATTATACTACTTATATATAATGTATTCTATTGTGAAAAAAACAAATGGGGGGTATTTCTTAAAATTATCTGTTACCGATAATATGGTTTGCATTAGAATATTTAATTATCATTTTCAAAAGTAAAATAAAATCTTAATAATTTTTAAAGCAATAATTTAAAAGGAAATAAAGAAAAATGTTCTTAATTTTTTGAAAACATTCCTTCCTTAAATTATAATTAAATGTTGTACTCGAGGATATCATTCCATGAGAAGTTTTTAAATTCAGTGGTTTTATAAGTTTATGCTTTGCACCATGCTTTCCACCTTTGCACTTTGCAAGTGTATGTTATAAATTATTTAAAAAAATAACTCAGATTTATGTATTATATTAAAAATAACTAAAAATTTTATAGTAAGTATACTAACAAGCTTGCAAGTGTATATTATAAATTATTTTAAAAAAATAACTCAGATTTATATATATTAAAAATAATTAAAAATTATATATAAGTATACTAACAAACTCCAAAAGTAACTACTATAAGAGACTTAGCACACTACTGCATGATAACATAAATAAATTAAAATAAAACAAAAGTAATATAAAAAAATCAAGATTATTTCCTACGTAATAGGTGTACCAGAAAATTGTAATAAATATAATATTAAGTATGCATAAGGAGACCAAGTTAAAACATAAGAAAAGACCATGTAGTAACATAGGAAATTTTAATACTGATGCAATACAAATTTTATTGTTTGTAATCTTATCACATGATTCCAACTTGTCTGTGAATTTAGCCAATTGTTGTGCAGAATGTAAAAAGCATGACTTAAGTTTGTTTTTAAAATTAAAGTGGAACATTACTTTTTTAATAACAGTATAAATTCTTGATTTATTTTAGGCTATTATATTTATAAGCTCAGTGGCTGAGTGGTAGTGGATCACACTTCTATGTCACAGGTCAGGGGTTCAAAACCCGTGTTTGGCAAGGTCGACTCAGCCCTTCATCCATTCAGTGGGCTGATAAAGGAATACCAAGCTTGTTTGGGAACTAAACACTGGGGGTTTTATGTCAGACTGACCACCTGACTGGAACATCTGCTCATGCATCTCAGTGCCCATGGACACGAAAATTGAGATACTCAGTAAGCCTTGGCTCTCTGTGGCTGTTGTGTTACTGAATGTAGTTCAAGTATTATATTTGGGAATCAGTTTGGGGAAAACTCAATTTGTGTTTAGATCTATTTATATATTTTTATGAATAATGAAAGTAGAATCTTCTTTGGGTTACTGATTATGAGGATGTTTAAGAGTTGTAATGTATTAAACTTTCAAAACTTTATTTTTTATTCAAAATAAATTCACTGAGTATAAAAAAAAAGAACTTTTCATAAATTAAAATTTATATTTATTTTAGCTATGTGCCAGTAATGAGGAAGGTTCATCTCCTTGGAGTCAAGTAGTAACATATTCTACTTTACCTGATAGACCGAGTAAACCTGGAAAACCATGTTTAAAAGGTCGCACACATCCAACATTTTTTAAAATGGCTTGGGGTAAGTTATTTATACATTTCAAGGCAGATTTCTAATATTTTTGATACTCTATGTATTATACCATCAACCAATTTTTTCAAAAAGTAAAAAAAAATATCACCAAATACCTCAATATGCACCTAATAGTGGAAAACTATTCCCATGCATCAAGCAGAAGAATATCTTGAAAATCATAGAATAATACATACATACCCAAAAAACTAGTTTTTTTTTTTTTTTTTTTTTTTTTTTTTTTTTTTTGCAAAATGGCAAAGCAAGCATGGTGAATCTGCAAGACAGTGTTTAGATTTGTACTCATGTGAATTTATATGGCTATCTGAATAATGTAGTTTTAGATCTTCCACTTATTCCAAGTATATGTGTTTTTTTAATAAAAAAAAAAAAAATTTGATATTTTCAAATCTTGTCCAGTTTATTTGTCGATGGGCTAATATGGAAGAAATATGTGCATAATTATTTTTGTGTGCAGGTGGGGGGATAATGATAAACACTTAAGGTTTTTGATTTGTAAATGGCTTTTGATTAATCATAATTGTTTGACTTTATAACACATAAGTACCATATTTGCAGTACATTTCCTAATCGTAATACACAGATCAATCTTCAACTTCCTTTTCACTTTCTGAATTCAATAATATCCTTTTTTTTGACTTTTAGATTTTTTTCAAAATATTCTCATCTTTACTGTCTGTATTTTAGAATTTGATTTTGTCTGTAGTGTTTCGTGAAACATTTTGATGGTCTGTTTCATCCTCTTCACTTTCAGATAATTCCTCTACTCTAAACTTCAATCACTCTTCATTTATGCTATTTATTTTTGCTAGTTACTTACAAACATCTTGAGTTTCTTGACATTTTTAGGATAAGAGTTATTTCACTAATATCAGAAGGGAAAAAAACTGTCTTACAAAGTATTACTATAACTTGCAACAATTAAACAAAGTAAGCAATATAATACAGCAAATCCTGGAAAAAATAAATTCTTGGTTGTACTTAATTTGAGCCTGTGATATAGTGAATTTTCTATTATCTTATATTTCTTTGCAATAACCAATTTGTTGTTATCACATATGCTATTTGAAACATAAATATTCAACTTCTCCAAATAGCTTACATATAACCATTATACCAAATCTAGAATATAACTAACTTGGATTCAGTGGGCAATGAATTATTTCTTGGAACATACGAATATTTTTTTCCTAACTTGCGCAAACAATAGCAAAAAATGTGTAATCTAACTGTGGTTTGGCACACAACCATTCATACAAATATGTATTTCATATAAATACTTCAAGTCAAATTACTCATTGTGGTAGATAAGCCAAATTATGTATGTTCCTTTGTAAAAATAAGAAAGGAGTGAATATTAAAAAAATATACTTGATAAGTTTTTTAATAAAAGTAGTAAATTCAAAAGGCTGATTGATAATATTGTTTCCTAGAACTTTTTACAAAAAGTTCAATAAGGCCATTTGACCCATCATGGTTGGTGCAGTGTTAAAATCATAACATTTATTTGAGCAAGATTATACATTAGTATATTATATTCTCTCTATTATTCTGTTAACTATTTTTATAACTTCGAAAAATAATTTTTCACGTAATTGTATTTCTTGAATTGCTTAATGAAGATGTTTCAGTATGCTAAATAATTAAATGAAAATACTTTAATTAAATGAAATTATACTTTATTTTAAATTGTTTTATATGGTTTTTGTGTCTTAAATTATATTTTTGTTTGTATTTCAGTTGAAAACTACATGTTTACAAATATTCATGCAATATCACAGGCAACTAATGAATTCATAAAAAATATGAAATTATGTTTCTTTAAATAAAAAAAGTACAATATGCTGAAAGATTAGCTGTACCTTCACATGAAGTCACTAAGATATTACTTTTCAAAAGGACATAATTTAAGAAACATGTATCAAAATTAAATTAATACTCAAATAGTGAATATAGAAATGAAACTTCATTTTAAAAAAGTTATTTTTAAATGGTGACTAAATTTACTGTCTTTCAAAAGATGTATAGAAATTACTATGTTGTTTGTCTACAAAATGTCTATGTTATGTTTACAAAAAGAGGACAGAGCCCTAGATAAACTGATTAAGCATGTTCTGTAATAGCTGGTTGGTATTTTTCCCAGCACCAGATAGATTGAGAGTTAAAAAATTACAGGTATACATTCAACATACATTTCAACAGGTATTTCAGGTAAATGTTAAAATGTTTCAATTTCAAATGTTAGTTAAGCCAGAAAAAATTATATATAAACTAGTATTTGGATTTGAACTTTGCGTAGAAGAGCAACCATGATAACTGAATATGAAATCACTACTGCAAGTACAAACTGTTGACTTAAGTTACAAATGTATGGACTATTAGTCCGTTGTAATTTATTTAAAAGACAGTATTTTCATTTTTTTAAAATTTATTACACATTCCAAAATTTACACTTTACAATTGTTTCAAGTATATAATTATAACTGGCTTCATATTCTATGTGACATCTCCAAGTTAGAGTTCTACTTCTTTCCAAGCATAAACTCATATTGTCCATTTTTAATACTGTCCAAAGAAAATGTTTTGATCATTTAGACAAGTGTATTTTTTTGTGTATAACATTTTTTTAAAATCAAGCCATATATGTTATAATAAGAAAGGTTTTTTTTTGAAATAATTATACATTTCAAATTATTATGAAAAGACGATTATGTATGTATGAATCCCAGAATTTAAATTGTTATATCATAAGTTACGTTAGATTAGAAAGTATTTTTTTAATTGCATGACTAAAATAAGATTTATATCTTGATATCAGATCCTCCTAAAGAAGATGGAGGCCGCCCTGTTACAGAATATGATCTTGAAATGGATTCTGGTGAAGGTATGAAACTTAAGTAAATGAGTTTTGGTTGTATTTTATTTTATCTTACAGGGTATATATTCAACATATTGCTCTTTATTTGGATTTTTATAGGTTTTAAATCTATTTATATCGGAAAGGAATTGGAACATGTTTGTGAGAAACTGCTACCAGGGAAGTCATACTCATTTCAAGTGTCATGTAGCAGTCTTGGAGGTAAAAGTGATGTAAGTATCTGATGTTATTGTAAAAACTGCACTTTAAAATGTTGTGTTGTTTCATATGACAGAATTGGGAAATCCATTTGTATCAGGCCATTCACCAAAGAAAAATATTGCATTAAAACGAAAAACTAAAAATTTTAAGTTAAGATGTGACAAGACTAAAAGCTAAAAAACAAGCAAATATTACAAAGTTTAAAGTTGCAAAAATCAAAAACTCAAAAATTTTGAGGATTTTTTTTTTTTTTTATAGATATTGGAATTCTTCACTTTAAAAATTTTAAATTTTTTTTTGTAAATTAGGGCAGAAGAAATGTCATGGCTGTGTTTTTAGAGTTTGTAGAACATAATCCTAACATTTTCTTCATGAAATCCATCTTTGTATGTATTTTATATGAAAACATGTTAATACTGATCTTTATAAGTACACATCATTATGAATTAATGAAGTCTGTGTGTATGCTGATACGGTATATTTATAGTGGTAGTTAAAATTGCTTGGACATGCAAGTTTTTATACTTTTAATGTGAAAAGAAAAAGTTCAGTATAAATATTTATGTAGCATTTTTCTTTAAAGCAAGTTTAATGCTGAATTTGAAAAATAAAAACAATGAAATTTAAATGTTGTTTAATGTTTAAAAAATTACTTGAACTTGTTATCAAAAGGAAACACAAGGTGAATAAATTTATATAATTATCATAATATATTATACAATCAAAAATGCAATTTCATTTTTCATTCAGTATATTTTGCAGATAAATGTAGTTTTTTTGTGCAGTATCAATTGAATTGCTGGCTTTGAAATTTTTTTTGGAATGTTATTTCCATTTAAATTATAAATCTTAACTTCATTTGTTTTACTATAAATAATAATTGAGATCAATGAAAACAGAAATGGGTGATGTTGGACATCCTCAGAAAGAATTGGGTTTGATGTATTATGTAAAAATGGTGTTTCAAACACTGTAATTGCAAGGCAGATGGGTTTAAATATAACTTCTGGAGTATTTAAATTGTAACAGTATAAGGAAACAAAATTATTAAAAAGAAAATATTTCTTCAGAAGGAAGATTATGCTGTTAATGACAAAAAGATAATCCTGGTGCCATTAAAGGCTTGCTTTGTACAGCAGTTGATACACATTAAATCTGAAGATTCAATGTCTTAACTTTGACATGTCATGGAAATTTAGAAAAGGAGGTGCCAGAGCTCAGATCTCACATCTTTATCACTTGACTGCTGTTGAAAGTTATGAGGTCCTTTGCCAATATCCCTTTAGTTGCTTTAAAGTGCAAGCATGAAACATTAATCAATCAGGTAAAATGATAAAAAATGCTTAAAGGCGTGACAAGTAATATGAAGTTTTCAGAAATATTGTGAGTGAGAGAGTTTAAAAAAATCAATGTGTGTGAAAAACATTATGTATATATATTACATGATATGTATGAGGGTCATCCTGAAAGTAATAAAAATGAAGCATATCAATTCTACTTTGTGTACTGTTACAATAACACTATTTTTTTAATGTAGTCAACATAGCTGAGAAGGCATTTATTATAAAGTGGGACCAATTTTTTTATTCAAATGTTATATATAAGTATCTGCCAAAAGTTTCAGCCAGGATGTCTCATCTTGTTTGAGGTCTATTATGGAAGAGATTCATGTTGTGTGCTTAAAGTAAAATGCTGGTTTTTCTGAATTTTGTCTTTCATTTTTGCTTTAATTCATCCATAATGTGCGATGGCCTCTCATCTATATGCATATTGGTTCTTCCTTGATTAAATGTTAAAGTACTATTTTTTTTCATTGAAGCCTCATTTATTGCACTATCACCATAAACATCTTATACTTGCCCATAAGTTTTGATTGGCTGAATATTGTGAGCAGGCCTTTTGGCTGTCATTACCATTTTGATCGGTTAAGGAACAAAGATTGCAACCATTCAGTAACTAAACTTGAGTTGCTCTGAAGTAAGGGAAGGAGGTAACGCGGCCCACATGCATTTGTAGTGGTGGGGTTTGGTGCCAGGTGTGGTGTACAATCATTCTTTACTTTCTAGATGACCTTCATAATTTAAAATATAATATAAGCATATGCATGAATTTTTTATATCTAAAGCTGTTTGTTACATTGCAAATAGAGAGCATTCATATTTTTCCCCTGAAAGTAATTTCTTTTAAATTATTTAGTATTCAGATGTAGGCTGTGCTGTTACTTTACCAGTTGTTCCAGCAAAATGTGAACCTCCTAAGTTGCATGGAAAACCTAAAGCTATCTCTGTTCATTTGAAGTGGAGTATGTATATATAGCTTTAATTATAATACTGTGAATTCCTGTTTGTTTTAAACTTAGTTTAGTTAAATTTAAAAAAAAAACAAAACAAAACTTATTGGATTGCTATTTACAGAAATCTCTTTAGTGTTTTGAAATAATTTATTATAATTTAAAAAAATAAATACCTTCATTAGAGTTCATTGCAATGTAATATTTTTTGCCTCTCTTAATGCTGTTTTCGGCTAATGTTAAAGAATATGACCCAAATTCGGAGTATTTTTTTCAGATACATCAGCACTCAAACATTAATATTATATTCTGGCTTCAATATCCTGTAGAGAATCACTTATTTTATCATGCTACTCATTTTTATGAAAGTTGACACACTTTTTCTTTTATAAAATGTGTTTTGCATTTTTTTCCTCCTATACTGTAATGCTAAATGATCTATCCCTTTTCATGTTAAGAGAAAAAGCTCATTATTTATGAAATTTTTTGAAATTTTAAAAACAGTATACTATAAATAAATACACAAGTTACAATACCACACATTTTTAAAATGGAGGCAGTTTTTCTGAAAATGTGCTCTGCGTTAAGTTTACACTCTTGTGCATGTTGCAAAAACAGCTTTATAAAATCCTTTTTTCACAGAGATAAAGAATCATAAATGTTACTAGGATTATTATTCATATATTGCTTAAAGTTCAACTACTACTTAAAAATTTTCCTTTAAAAATGCCATTTCTTTTGATTTTAATAAAAATTAATCTTTATTATAGTTAATTTTTTAAAAAAATTTTAATGCTTTAAATTAAATCTGCAGCCAATCCAGATTATGATGGTGGTAGTGAAGTTTTAGGTTTTGAAGTGGAAGCATTCAACCCAGATGAAACTTCAAGAATAGCATATAAAGGAGAGAATACAGATTGCGTTGTGGCAGGTCTGTTACCTGGTCGTAAATACAAGTTTACAGTTAGAGCCTACAATAAAATTGGGGTAAGATTAATTATAAACTTGAAGTTTATTTTCCTTTTTTTTAATTGTAATGATTATTACAAATCTTAAATAGATTTTAAAGGTAAAATAATCTCAAACTATTATTTAAAATATATTTAATATTCTAAATCATTAATAATCAATTGATATAAAAGTAATTAATCTCAAATGACTCATTGTTAAAAAACATGGTTTAGCATATTGGTAACCTTAGATGTATTGAGCTTGTGAAGCAATTTATATGTATTATTGTAAGAAATATTACACAGCATATGTTGACATAGTTATCCACTACACCACTTTATAATATTTCATATGTTCATGTCTTTTAATATGTTATGGTATTAAACTGGTTGGTTTAGCTAAATTTTCATATAATTACTGTTGTAATGTAATGCATTTGTTTTTATGTACTTAAATGTATTGTCATAAATTAAGCTTTCATTGATAGTAATGCATTAAAATTATATATATACACACACACACACTCACATTTGTGTACTATTTTATTGCTACATTCATGATTTCTACTTCTATAAAAACTGTTTTTTTATATTTTCAAATATATTTTTTTCTTGTAATGAGTGACAATATTTTTTTAGTCTTATTTCTCATACAAAAGTTGATTAAAATTGGACAAGTTTCTATTTATTTTGAAAGAGTATTTAATGATCATGATTCAAATTCATGATTCTGTTATGAACTATTTATAAATTTAAAACTTAGTGTGCTTGTTAAAATTACTCAAACTTAATATTTAATGCTTCTTTATATAATTCAAAATGGTATTTTTTTGGATATTATTTCAGAATGGGCATTGGTCTGAACCCTTTGAAGTAACCAGTGGCGCTGGAGTACCTGAACCTCCTACGATTACTCAAATTGTACCTCGTTCTCCTCACTGTGTTTGTGCTACCTGGGCCGAACCCTTTAATAATGGTGCCATTATTACTGAATATCGTCTTGAGTCTAAAATGAATGACAAGGAATTTGAAGTAGTGAGTATTTTTTTGCATCTGTATATCATCCATGCCTTTTTTTCTTTCCTTAAAATCATAGAAATTAAATTTTGTTTTGTATAGTTGTGTATAAAACACATGAGATATGAAGTAAAATAATATACAAACAATACTTTTTTAGTTTTCTTTTAATTCTTGAAGTGTTAATTAATAAAAAAAGTTTTGAGGGTAAGAGGGTCCAAGTATTAAAACATTGCTGTATTATGCATAATTCATGTCTTATTTTTTTAAAAAAAATTCATTGGTAGTATTATATGATGAAATTATTAGTAATTTCATACTAATGAAATGGGCATATTTTTTAAGGATTTAACTGGATTTCTTTAGTACATTGCTTAATTTTGTTCATTTACTTTTATATATCAAGTAAAAAATTAACTGATTGTATATTTATGGTTGTTTACATACTCGATTGGATGAATTTAATTTGTAATATTTAAGTGGTAGCTTAATGTTTCATAATCTTCTTTTCTAATTTTTGTGTGTAAGTTCTACTTTGTGCATTGCATTGCATTGCCATTTAAAAAAACACTCCTTCAACGCATAAATTTTATCACATTTAAGGATGAAGAATGCAATTTAGTTTAACAATATTCAACAGATTAAATTCTTGGAAAATATTATCACAAATAGATTCAAATGATATCAGTATTAAATGATATTCCCTTAAAATTTAGGAGTTTATTATATATTAATAAAGTTAAATGGATTTTATGTAATTAATTTTTAATCTTAATTTATTAACATTGGTATTAAATAATTCTAGTAACTCTCATTATTCTTATTAATATCAAATAGTTTTAATTATTTTGTTATTAATTAACCCCTTCTCTGTTGGCGTCGCATCTCATACGTTTGGCAATCTTGTGCCCGTATAGTCGGCGTCACATGTCATGCGACGAAGAAAAAAATTGCATCACTGAAATTGAATTGGTCGCTACGCATACGCCTGAGTGAATTCTGCAATTATTTTTTGTATTTCCGAATAGTGCTAAGAGATGGCGCAATTAGTACTACGTTTTTCACAATTTTCCAAGCAAGATTTCCCGCTCGAACCAAAACAGAATCATTTTGTACTTTCTATAAATTCGCTATCGCTAGTGTAATTTTTACACGTCAAAATTGCTTTTATGATGGATTCGGAGAGTGAGTCTGAGGACAGTGAATTTAATATTTCTAATTCGGAAGATGATAGTTCTGATTTATCAACTGATATTTTTTCTGAGTCTAGTGAATCTGAAGATGTTATAAGCTCAGCGAGGATGTGGGTAGAAGAAAAAACAGTGTGTCCTGCTACTCCTCATTTTGATTTTACAGAAAGCCCTGGAATATTGGTAAACTTTAGTGATGATACTTTGATTCAATATTTTGAGTATTTTTTCGATGATTCTATGTTGGAGCTGATAGTGGAGGAAACTAATGTATATGCTGAACAATGCTTTCATTCCCAAAAATCTAAAATGCATTCAAAGCAGCGGGAATGGTGCGCAACTTGTAAGGAAGAGATCAGAATTTTATTGCGTATTTGGATCATGCAGGGCATAGTAAAAAAGCCAGTTGAACAGTGGTATTGGTCAAATGATGAAAAATTGTTTGCCCCTTTCTTCCGAAAACTAATGTCATACAGACGGTATTACGATTTGAAAAAATATCTCCATTTTTCTAATAATGAAAATTATGACCCTGATACGCACCCTAACCCAAGACTAAATAAAATTTGGCCTATTTATTCAAGAATAAACGAACTAAGTAAAAATGCAGTTACATTAGAACAGGATGTATCTATTGATATCTATTGAAAGTCTACTTTTATATAAAGGTAGACTTTCTTGGAAGCAATACTTACCTTTGAAAAGGGCAAGATTTGGTATAAAGATGTACATGTTATGTGAAGCTAAAAGTGGATACGTTTGGTCGTCAATAATTTTTACGAGAAGGGGAACACTTTTTGATGAAGAGTTCTTGAAGCCAGAATTTTCTAAATACATGCAGGTGGTTTTGACACTAATGAAGCCTTTACTAAATAAGGGATATTGTGTAACACTGGATAATTATTATTCTTCTCCGATTTTAACTCACACTCTTGTCAAGTACAAAACAGATTCTTATGGGACGATCAATCTCAATAGAAAAGAGGTTCCTAGTTATATGAAAAGTAAAAAAACTCAAGAAGGGTGAGACTGTAGCATTTCGACATGGAAAAGCTCTTATTTTGAAATGGAAGGATAAAAAAGATGTATCACTTATTTCAACTATTCATAATTCAGAGATGATTGAAGTAAGATCTAGAGAGGAAAAGCTGAAACCTAAAGAAAAACCAGCGAGAAAATGTTTCATCTGTTGCAGGAAATGAGACAGTGACGGTAAAAAGATAAGAAAAGAAATGAGGTATTGTGAGAAGAGTGATGTTGGACTTCGCGCGGTACCATATTTTGAAAAATTTCACACTTGGCATGATATCTATTAGAATTTGAAGTAAAAAACAATTCACGATATGCTTTTTACATTCATAACCAAGATTTTTTTTTCATAATGTAAGGAAAAAGGCTGTAATAAATGATTTGGGTTTTGTGATAAATGTTGTTTTTACATACTGATGTCCAAGACAGATTGTAAAACTGTTTGCTAAAGGTAAGGTTGGAAAACCACTTTCTAAAATATTTTTTACATAATTTTAATAGTTTTTTTACGTACATATTTTTTTGTGTTACTTTTATTTCTCAAATATTAACCTCAAAGCAATAACATAAATAAATATAGTATCAGAGTATATTTTCCTAAGCCTAAATCTCGATGCATTGCAGTGAAAACTGGGGATCAGTAGACGGGATATAATATATTGGACCACTTGTAAGTCTAGAAAAAACTGCTTTCTGACAAAAAAAAATTGCATTTTTAAATTTAGACTGAGTATATATTAAATTTCAGCAATAAAAAAAAATGTTTTTTTTGGACCAGAAATTCGAAAAATCTGACAGAGAAGGGGTTAATTTAAATGTAATTTTATTAAATTTATTGCATTAATACATTAAAGTTTTCATTCTGAAATATTTTATTTAATAATTCTTCAATTGATTAATATTTTAAACAAAATTTATCTGCTTACACATATTTTCCCTCTTCTACATCCTTTTGAATGGTTCCTAAATCACTATGAGCTATTGAATTAAGATACTAGTTTTGTAAATGTCAAGTTAATTGAGTTGGTTTGTTGAAAAGTAAAAGTATTTTTGTTTAAATTTAAGAGTAGATGACAAATGAATAACAAATAAAATTACTTTTCTTTTATAAATGTTTAACTTTCTAAATTATTTTCTTGTTTATAGGTTTACTCTGGACCATTATGTGCTGCTGAAGTGAAGTCATTGATTCCTGCCACTGTTTATCTTTTTCAAGTACAGGTATGTGAATTTGCTTTATCAATAAGTATATATATTATGGTTAATGAGTCAAATGATGAATAACACATTCTAATTACATTAACCATTTATCATTACTAATTAAAGTTAGGTCAGTGTGATTAATGATGCAGAATTTTTATGTATCTACATGCTATAATGATAAATTTGTTGTTGTAGACAGTAATAGAGTTAAAAAATTCTTGGAAAAAATAAATACTGATTTTAATTTATATTTAAAATTTAAAACTGTAAATGTTCACGAAAGAAATGTTTCATATCTTTTTTTAAAGAAGGATAATATTGTTAAAATTTTAAAAATTGTTTGATGTATAAACACTTTGAAAAATTCTCATTTATGAAACTTTAACCTGTTACTTATAGCAAATAATGTGATAAAATATTCTTTTAATTTATTTACTTTAACTGCGATCAATTCTATTATCTTATTGACCACAATACATACATAGTGTGACAATTAAGTAACCCGACTAGTCTTAAAAATTAGTTCTATTGAAAGCAATGTACGAATCCCTTTTAGTCACCTTCAACATACTCCCTTTCTCTATCAGTACATAGCTGCATACAAGTTTTCCACTGTTCAAAGCAGTGCTACAGCTTATTAGGTGTCACCCTCTTCAGTAAATCTGCCGTTTTTGCCTTCACCTCTTCTTCAGACTGAAAATGTGTTCCCATCAATGCGTTTTTCACTTTAAAAAACAGGTAGAAGTCATAGTACAAGATCTGGTGAGTATGGTGGATCCTCGAGCACAGTAATTCATTTGTCTGCCAAGAACTGTTTTACAGAGAGCTCAATCTGCATTGGAATATTGTCTTGGCGCAAAATCTATATGGTGTTGCTCTGCAGATCTGGCCTTTTCTTCCTCAATCTTTTTCTAAGCTTTCTCAGGGCTTCAATGTAGAATTGCTGGTTTATTATTTGTCCTTGAGGTACCCATTCAATCTTGATGATGTGGCCGCGGTAGCCGAGGGATATAGGTATCCGATTGTGGCTTGCTTTGTCACGGGTTCGAGCCCAATACCACTAAAGACCCGCTGTGTAGGGCAGTGATGCATGTTAAATCTGTCGAGAGCTGAAACGTCCTCCCGTTGGTGTGGTGTGGTAGTTAGGAGAGGGGGGTGCCAGCTCAGGCGTCGTCCACGTCACTTGACCATGGTTCAAAATTACGTGGTCCGTTGCCAAAAGCCCTCGTGTAGCTGAACAGTGCGACGTTAATATTCAATCAATCCTGATGATGCCTTAATATCAAACAAAAACAATGAGCATGACCAGTTCTTGATGTCACAGATAGACCAGAACGTTCATTATCTTCAATCTCCCAATCTTTGGAAAATCATTTATGCCATTCAAAAATTTGACTGTGATGTACAATTACCTGCAAACACCTTTTTTAACAATTTAAAACATTCAGTTGGAGTTTTTCTTAAAAATTTCACCAGGAACTTCAAATTTATGTGCAGCTGGATTTTTAAGTTTATTGTGATTGCAGCACTTCGACACAACCTCTTACTCAAACAAGGATGAAAAACAAACTGAACTAGACACAGATGGAATAATGTGCGGCCAGTATGGAAGGATCAAAGTCAAATATATTCCATTCTCACTCCTTCATAGGCACTCTCACTCCTTCTAGGGCATGCAGTCTGGAAATTTAATTGTCACACCTTGTACATGCATATTTTAACACTAAAAGGTATGCCCTTTCGTGGTAGTACTGCTGAAGTCACTTTAATTCCTGCCTACTTTAAAAGAGATAGCAGTTTTCAAAATGTTCAGAAATGAGTAAATGTATGCTCTGGAAAATTTGCATTGATGTTCAATTCATCCTTTTTTTTTTACAAATAAGAGAAAATATTTAAATGTACTGTTTTAAGAAATTGAGGGGGAGGGGGATATTCAACTTACACAGAATATTTCTAAACTATTTTTTTGAGAGATAGGTTTTACAAATATTTTCAACCTTGGCCAAGCACTTACCACTGATCATTTTATTCAATTCTTGAAAGTCATATTACCTTTGAAACAAAATCTTATTATCAAAATCTGTTCAAATAGAGAGAGACATTGCCACACAACCTCTCCCTTCAAAATCTAGTTTTATTCTACTACAAAAAAGTAGTGATTACACTGATCAGCAATAAATTATAAGAAATGTACTGGCTGGCGCCAATGTAGACAAAATAAAAGGAATATTTTGCTTCACACTCCCCACACCTGAACTCGTAAAAGAGTTCACTTATTAATCACATAATTCAATAAATGCAAAAATAATAATAAATTAATTAACAGAGAATTCGAAAATACAATAAAATGCTAAGCAAAGTACAAAAACACTTTAAAAATACAAAATTCTTTTTTCAAAGGGAAATTAATTAACAAGTTAAGAGATATGATAATAAATGTGTTAAAATGATAGATTAAATAAATGATAATTAGACTGAATGAAACAGTAAATAAGAAAGGAATAAAAAATTTAAAGTTCTAAAAGTTTTTCAATTTGTAAGAACATAGTCTATAGTTCAAGTAGATAAAGATGTTGAACAGCTAATTTTAACAGTCCACTACTAGTCTTTAGTTCGTAACAGCGTGTTTTGTTATCATGCCCTGGTAAGGTTCTTTCGATTTTACCTAGCCTCCAAAGAAGCTTGCTTTTAGTGTTCTTTTCAATCAATACAACATCACCTACGTTTAGTTTAGGATGTGTTTCCGGGTTTTTCACTAAATGAGCAGTTTGCAAATCTAATAAGTATTATTTTTTCCATCTATGCCTGTGTTGTTTTAGGAGTAACTGTTGTTATTTCTTTCTTTTTAAAAGACATGATTTTTTAGAAGCATTTTCTAGGATCTCCGCAAATGTAACAGGATATGTTGGCTGATTTTGCGCAAAGTTTAAAAAATGCATAGGGGTGAGAGGTCTTGGTTCATCATTTTCTTCATACACATAGCTCAGTGGTCTTAGATTGAGAACAGCTTCTATTTCAGTAAGTATAGTTGTCATTTCTACAAAACTTAATAGGGCCTTTCCAAGTATTTTATGCAGGCTTTCCTTGACAGATCTCACCAGACATTTATAAAATCCTCCCCACCATGGGGATCTCTCAATGATATTTTTCCAAATAATCCTTTCTTTGGTGATGAAATTCTGAACCATGCTTTGGTATAAGATTCTGGATAAGTTTTCAATTTCTTTTTTGCTTTTCAGGATTGTTTTGGCATAGTCACTGTATATTACTTTACAATTTTCTCTTGCAAGGAATCTTCGGAAGGCAAGTAGAAACTAGTTAATAGTCATATCAGACACCAGTTCCAAGTTAAGGGCTCTGGTATGAAAATAAAGTGATAGAGGATTCGCTTTATTTACTTTCCGCAACAATATAGAATTTTTGTAGCTCTCCGAAGTTATTGACATAGAGAGGTCCAACGAAATCCAAGTTGTAGACTGAAAAGGCTGGTGTTTGGTTAATAGGATCACTAGGTAATGGTGGCATGAGCTGATCAATAGGTTTGGCTAAATATTTTCTACAAATAAAACAATCTTTTATAACTAATTGGCATCCTTTGGGATCCTGTAATTTGATCTAACTTGTGCCAGTGTACTGGCTGTTCATCCATGCATTACTTTATTATGCTCTCTGCGTACTATCAATGTAGTCAACCAGGAATTTTGGGGTAATATCAAAGGATGCTTTTCATCAATGGACAAATTACAAAACTCTAGCCTTCCTCCTAATTTTATGAGTCCATTTTCATCTAAATAAGGCATGTAATTATATAAAGGGGATTCCTTTTCCATTTTATTATCTTTTAAAGATTTAAGTTCTTCAGGGAACAATTTTTTTTGTTCAACTTGTATCCAAAATCTTTCAACTTCTGATAACTCTTCACTTGTTAGGGGACCATGGACCTCACATTGGATTTTTTCAATATCTTAATAAATCGTTTCTACCACGTGGTAATTCTTAATACTTTTTCTAATTTGCTATATTTGGAGATGTCAAATAGATTTTTTTGTCCTTCAATAATACATTCATGCTGAACAATATCGTTAGATTTTCTATGTTCTAAATCAGGTGAATTAGGGCTATCTTCGTTCTTAGATTCGGGCCAAAATTCTGGAGGAAGTCTGAGCCATTCTGGATCTTGTAACCAAGAGATGTCATTTAGCAATCTGGAAATTTTCATTCCTCTGGATACAGTGTCAGCCAGATTTTGAATTCCAGGGCAATGATGCCAATTTGATTTGATTTCAATTTCTGAATTTCTTGAATTCGATTTTTGAAGATTGGCTTAAATTTTTCAGGTTGCCCTCGAACCCCAAAATATGTTATTTTTGAATCTGTCCAAAAGAAACAAGGAATATCGAGTTTTAGAGCTTTCAAAATATTGCTGCTTAATCTAGCTGACAATAAAGCACCCATTAATTCCAATCTTGGGAGTGTCAAAGTTTTCAATGGAGCTATTCTGTTCTTGGAAGCAACAAATGATGTTAGAATTTCTTTATTAGAAGATGTCACACAGAGGTAAGCTACTGTTCCATAGGCCTTTGTTCTGGTTATAATTGAATAAAGGTTATATCAGAAAAAAGGTGAAGTTTGAGTGTTTTAAAATTATTCACTAAAGGGTCAGAAAAATAACAGCGTGGTATTGAGAAGTCAGTTAATTGGGGAACTTCACACCAATCAGCCCAAAGAGAAATTATGTCATCAGGAAGATCTTCATCCCAACCTATGCCTAGAAGCCATACTTTCTGCATCAAGGGCTTTATCCTGAGAGTAAAAGGTTCCAAAAATCTAATGGGATCAAAGATTCTGCCTAAAACTTGCAAGATAAATCTCTTAGTGTCAACTTTTTTAGAGACAAAGTCAATTAACCCTTTAATATCAAAGTATAGAAAATCTTCTCTACTATTCCAAGCTATACCCAAAACTATGTAGGGAAAAGTATCTTTTTCAAAAGTTTCAACATGAGGATCCGAAATTATTCCTTTATCTTGCCATGCCTTTTGCAAGAATTTCAAATTAGTTCGCCATTTGTGTAGAGATATACTGGCATCTTCAAAAATTTTAGTCGCTTCTAAAGAAATTGTTAAGGCTTGATTTACAAACGATTGGCTTCCTATAATATCGTCTACATAAATATTTTCATTCAAAAAGTTAACTGTATCTGTATACTTTTCCAAATATTTCTTCAAATGATGTTTTATAGTTGTGCTCAACAAAAAAGGACTGCTGCTAATACTGAATAAAACTCTGGTGAACCAATTTACAGAAGGAAGTTGGGACTCATCGGAGGGGGAATTTGAAAACAAGAATTTTGTTACATCTCTATCCTCCTCGTTTAGCATTATTTGTAAAAATGCTTGCTTCATTTTGGCAGTGAAAATGACCTAAATCTCGGAAGGATATTGAAAATTTCAGGATAAAGGTTTGGTCCTATATGAAGACAACTATTCAGAGAAGGGGAATTTGCATCATGTGACGAAGCATCATAAACAATACGTAGTTGGCTGGAAGGGTGATCTTTTTGAATTACTGCTCTGTGAGGAAGATAAAAAGTAACGTCACTATCAGTTAGTCACTATCAGAGAATCTGGGACTAACTCTATAATACCCTGTTTCAAGTAATTCTGTAATACCTCTTGATATTCAAGAAAAAAATGAGGATTTTTCTGGAATTGCTTCCTAAGCCGCATAAATCTCTTCTCAGCAATTTCCCTATTATCTTTCAATTCACATGCTTCGAACTTCCACGGTAACCCTACTTTATACCGTTTAGCTTTTTCATCGTATTCAATATTTGATTCGAAGTTCTTCAATATTTGATTTTCAGAGACATCAGATTCATTTTAGAGTTGATTAAACTGGAGACTTCAAGATCCCCAAATTTCTTTAGTTGATCCAAAATCAAATTTTCTTCAATTATAACACTTAGAGCAAGCGGTGATTGATTTTCGCTGTTTCGATCTTGAAGACACCAGCCAAAGATGGTTTCAACCGCAACTAACTTTTTACTCAGATGTTTAATTTTTCCAGTAACTACATCATAGTAATAGTCTGCTCCGATTAGTATTGTAATGGGCTCTTGACAATCTGGTGAGTCTGCGAGGACTAAATTTTCTAATTTAACTGCTTATGGAATATTGTCAAATTCAGGAAGGGGGATATTTGCTGCCGAAATCTGATTAGTAACCAAAGCCTCTATGTCTATATTCAAATTTGGCAAATCGTTATTTTTAAGAGTTAATTTAACTACATCATAGTCTTTTTCTATGGGGGTTTTATTCCCGAAAGTATATGCTGACAACTTTTCTTTTCTAACGGGAGGCAGTCCGAAACAGTTAGACAGTCTTTTTGTTATAAAGCTTCTCATTGATTCACACTCACATAACAAATGTGAAAATATTTCTTTGGAATTATGTTCTAATTTATAGTACATTTTATAGTTTTAATTTTATAGTATTTATTTTGTTTCTTGTAAGAAATAGTCGAGACAACTGTATCTTGAGAATCTATTCCCTTCCCTTTGATTCAGTATGCTTATTTTCATTAATTAATTTAGATTTGAAACAAATTATTCTGTTATGTCTACCATTGCAAATTCTGCTAGTCATATTTGATAAACAGTTTTTTGTTCAATGTTTTGGTCGCAGACACAAAAAACATTTTCCCTGTTTCTTCAAAATTTCTTTTTTCTTTTCAATGCTAATTTTAGTACTCTTTTCTGCCAGATGATCTAGATTACAAAAAAGCAATGTTGTAGATTTCTTTTGTTTACTGATGCCATAAATTCACATGTAGATGTGCGACCTTGAATTTTGTTCTGTCTATTGCACAAAATGTTTTGATTATCGCCATACCCAGTTCGCATGCATTTAGAGTTATGAGTAAGAAGATTTTTCCTCTCCCTCGACTGTTTAGCAGATGGGTGTATTCACAGCATTTGATTTTTATTTTTAAAAATTGCAACAATTCCATTACATTGAATGTACTTTCCTCTTTTTTTCCTAATTGCTTTCTATTAAAATCTAAGACCAGATCTTCGGGTAGTAATTTAAGAAGAATTGGCTGCAGTAAATGACCGTACATCCCAGATGTTACGTTAAGTGATTCTAAACTTCTAATTTGTATTTTACAAATATCGCATAACTTCCTTAATTCAATAACGTTATTTTAATCCTTTACAGGATAAAGATTCAAAAGTTTCAACATATGCGCATTAACTACAAATTCTTCTCTTCCAAACTTTCCTTTAATAAATCTAAGCATTGTTATAATTATCATCAGACAAAATGAAACCATTTACTACATTACCGGTTACTCCTCCTAGTAATGACTTTAAATATGAAAATTTTCTACTTAAGTTAATGTTTCATTTTTGTCTATGGAGTTTTGGAATTTATTCCAGAATTCTAACTATAAACATGGATCACCGAAATATTTATCGATTTGTAATTTGGGTAGATGAACAGAATTAACATTTCTATTAGAATTTACAGAAGATTCATTAATCAAATTGTTAAGCGAATCATTTTGAACATTCAATGTTGTTTGCGACGATACATTAAGATGATTTTTAGACAGATTTTTTATTTGAATTTTAATTTTAGAACACAACATAGAAATTTTTTCATTATACCCGAATACAGATTGTATTTCTTCATCAAATTCTTCTTCTACTTCAATAATATTTTGGATTTTGTTATCTAGTTCTCTTAATTCTTTTAAATTTTCATTTAAATAATCAAAATGTTCATGTAAAATGTCAACAGATTGAGAATCAAGTTCTTTAATTTATTTATAATTTTAGGTACTGCTGTACGAATGACAGCTCTAGTTTTCTTCAATTTCTTTTTATCATCTATTTTTTATAAAATATAGTTACTAGATATAACAATATCAATGTTCTATTCAGATTGTAAAAGGTATTTCTTACTGTTAGCCGGCTTCATGCTTTTATTCCAATGCACAATTCACAAAAAAATGTTCTGCGATCTCATGTCATTCAATAAATTTCAAGAAGAGATTTTTTAAAATTTTTTTATAAATCTATAATTAATCCATTCCCGGTTGATGCACCATGAAACAAAATCATTATAAAAATCTATCCAAATATAGATCAATAATCTGGTTTCAAAATCTAGTTTTATTCTACTACAAAAAAATAGTGATTATACTGATCAGCAATAAATTATAAGCAATGTGCTGTCTGGCGCCAATGTAGACAAAATAAAAGGAATGTTTTGTTCCACCTTTGTGAAATTTTGCCTAATACTTTTTCTTCAAGACTCGTTTCTTATGACTGAACCATGGAATTTAAAATTTTTTTGCAGATATAGTTTTGATGTAATTCATCTTATAGTTTTGATGTAATTCATCTTATAGCCCTTGATTGCTCTTATTATTCAGGAAAAATGAACCACAATCAAGAGCAGATATTTAATATTTTTTACTTCCATAAAAACATATGGTACATTAAAAAAATGTACAACATTCATTACAGAACACAGGAAACACAGGAAGAATCTTGGAAAAGGGTACTTCCCTCAAATGTTCATAGAATGTCATCTCACTGTTCAGTTAGTTTATCTTTCTCCTGGTTTAATATCCTCCACTACACTTCTAAAGATGGTCTTGATGAGGTGGTGTAATAATGCGCAATTTAACCTTCCCCCAGCAATTTTTTCCAGAAGTTAATGAATGTTTTTAAGGGGTACTACAGGAGATTCGATTTATGTGGTTTTCTGGAAAGGTGTTAGACCTAATGCATAATAGACATTGTCACAAGTGGCAGGTAGTGGGGATCTCTGGAATAGCATACATAGGGTCCATCTTTTTTCTAGGTATCATTTTTGCACTTTTATTGTGGCTTGCTTTATTTACTTAATGGCTGGAATGGCTTTACCCAATTTAAATCTAGGTATATTATTAGGGTCAGGTTTACCATGATTTGACTGGATTTTCAATTAGACTTTTCTCAATATTTTTAATTTGTGACTTCTCTTTCAAAATGTTTTAAATTAGTTGTAAATTCTGGTACAAAATTATCATTATGATTAACAGACTGTAAATGAGTACTTACGTTATCTGAAATTCATAATTCTCCGGTGAAGGTTAGATATGTTGCCATGTAGTTTTATGTTTCACAGTATTCATTGCAGACCTAATTGTTGGTAATTGTTCAATGCAGAATGTATGTTTTTTTGTTACACACCTACATTGCCTAGTAAAGTCTAAAATTCTACTGGAGTTGCCTGTTGATGATAAATAAAAATGAGACTGATGGATATTTAAGATATAAGTATTGTATATAGGCACTAACAAATTGAGTCCCATTGCTGCTATTAGACGACAAAGTAATATATCTTAAGCACATGTCATTTAGCAGTGGTAAAGCAAATGTTTTGCAGTAGCTTGCTTTAATTGGAATAACTACCCATTTTGGCATGTATTCTTCAATCATAAAGATTCACTCCATTTATTTTTGGTAATGGCCTGGTAGTGTTCTTATTTCAGGTAAAACAAATTGTACATAATCAGGAACATTTTAGTTCCAATAACAGAAAACACAAAACTTTCCTGGACATTCTACTTCTAAAAAAGGAGTAAAAACAGGAGCATAATGTAAAAGAATATTTCTAAATCATTTACCAAGTTCAGTTGGATGCAACAAATATCATGATAAATTAATTTTTATGGATTATATAAGTTAACAAAAGTCATATTAAGTTTTATGGTATAAAAATATTAAAAGAACAAAGTACCAGTTTGAAATATTACCTTGTTACTTGACTCTTATTTAAAAGTTAGTTCATTGTGATGTTAATAGGAACCAAATAAAAACTTATTGAAATATTTAGAAATTTTTGTTTGGTTTTCAAGTGATAATATGTTGTATTTTAAATCTCTTTAATCTAGTATTTTTCATTAACAGTAACAATGTGCTGCTAGATTAACTATTATGATAAATTATGAAAATAGCATTTTAATATGGTCAGTAAGTAACTTTGTTTTCAAGGCCTTAAATTCTGCTGGAGCTGGTCCTTTCAGCGAACCTGTATCTTGTCAGACTCCACCTTCTTCTCCAGGAGCTGTTTCTACTGCCAACATCAAAACTATTGTTGGAGCATCCACTATTGCCTTGTCATGGAAAGAACCAAACAATCATGGCTCTCCTATCCTCAGTTACAATATTGAGATTGGAGATGCTCTGCATACAACTGATGGAGACAATCCAGAAATATGCATTGAAGGTTTAGTTCCAGAAACAACACACAAGTAATTTATTCTTCCTTCATAATTTTAAATCATAAAATACTTTAAAAAAACTTCCTTTTAAGGTTTTATAGCATAAAATATACATGATTTTTAGGTATTTCAGTTACTTTATTTTTTAAATTGCTATATATATGAGGGTGACTCAAAGTTTTTAGGTTTAACTGTGAAACCAGTCTTTAAATGATGATGACCACTCATATTTACTCTTAATTTTTAACTTGTATTTTTCTAATCGAGTCTGGGGCTGCGGTAGCTCAGTGTTCAAGGTATCGGATCATGGCAGGTGTGTCATGAGTTTGAGCCCAGTATCACTTAAGACCTGCTGTGTAGGGAAGCGATGCATGTTACTTCTGTGGAGAGTTCTCAAATGTCCTCCCGTTGGTGTGGTTGTTAGGAGAGGGGAGGGCCAGCTTAAGGTGTCATCCTCATCACTTGACCATGGTTCAAAATTATGAGGTCTGTCGCCAAAAGCCCCTCGTGTAGCGAACACTTTGACGTTAATATTCGCTCACTCATTCTAATTGAGTCTAAAAACTTTTTGAACCACCTACGTATATATATATATATATATATATATATATATATATATATATATATATATATATATATATATATATATAACTATGTGTAGTTGAATGAATCAAATTGTGTTTCATGTGCCCAAAACAATTGGTAAACTATTACGAATTCTGGAAAATTATAATATTTATTTGTAAATACAATTTATATACTCTATGAGAAACAGATTTGTTAGCAAATGACAAATGAATTTCTTAATGTTTGTACCATTAAGAAAAAGGTGAAGTATATTCTATGCTTGTCTTTTATAATCAAATTCATAATTTGATGGCTGTGACTGAAAATAAATACTCATACTTTACCTATGTTGTGAACTTTAGTAATAATGAGGTTTATCTCTCTTTATTTGCAATTGTTTTTAAAGTTACATTTTGGTAGTATGAAGGAATATTCATTTTCTTGTTATTTAAATACTCTTAATGAGAATTCAGACTTTGTTTTCATCACTAATCTCTTTGAAATCTTTGGTGCTTTTCAAAATTTTATTTAAAGTTGAATTACTGATTTGAAAATTAATTTCATCTTCAGTTTTGCTGCTTGTGTTTAAGATTGCATGTCCTGTTTCTTAAAACTGGAAGCTACACGTTTTAATATTTTTTATATGATCATGACTTGAATATACAGCAATTATTTTTTCATATATTGAAATTTCACATATAGTATATTAGATATTATGAAGCCCAGTGGCTGAGTGGTAATGTATAGCACTTTGATGCCACAAGTTCAGGGTTTAAAACCTGGTCTGGGCAAGGTTGACTCAGCCTTTCATTCCTTCAGTGGGTTGATAAATGAGTACCAAACTTGCTTGGGAACTAAACTCTGGGAGTTTCACGTCAGACTGACCACCTGACCAGAATGTCTGCTCATATACCTCATCGCCCTTGTCACACAAACTGAGACAGGTACAGTAGGCCTTGGCCTTCATGAGCTGTTGCACCACTGAGTTTAGTTAAGTATAATTAAATGTTAACAAATAATTTGATCTCTTTTGAAGAAAATGTAATTGGTTGAAATTAAAGATTCTTTCTCTTTATATTTAATTACCCCTTCCAGTTTTAAATTGCACTAACAAAAAGTACTTTGAGCTGTAAGAATTCAGGTAGGATATCATTTAAATTATGTAATTTTTTGTGTGGGAATATAGTGTAAAAATAAAAGGTCGATGTGTTTCTGAATATCTAATTTTGTGTATATTTTTAACATGTTCTTGAGTAGTTTTATTTAAACATTAGCATTTGAAAAAAGTACTGAATTTTTATTAATATTGATTAATATTAATAGTAATTAATAATAATAATTTAATTAATATTGATTTTTGTAAATATTTCATTTAAAAATAATAGACATGTTAACCAAAATTTGTTTCATATCTTTTATAGCAATAATGAATTTTAAGAATTTTGTGAGCTGTAACTAATTTTCCTCTTTTTTTTAATTATAGAGTTCGTATACAAGCTATAAACAGCGTTGGACCTGGGTCTTTCAGCTCGAGTATTAAATTAGTTACTAGAGGCCTTCCTCCTCTTCCCCCTATTTTAGAATGTGTCAGTTCTTCATTCAACAGTTTACGTCTCAAATGGGGTGATGGTAAAAATTTAGATATGAAAAATTATACTTTGGAGA
Source organism: Trichonephila clavipes (assembly GCA_019973935.1). Lineage (NCBI taxonomy): Eukaryota > Metazoa > Arthropoda > Arachnida > Araneae > Nephilidae > Trichonephila > Trichonephila clavipes. Next base: position 183,594 of record BMAU01020439.1, read on the forward strand.
TGGAGAGTCCTCAGAGTAAAAGGTGATTTATTGATGTTGTTTTTATATTCATTTTAATTTTGTCTTTTTGTAAAGATTTGTATTCAAAATACTTAAGAATGTATGTTTTAAAAATTTATATTGAGGTTATATTTAAACAATTTTTGAAAGAATGTATGAAGGTAATTTCTTTTAAGATTTTTAAAAACTTGATTATAGAAAGGCTTAAATTTTTGGAAGAGTATTTTAGTAATGAATTATAGTACAATACTGTAAAAAATATAATCTTTGAGATTGTATATTTATAAACTGTTCAAGTGTATGAGTAATTAATTTTGCAGTGAAAATTTGTTCATAATAAAAGTGTTTATTATCATTTTGACAGCTTAAATGTGAAAAGATGGGATTTTTAAAATTTTTTTATAATTATTTGAGGATTGGGCCTTGGAAACTAATAAAATATCTTATTAATTTAATATTTATAATTTATATCTTTGTTAAAAGGATTTTGTGTCATGTAATTATTTGCTTGTACAGTAGAACATCGTTTATCCGAATCAATTACGAACGGACACCATTTGGATATGCAATTGTTTGGATAACTGAAAACCGAATGCGATCCATGTAGTATATGAAACTGGACGCTATACAAATATTGTAAATCATCATATGCAGAAAACGTAATTGAAGAAAAAGTACATCGTCTATTATTTTGGATCAAAATACATTTTAGAGACATTTTTAAGCTAACTATATGTAACGATTGATTGATTCATGAAAATCTGAAATCTATTTTATTATTTTAGATTCTTCGAAACTGACTACTATTAAAAAATGATGAACGTTTTTTGATTTACTCTTAGCATCAGAATCGTTTTCTTTTTATTGCTTCACATTAATAATTTTTTATATTCTAACGCAATATTTGTTTTATAAGTCATGTATCGAAATTTCAAGCTATATCTTATCTGTGAGAAGGAGAGGAAGATAGAACAATAATTTTACACTAAAAAAAAAACGTGATTGGATTATAGAGAGGGGAAAGAAACCTGTCTTAAATCAAAAATAAGTGGAATGGAACAAATTTCGAAAAAGGGAAATTTTTTGGCACAATTTTAGAAATCACTCACATTATACGCATACAAACACACACACACACACACAGAAATGCTGGTGTCATGACAAAAATAGAAAGCCCGAGCAATGCCGGGCTAAGTGGTGGAGGGGGGTGGAAGTTATTTTGAAAAAGAGTATTAAAAAAGTGCTGATTTTGTGAAGGAAAGGGAAAATTTATAAAAGTAGAGAAAGCCAATGCAACGCCGGGCCATGCAGCTAGTAATCACTTATTTTTCGTTGTACCATTGTACGCCTTCGTTTTTACCCTGCAATGTTTCTGATTCTCTTGAGCAGCAGTAGTTGAGTAGGACAGCACTCTGATTGTTGTTCGTACTACTCCATAGCTGTCTCTAACACAGAAAACATGTCAGCATTTGATGGACCCTTGCTACTTTTGCTGTTGTTGTCCTCGTTGACAGGGTCAGATTCTTCTTGCACAGAAGTCTCTATCTCGTTATCATTTAGCATTTGAAATCCACAGTCTTCTGCATCGCATGCCATCCAAGTTTCTACATCTTCATTGCATTCTTGAAATCCTGAGATCGATTGGAAAAATTTGGTAATCTCCTCCCTGTGGTTGTCATTGAAATCTTTTTCGGCTTCTAAATCGGGCCATAGCTTATTCCATGCATTTTTCAGGTTCTGTTTTTCGAGCGAGTCTCGCGCTCTGGCTAACATGTAGCAGGCGTCCATCATATTGAGCTTTTCAGCAAAAGCTCAATATGTCTCAATTCGTCGTTTTCTGCTAAAAGTAGTCTCCATAAAACTTGTTTCCTATAAATTCTCTTGAGCTTTTCAATGACGCCTTGGTCCATTGGTTGCTCTAGCGCAGTGACGTTTGGTGGAATATACATCACGCTGAAGTCCTCATCAATTGCATTGAGAATTTTGACAGGTGGGTGACAGGGAGCATTATCGAGAATTAGCAAAACTTTTGCCTGTTCAATGAAGTTTCGTGAACGTTAGGAATGAAGTCTTTAGAGTACCATTCAGAAAGAGGGCAGAGTTCATCCATGCACTCTTTTGTGCTTTGTAAAGAGTAGGAAGGTATGAAACATTTTTTAAGCAGCAAGGTTTCTTAGATTTGTCAATCACAAGCAATGGCAAAGAGTGTATTCCACTATCATTCGCACAAACCATGGCTGTAACACGTTTTTTGCTGATTTTAAAACCTGGTGCTGTGGACTCCCGTTTTGAAGCCAATGACTTTCTTGGCAGAGTCTTCCAATTTACTCCAGTTTCCTCTACATTGTAAACGTTCACTCTGGAGTAACCTTCTTCCACACTCTGCTAAAATGTTTCCTTAAACTTGTGAGTAGAATTCTTATCGCCAGACAATGATTTGCCTGCAATCTTAAGTTCCCGTATCCCGTAGCGTGATTTAAAGTTCTTTAACCAACCTGTGCTAGCTTTGAAATCAGCCGAACCACTTAATTTCTCGTTGAGTTCCAGAGCTTTTTTGCACAACAGAGGGCCCGATATTGGGTCCCTTTTGCTCCTTCTTCGTAAAAAATGGAGTGCACGATCAAGAAGAACATCGTTTGCTTCCCTCATGGTTTTCCTTTTCTTCAAGCCATCTTCTGAGTCAAGTTTTGATGTAAAATTTAAAAGGGGTTCTCTGCTTTTTTTCTATTTCAAAAATTGACTTTCCTACATTATAAAACTGTACTAGAGATGCTCCACTTTCTTCTTTTGTGAGATGGTTCAATATTTCAAGCTTTGTCTCTATGTTCAAGATGTTGCGTTTCCGTTTTGAATTCAAAGCCATAACAGTTCACAACTCAACAAAAGAGCACATATACACTGTCTCACTTGGAAACAGATTGATCTAATATTCAGCACAGATGTTTACCAAATTATACAACTGAAATTCCCCAAATGTCCCTGACCTTGAGTTTTCCCATCCCTAATGGACTCATGCGAAATAACTGTTGAGCATTGCACTGTTCGAAAACGTATTCATATACAGTTGAAGCAAAACTTTCCTTTTTTGTTTTGTCTAGACTGGTGCCAGGGTGCCCACTATTAATTTATTGCTTTGATCAGTGTAATCATTATTTTTTATTTCAGAATAAAACTAAATTTTGAAATGAGATGTTGATACTATTGATTTTTTTCACAGTACTTGTAGTTGAAAAAAAAAACTGGTTCAGATATTTGATGCTCTGGATAATTGACATTCGGATAAACAACATTCTGTAATTCTTAATTTTTATCTTCTGAAGAAATATTTAAGTTATTTTGTACATTTTTGATAGATTGATTGAATTACTAATATTTGCATTCCATGAAAATTTGAAATTGCAACATGAATGGATACAGACGTATTTACTTCCTGTTTTTCCTATGAATGTTTTCACAAATTTGATATTAAATCATCCTACTCCACATTTCACACTAATAAAAAACAAAGTTAAAAAAAAATGTATTTTGAAAAGAATATTTGTTTTTATATATATATCTTAAGTGCATCTTAATTTAAAATAACGTTTCTTTGATTATCGTAAATGGGTTTATTTCAGATTCACTCCTGTTTATCAGGGCCCTACCCACACTTTTAAATTATCAAAACTTCAAGAGCTGACTTCGTATAATTTTCGAATCTATGCATCCAATGAAGAAGGTGATGGACCTCTTTCTGAAATCTTCACTTTCACCACCCAACGTGCTCTTCCTGCTGCTCTTAAAGGTGTTTTTACCATGATATATCTTTTATCTTTCTAAAAGCACATTTTAAGAATTTAATGATTTGGTATTTTAAGGTTATTTGTTTTTAAGATTTTCTTCTTGGGCAGAATTTAAATATATCGGAGTTAAAATACAAAATTTTAAGAAATTGCCCATTTTTATTTTTATATTTCTATCATTTTGATTCACAGGGGGAAAAAACCCCCCAGATTTTATGAACAACTATTGTGTTGTATGTTTAATATTTTTAAATTCAAAAATGGAAGTTGACGGCTGAAATGCTGTAACAAAACACTTAATTTTGTTATGCTTCTTTGAAGACAAATGCAATTTTTTAAAAATCTTAATTGCTTTAATTTGTAAGACATTAATTGTTATCGCTGTATTATCAATTTAGTAATTAATTAATAAACAGCTTACAATTTTCCTTTGTCATTTTTTTTTAAAACAAAATGGGTACATGTTTTAGGATTGCATAGTATTTTTAAGGCTGTCTTCATTAAATGTTAAAGTCAGAACACACTCAAAGAAAAATGACCGAATTTTTGTGTGGAAATCTCTAGTGTTATAATTTATATAAAGTCAAAGCTAATTGATTCTTGTAGTATATGAGATGAAATATGGAACACATTTTATTCCAGATTAAAATAAGCAGTGTAATAAAATATGCTGTTCTCTCTCTCTCTCTGTGCAGAATAGGAAAGCTAGAATGCAATAATAATGTTTCACTCTTTTATTTAAAAAAATGTACTGGTTTTGGGTCCTATTCGTAAATTTTACACAAATACATCCTTACGTTGAATATTCATCTAAATTTTTCGGTTGAATTTTAATTTCTAGAATGTATGTAATAGAAAGGTAAAACCTAGTTGATAGTTGAATTAAGAAATTAAAATACAATAAATTAAGCAAATATATTATGTAATACATACATGATTTATATACTATTAATTTAATCAATAGATTGAAAAAAAGGAATTAAAAAAAACCTGGCAAGGAATGATAAAACAACAACAACAAAAAAAATGAATATCCAACTGATTATATTCCTAAAATTAGTTTGAAGTAGAATTACAGAGTTAAATTGCTTGAATGATGCAAACCTTCCTTCTGTTTTGCATTTGCTTAGTAAGACTAGTAGATTTCTCCATAAAATTGGAAAAAATATTGAAGGGGTAAGGTTAAAACTAATAATAAGTAAATAAAAAATCCCCCCCTAATAAAATGAGGAAACTGTGTGCCAAGACTATTAAGTGAATTGTTATAAAAGAATACTTAAAACTAAGAACACTTTAATTGCTTCATAAATAATAATACTGTAAAAACAAAGTATTACACTTTTTCCTAAGCAAAATTTACTCAAGTAAATATATTGCATGGATAAAATAAATATTTACATATACTTGCAATGTGTAAATATCAGAATTTTTAAAATAATTTGGTACACATATAACAATTTTTTTTTAAGTTAGAAGGACTGGCAATGCCATTTGTAGTTTTATAATGTATTAAAAATGAATCAAAAGGTATTGTCTGCAGTGCAGTTTGTGTTGCATGTATATTATCTTCACAGTTAGGACATTAATTAACTGGCTTTGGAAACCTATTGTTATGTGATGAGTTTGGAAAATATTGTACCATATTTACTCGATTCTAAGCTGGACTTTTTTAAAAAATATAATGCTACTGAAAATCCAGTTTGGCTCAGAATCAAGGAAAAAAAATTGTTGGTTAAGACAGAGCAATTATAAATTCATGTATGTATATAAAAGTTTATAATACTGATAAAAATAACTAATTATTCACTTCTTATTAGTCCTCATTTTAAATTTATTTTAATTTTGTAAAATTGGATATTGATAAACTATTCATACTATTTTTCATTTTTCACAAGTACTTGTTGAGAATTTGGGGTGTGACTTAGATTCGAGCTAAAGTGGTATATTTGTAGTGAATATAAAGCATGTCTTAAAAAAGTTCCCTATATTTTGATGCAGACAAGATTTAAAAAAATTCTTTGGTATTCATGTTCAGTGTATTATTTGAAAAAGTTTTTAACACTTTAAAAATTATCTGTTTTTGATGTCAAATTTATCATTACATTTAAAATAAATGTATATTTTTTGTGAATTGACATCTGCATATTATTCCATTTCTTAATTTATTAATACTAAATTTAAAAGGCATGTCTTTTTTAATCGTATATATTACGAAACAATTTGTGTCCTATTATTTATAATTTTGGGTCTAAAAATTCAACTTGAATTGATATATATTTCATTTGTATAAGTTTTTTTAATATTTTGTACACAGTTTAATATTAGGTTTAAACTTCATTTTTTGTGGAATTGGGGAATTTCTTTTCAAAGTAACAGTATAAAGGAAGTTGAATTATTAATACAGCTCTGTTCATAAATTATGTAAATAAAAATTAAGCATACTATTGCTTGCTGGTCCACCTTGTGGTAAATTTCTGATTTGTTGATGAATTACGGCAATATAATTTTACATTAAATGCAGCAATATAATTTTTCTATAAGATCGGCAATATGTGTATAATTTGGAAGATATAATTTACATGTATTAGTATTTTGAGTACTGTATGTGTACTATAGTTTTTTCTATTATAGTACACTAGAAGGAAATTAACTAGTGTTCTTCTTTGGGAATATGTGAATGTATTTTTTAAAATGTTTTTACATTAGTGTATAAAATTGGTGTGTCAGTGGTAAGAACAAGCTAGATAGGTTAAAAGACTAGTCAGTAGACCACTAGGATCAAGTATGGTAAGATGTGTTTATATGCAACATGAAGTACTGGAAATTGTTGGAAGGATATAAAATATGTTGGTAAGTGTATGCTGAGCATATTTATGAAAGCTGTTGCAAGTATACATCAGTTTAAAGGATATAGTTGCTTCTGCAATGTGATATGCCCAATAGACAATACTGTAAATGGTTTTTGGATTACCTTACCTGAAGTCAAATCGTTGAGAAGATGGTGCAAAGTCAAAGTGCAACTACTATGGCTATGAAACTCAGGGTCACTCTCAGTATCATTTCAAACTAAAGAAAAAGCTGTCCAAAAATCAGTAATGGTTGTCCATGAGCAACTAAGGTGGTGAATGATCTATCATTGTCCTTCAGGCAAGGATAGCCCAGTACCACTAAAGACCTGCCGTGTAGGGCAGTGATGCATACTAAATCTGTCCAGAGCTGAAACATCCTCCCATTGGTGTGGTGTGGTAGTTAGGAGAGGGGGTGCCAGCTCAGGTGTCGTCCACGTCACTTGACCATGGTTCAAAATTACGTGGTCCGTAGCCAAAAGCCCTCGTGTAGCTGAACAGTGCGACGTTAATATTCAATCAATCAATCAGGCAAGGATAAACAGATTTGAAACATGAATAAATCTCACAAAAGGTGCAACAAACTATTGGGCAGCTGATATTGCATGTTTTTTGTGCGGTGCTAGAAACACAAGAACTGGATTGAATAGCAATAGGTTAGAGTACTCTTTTCATTTGAGAGCATATTTAATGTGACTTGGAATTCTGGATGTGTACATATCTGATGAAAGCGAAGGAAATGTAATAACTTTTCATCATTGAAAGGAACTGGTTTTGAGAGGTATCATGTTCAGCAGTTGCTTATACTGATTTTTACATCTTCCCACAAGGTGCAGTGATTAGTGTTCCATTACTGCTCTGTTTTTCTATGCTCAAATATATTTCTTAGATGTGTTACATTTTTTTTGGTTCCTCTTTATGGACGAAAGCACTGCCTCATTGTTAAAGAACTGTTGGAGAGTATGAAGATATTCAACAAATGAATTGGCTGGAAGGTCCCTGGATCTAACAACTTACTCTTCGTTTGATAACCTTATATTTAGCATGGATAGATGATATAAATATTACACAACAGTTAAGTGTTCATGTCCTTTACTAAACATTGGAATTTTCTTGCATACCACCTAACACTTTTGTCTTCTGTCTAATTGTACCTGGAGTCAATAAAATTATTTTTTACCCATTGGGTTTTTTCTTTTGAAAACTTTATTTTGTCCTTTTTCTTGCATCTTAGTAATTTTGTGGTAATGTATATGCCAATTTGAGACATTTTTAAACGCTACATAAGAAAAACCACCTTATTCTTGATTTTTGCACACTACTCATGTATAAAAGGATATTTAGTTTTGTTAATAATTATTTTCTTTTAAAGATTATTTTAAATTTGTATAAGTATTTTTATGTTATACAATGTTATTTCAATATCTTTTTCAGCACCCAAAGTATCAAAGATCACTCAAACTTCATGTTATGTTGAGTGGTTGCCTTGCAAAGCAATAGGCGATGATATGCTGTCGTATAAACTCCAGCTTGGTACAAAAGAATCAGACTTCCATGTGGTAAGATATATATATTTATTTATATTCAAATACAGTCCTGAACTTATGCGATAAGTGGGACTGAGTGATAACCATGCAAGTCAAATTTGCATAAGTCGGGGTATGATTTCGCATATAAATTCGTATTAAGTTATTTTTATTTGGATCCAGAGATGAAAGAAAATAATAGTTGAGAAAAAATATTTAGTAAATTCTTAGACAACACAAATACAAAGTTGCAAAATGAAGTTATTTTGTTGTAGAAAGGTTCATAAAATTTAACAAAGTAGTCTGTGAAGAAAATTCAAATCTGTCAAAATCTGTCAAAGAATTTTCTTCCTCCTGCAAAATTTTCTTTTAGCATGCTAATAATTTTTTAATTTTTTGTGTTGTGTTGAAAAAATACGCTTATAGTTGGTGTCTATATTTTCTAAAATTTGTAATCCTTTTTCAATTAAACTGAGGCTTTTTGTCAAATTTCTAAATGTCATTTGACCTTTTGATTGAAATGATTCTAAAGACTCAGGTTATTCAATCTCTTGCTCATACATTTCTATGAGCTCAATTGTCAGTTTCTGATTGTGAGAATCCAGCAGTTCTTGAACGTCATCAATATCCAGTTCTAAATTTATTTGCCTGGCGAGATCGACAACTTCTTCAATCATATGACCATTTTCATCAATTTTGCTAACATTTTTTTCTCCAACAAAAGATGAAATGATGAGATTAGAAATCTTGTAACTCTGGATTCATGTTACTCAGGGTAGTGTAGGTCAAGATTTTAATGTATATATATTTTTGAAGAATCGTATACTAATTCATGAAAAACAGATCTTTTTTCATTTACTGATAAATTGTTTATACTGATTGTTTGAATTTAAATGTGTGTAAAATAAATATTAGAACCTAATTTCCAGATTGTTATTATATTTAAGGAAAGTGTTGGTGGTAATTACAATATGGTCTGTATTTTTATTTGCTGTAGCAATGCAAATAAAAATATATACTATATAGCACTGGGATTCACTATACAGCAATAATTCTGGAAATAATACTAAGATTTGCCAAAACTATCAATATTGACAAAGTATTTTCAATAATTTGGTAATTACATACTTAAAAAAAATTGGAATAAAAGATTGTAGTTTGGTGTTATGTATACAAATAAAAAAATATTACTTTTTGTATTGAAGTCAAATTTTTTGTATTTGCAATAATACCATTAGTAAGTGTGATTTGGATAAAAAAAAAATTATTGCATTTTATCAGTTCTGCTAAAATAATCTCAAAATGATTTGTTATATGTATGAAATAATTGTATTAGGTCATATTATTTGTGTTTATATTATTAATCATGTTTCCTCTTTTTTATTTCTTAGTTGTACACTGGAATTCAAACTTTTTTTACAATAAATAATCTACTGGCTGGTACAGAATATTCAGTGCGTGTGGCAGCAGTTAGGCATTGTAGTGATGGAGAACTAGCCGGTCCATTTAGTCCATGTACTGCATTTTGTACAAACTCTGTTGTTACTGTTGAGATCCAGCCTCCCAAAGCATTCTCTATCACCAGCTCTTGGAAGAATAGGGAGCCCTTAACAGACCAACAATGGGCCATGATAATTCTCGTTACATTTACAGTCAGTGCCATCTGTGTTGCCATAATCATCCAACAAATAGTTTCTTAGCATAAAGGGGAAATAATAAATAAATCAACACATTCCAGACCTTCTTTTTCCCTCCCTTTTTCTTCAACCAATGTATTTTTTGAAATAAAAATATCGAGAAAAAGGTGGAGGATGAAGACATTAAAAAAATTCATAATTGTACATATGTATGCTGTATGTGTGTACATGTTTTTTTGATTTGGTAAATGTGTGAAACATAGTTTATTTTCTTGACAATGATGTGAGCTTGTTAAAAAAATGGAGTGTGCATTGAAAAATTTTTTTCTTTGAGAGAATTAAAAAATATTAAAAAATCGCTTGATTAAGATAAATATTAATCAAGAAACTATTTTTATAGGGAGATGCTCTTTTATATATATATATTATATATAAATATGTATACACATTCCTATTTCAGCTACCTCTCACTTCCTTAATATTGTTTATGGGAGAAGAGGTCATATTAGTCTCTATATGTGCAATGTGTTCTTCTAAAATTCACCTATGGTGCTGTTCCCATTTGTACAGTGTTGCTTCCACAACGGGGTATGCATGTAATTGTATTGGTGCTGGCCTTTAAAAAAAAATATTGTATTCTTCACACTTAAAATCGCACATTATTTTACATGACTCTTATTTTTCTTCTATTTTATTTTATATTTTGATTAGTGCTTAGTTTTTCATTTTAAATGTTTTTGTGCAACAAAATAATTATAAAAATGTGAAAATCATTTAATTATAAAAATGTGAAAATCATTTAATTATAAAAATGTGAAAATCATTTAATTGGATTATTTTATCTTATATTAGTATTTTAAAGAATCTTGGCTGTTTCCTAATTATAGAGAAGTATTCGGGGTATTTTTCCATGTATTTACCTTGAAATAAATAAAAGTGTTAATTTTGTATGTGTTTAATTATGTAACATGATTTAAAAAGAATTTTAAGTTCTTGTGAAAGACCTTTTTGGTTCTGATATATTATCAGGATGTCTATGAGTTATAAAAAGACAATTTTTACAATAAGAATAAAATTAAAAATTTAGTTGCATATTTTTTCTTTTTAATATATGTGTTAAATCAGTTCTATTTTCAGTTATGTATTTATAAAAAGAATGAATAATATTGTGGTATAAGACATGTGCTAGTATTAAAAATATTTTTAAATATATATTGGAAAGTAAACAAAATGAGTTTTTTAGTTTAGAGTGAGTTCTTAAATAAATTGACTTGTGAAATTGTATAATATTATGATTTTCTGAACACACAAACATTGAATTTAAATTTGAATCAAAAACTTAAAATGATTAAATGTTGAAATGGTGTAAAAAACTTAGAGAATTATGTATGAAATGACACAAAATTTTTATAGAAATTTGATTGTAATTTATAATATTTTAGGAGAAATTGACTTGAACGTTTAAACTTAGTTTAAAACATTGACGAATTTTATGGTAAGATATATTAAATTTCTGATATCAATATTTGTTTTTTTTTAAAGAGAGCTTAATTTTTTTTAGTACATACTGTTAAGAAAAATGTTAAAATTTTATTCTAAAGGGACTTTTTTTTTTAATCTTGTAGGCATTCTGATCATTTTGTTTTATATTTTAGAGATTAGATGACTTTTGTTATTTTGTTTCTGTAAAATTGAAGTTTATATTTTTAATAATGTTTTTAAATTTATTAATTTAGGGTCAATATAATTTTATTTTGATAGTTAATGTTTTCCTAGTTATGTTGTATATTTTAATTTTGTTAATATTTTAAATCCCTTATGTTGAGGTTAATAATCTTGGCCAGTTTTTGCATTCTTATTTGCGTCTTTATAATAGATTTTGTCCATATCATATGTGGTTATGTCTCTCTTAAGGTAAAGTTATCTTTAATTATATTAGCTTAGATATTGAGAGAAATGTTAAGTAATATTATGTTACTTTTATGATGGGCATTTCATGACTTTATTTTGCATTTAATTTTATGTTTTTGGATGCATAACATTAATATATATTGGAGTTTTTAAGATAAAATAAAAATTCTTATTCCTTTTTAAAAATAACTTTTGTTGTAATTCTGTGGGAAGTATTTTTAAGATCAAAAATTTATTTATGTTTTGTTGTAATATATGGTTATGTGCTGGCACTTGTACAATAAAATTTTTTGTTATTATACTTTGGTATTTTGTTACATTCCTCTCTGTGTGTGGATTTTTACTAAAAATGTAATTGTCTCTTTCAAAATTATGAAAAATAAAAGTGTTCATCTCTAAATATTCTAATAAATTAAAGTTTTCATTTATAAGAAAAATTCATTACACTTGAAAGAATACTTACAAATAAAATTACAACTCTAGAGTACGGCGAAAAAGGTATATTATAAATTCTTTGTCACACACATGTTAATAGATAAAATTTCAATGAAATTTGTTTTTAACTTAAGTAATTTTTCACATTTGTTTGATTTTCATTGACAAAAAATATTTGGCGTATTAAAATTAAATTTAATTTTACTGCCAAAAATATTTGTAAAATATGTGTTCTGTCCCACTTTTTGAGGGGAAAAGGATAAAAGATGAGTTATTTTAGTTGAATATAAATTTTGTAAGTCTTTAATTGAGACATTTTCAAAAAATATAGTTTTTAAAAATCAGTAAAATAAATCCTGCTGTATATTTCAAAGAATTAAGTGTAAATATAACTCAATATTTATAAAAATATCATTTTAAGTCTATTTCTATGATGAAAATTGCAATTTTTTAGTGTCTCATTTTACAACTTAAATGTGATCCTTAAAATTGCTTAAAATTTGAAATTGATTGCAACTTTTTGGTTTTGTCATGAATCTATATTGAATGAATATTCTGGAAATAAAAAAAAAATATTTTACCTATGAAAATATTTTAAGTTATTTCTTACAATAAAGGAACACATAAAGTGTAAAAATAAAGCATGGGATTTGCAGTTTTTGATTTGCTTTCTTCAAATCTTCAAACAGAATTTTGGAAATACGCGCATATTATACTTTCTATTTTTTTGATATGACTGACTAATATGAGCGAAATCACCAAATTTGTCGCCAAGGTTAGTTGTACTTACCATTATTGTGAAGAGTATTTTCTACTTGCCTACAAACTATTTTTCTTACTGCAATATCCTATTTGCAGAGAAGTGAACGAAGTCCAAACTTTCTGTAACAATATATATATATGTAATAACTGGTACTCAAAATTCGAATTCTACTTATTTATGACACATAATTCCTTAAAACAATGGTGTAATTTCTATAAACTTATAATTCTCTTAACTTTTGCATGTGACTATATTTTTTATATTACGTATTTTCCTGTTTATCCTTAGTATTTAAATCTGGGATTCGGATATCTCATGTATTTTTGTTTTTGAGCAAAGCACGCTCTGAGAATAACTCTCCTGTTGCTAAAACGAAGTGAAACGATCTGAGCAATATTAAGAAGCTTGGTTTTGGTGCTATGACTACTCTATGAAAAATACATTTGGAACTAATTTTATATAGGAGTGCTACGTGCCAAGCACCGCTGGTTGTTGAATGATATGGAATCAAAGATGGCAGTCTAGCGGGAACAAATCGTCAAGAAAATAATTTTAAAGAACTGCTTTGAAATGTATTTCAAATGAAGCTGTCAAGTGATTTATTCTCAGTTTGGTTTGGCAATTCATCTTGAATAGACTCACGCCTCATAGAGATTCGTCGAATGGTCCCAAAACGAGATTGCCGTTGTTCCCGATTTTCATAAGCGAATTTTGTTTAGCGATGAAGCGCACTTCTGGTTGAATGGCTACGTCAACAAACAAAACCGACGCATTTGAAGTGAAGCTAATCCACAAGTGTATGTCGAAACACCGTTACATCCAGAAAAACTGACTGTTTGGTGCGTTTTATGGGCTAATGGAATCATTGGTCAGTACTTCAAAAACGATGAAGGCCACAACGTTACAGTCAATGGTGATCGGTATAGAGCCATGATTACTAACTTTTTCATTCCTGAATTGAACAATAATGATGTCCAGGACCTGTGGTTCCAACAAGACGGCGCAACATGTCACACAGCTCGTGCCACAATCGATTTATTGAAAGACACGTTTGGTGACCGCCTAATTTCACGTTTTGGACCCGTGAATTGGCCTCCAAGATCTTGTGATTTAACACCGCTAGACTATTTTCTGTGGGGCTATGTAAAGTCATTGGTCTATGCGGATAAGCCACAAACGCTTGACCATTTGGAAGACAACATTCGCCGTGTTATTGCCGATATACGGCCACAAATGTTGGAAAAAGTCATCGAAAATTGGACGTCCAGATTGGACTACATCCGAGCTAGCCGTGGCAGTCCTATGCCAGAAATCATATTTAAAATGTAATGCCACAAGATTATCTTTCAAATAAAAAAAAAATTCATGTCAATCGAATAATACATCGTTGTTAATTTAAAGTTCTATACCTCTAAAAAAACACCCTTTATTATGTAATATGTAATAATCGTTTAATATAATTTAATAGTAATTATTAAATATAATAATCATAATATATACATATATATATATATATATATATATATATATATATATATATATATATATATATATATAATAGCAATGATAAAAAAGAATAATCATAATGTAATATAATAATTTATAATACTCATATGTTATAATAATTATTATAATTAATTTAATTATTATATATAATAATTGTATTGTTTATATATTATAAATAAGATAAGTACTTAATATATGTTAGAATTAATAATGAATATTATTTAAAAAGGGTTTATAACTTGCAATATTCCAAAAACTGCGATTTTGTAATGAATTTTATCAAAAAAGGAACTTTTAAAAATGCATTATTAAAGAGTAAAAATTAAAGTTTAAAAGTGAGAGGTGCAGCAATAATTAAAAGCACAGGCCCCACAGTCTTTAAAAAAATATCCTAGTAATCACCAATGATATTAGAAATATCCATATTCGAAAATAGCACAGAAGACTAATAGTCTAAGAGCTAGCAACGTTTTCGAGAAAGAATTTTAGAAAAGCTGATTCTTCAATATATCTTTCTCTATGCCCTTCCGAACAGCGTGCGGGCTACGTGGCTGCCGTTAGACGTTGCCTTTATTAATGCGCATCATACATTTACAAGTATGATTTTTAAATAATTTTAGGAAGAAATTTTTCTTTTTCACTAAATTTAAAACGTTAACAACATGAATTTATTAATGCCAGACATTTTTGTTATTGCTATTTTTTATAAACAAAAAATAATTTCAAACCATTTTAGGATGTCTGTAATTTTAATATTTTATTTATACATAAATAAGGTCAAATTTAATTTGCCAGACATTAATTCGGTTGTTTACTCAATAACCAGACCGATTTATTGTTATAAAAATAGTACGTATGTAAAATAGTTTTGCCGGTCGATCACTGGCTGCGTGAGAAAGACAGCGATAATTGCGGCAGCGCATGTTTTCAAGATGGCGTCAGTTCCAAGTCATGTGTTTACGTTTGTCGTTGTTTTTCATCGTTTTGAGTAAAATCTTAATATCATAATGGCTAATAAAATGAATTGTGTTTTTTTGCAATGGCAAGAATGAAAAAATGCTAACTTTGTAGAAGAAAAATTGAAGTGTTAAGAAATTTTAAGTTACGTGTTAATTTTAACTTAAAATAATAACAGCATTAATTTACAGGAGGAAATTAATACTATTGATGGATATCACATACTATGTTACAATTCTCTTACAGCCTTAATGGCTAAATATCATAATATATGTGACAATAATTCTATTTCATGAACAAATCTTCCTATTTCATCTAGTTCTACGCCGTTATTACCGGATATTTCAGTAGCTGAACGTAAGACAGTGTTACATAGGGGTGAAACTTCCAATTTATCAACTATAGACCTTCCTAGTGCATCTAGTTCTACGCTGTTATTGCCAAATTCTCTAGTAGGTGTGAGTGAAACAGTCGGTATTTGATGATGGAAGCTCGAGTTTAGCAGAAGACATTCCTAGCTTATCAAATTTTACTTCGTTGTTACCAAAAATTCTAATTGATGTGAGTAAGAGTGAATGTCTAGAATCGAGAAACACAAGTTTTAATTACAAAAGAACTTGCTTTTTCTGTGGAAAAGATCGAAAGCAAACTAAAGGTAAACAACAAAGTTTACAATCTTCCAATGATGCCAAAGTGTATGACAAAATAACAGAAAGGGTAACAAAATTCCAAAATCAAGAGTTATTACAAACAATTAATAATCTAAAAACCTCAAATGTGTGCTACAATTTTTTTTATCACCATACGTGTGAAGTGGGATATTTCAATGACTGCAAGAAAATTACTGCACGCACCTCCTGGCATAGTGTATGAGATATTCATAAGAATATTTCTGATAAAATTGTGTCAGTAATATTGAAGATGTAGTTAAAGAAATGATTTGTTATTAGCTTCTCTGTTACATGTATAATTACGAATTATAAAAAGAGTTAATGCATCAACCTGAAGCAGATGTAAGTTTAATGACAAATCATCCTCTTGAAGCAAAAATAGTAAAACAATTCAAGCAAATTTAAGATTGTAGTAGGAAAGAAAAATTATGCATAAAAATAGTAACTTATTGGAACAAGATCTACAAACATTTGAAGAGAATGATCTCATTGATAAAGTTGTGTTCATTCTACGAAGTACTATTTTAAAAATGGATAAAACAACATTACCTGCCGTAATGAAGATTGAAAATTTGATTAATGGTGAGTGTACTATTCCAGAAAAACTAGATCGCTTTTTCAAAGCATTAATTGGAGGTAAAGATATTCGTCACAGAGATGGAGTCAATTGTCATAGATTAAGCAATTCATTGGCTTTTGATACTGTTTGTTGTGTAAGTAATGTTACTGTTAAGCCATCAAAACATATAACTCTGGGTATGATCGTGAACAGTCTTACAAGTATTCGAAAAATGATCAATATTTTAAATCGACTTGGACGTTGTTTTAACTACAATACGCTGGAAGAACTAGAAACAAGCTACGATCTCATCTGTAAACCGTTCTTAAATTTGCCCTCCTGACATCATTCAAAGTCCGTCATTATGCACAGGTGTAGCATTCGATAACTGGAAAGGACACTTTACATGACACCGTAGGAATCATCTACCAAAATGTAAGTGATGATTATGATATTGAATTAAATTCAAGTAATATAAGTAGAAATCTTGACATACCGCTACCACCAACAAAAAGAAGACGGACTTTTAACAAGATAACTCCAGAACTACCGTTGCTTAGTCATTGATTGCAAATGTTAGAAAATTTAACACCAGTTGAAGACAATGAACCAACTCTGCTCGCAAATGTACCATTGACACACAGAAACAATTGATCTGTTATATTTACTTTCACATTTCTTTCATGTGCCAAATACCCCAATGTGGACAGGTTTTAATTCTAAAATCATTAAAGATACTAGTTCCAAACAAAAAGTATCTCATCTAACACCTATTAATTTTTCACCAAAAAAATGTATAGCGGTAGTTAAACATACAATGGAACAGGCCCAAATTGTTGGAAAGGAATGTAACCAAACATACGTGCAAGTTACTTATGACCTGGCAATAGCTAAAATAGTATATAAAATCCAATCAACATCAAAGCCACAATTCAATAATCTTTTCATCCATATTGGTTCGTTTCATTTAATGATGGCTTTCTTCAAAGCCGTAGGAATTTTTATAAATGAGTGTGATCTATCTCAGATGATGATTGAGAGTATTATTTATTATTGCTTCTGGCTCAGTGAACGGTGTAGTTGAAGGTTAACATTTTCACCGTTGCAAACGTCTGCATTCGTTGATGGCTCTTGGCTTGTGCAAATGTTACATTTTGATAAATTTTTGAAGATGGACAATATCGAATATAATTTTCTGAAGGAACAAGTTATCGACGATCTCCATTATCAGGAAGTTATAGTTTCGCATTCATCTATGACAACATAATTACCTAATTATATATTATCGAGAGTTTTATCTGCATATTAAAAATTCGTAAAAGAAACAAAGATAAGGTGAGCATGGTAAAACGGCTTAATTCTATTTGATTTACATCCAGATTGTAAACTATTATATTACCCTGTCAAGATGCATACGCATGGGAGATTTCGAAATGTTCAAATATTTTATTCCAACAATAATCAATTTACCTTTCACAGTAAATCAACTGATGTGTGAGTGTAATGATAAGCTCTTTTATCTCTCTTGAAGCCGTTTTCATGTAAAGAAATAAAAAGTAATTATAAAGTATGTGTAGAAAGTTTGATACCAATATAATTATTAAGAAACCGATGGGATAAATAAACTACCTTATTATACCCCGCGCACCTATACTTTCAAACCGCATTTTAAAATTTTTAGTTATATTTGCCGTATAACTCGCGGCCATTTTTTAGAAAGAAACCTGAAATGTACTTGCACAATGCTCTTACCCTTTAAAGTCATTTATTAGAAATATCCTAAGCTTTTGAACACACAGGTATACTTTTAAAACTACAACCCTGAAACTTAAGATGAGCGATGAAGGGGGTGGGGTTGGAGATAGTTTAAAAAGTTTTTCGTTGTTGAAAGATTGTAAGGTTAAGTGAACAACATTTAGATTTATGCATATATCAATTTTTTGAATTCTTTATTTTTAAAACTATTTTTTTTGTATCCGGTACCCGTAAAATTCGATGTTATTTTTTTTGTGTTACAAGTGCGCGTTGTACGAAGGAATAACAGTATTGTATAAATTACAATGCTGAATTAAAATTATATTCTTGATGCATTATCACAAACTTTCAAGTTTTGAAATGTTTTTGTGTAATAAAGTTTTAATTCCATTTGTGTAATTTTTCACAGGAGAAAGCTCTAATCTTGAAAATGTCTTCAAAGACTTTGATTTTACCTTAAAGCTATATTATCCATCATTGGCATAATATTCCAT
This sequence comes from Trichonephila clavipes, assembly GCA_019973935.1. NCBI lineage: Eukaryota > Metazoa > Arthropoda > Arachnida > Araneae > Nephilidae > Trichonephila > Trichonephila clavipes. The sequence goes on from BMAU01020439.1 coordinate 202,436, forward strand.
TTTCAAAAAAAAAAAAAAAAAAAAATCTTTATTATACTTCAGTCAGAAAATTCGTAAATAAAATAATGTTTCCCTTTTTTCAGGGATACAATTTATTGTCTATCAAAAAACCACTGCCTTAAAAAGTAGAAATTGAATCGTATACCATGTGCTGTTAAAATGTAAAATAATTAAATAGATAGTAAAAATAAAGAATTTTATCTTTACGTCGCATTATACCTCCAGTTTGTTGGTATCTGATGCCGTTGGTTGAGTTCGAATAACAGCCAGAGATGGAGATAGTACTTATGTTTATATTACAAGAAAATAAATATTTACAGTTAAAGTTTACACTAAAAGAGGTAGTAATGCGGTTAAATGAAATTTACACCTTTGAAGGTGCTGCGGATAGAAGCGGACAAGACCTTGCGTCTGTCCGTTGCGTTTTTAGTTTACAGAAATGTCCCGGTACGGGGTTCAAAAATTTCCGTTGGGGTAGGAAAGCGGGAAAGTATCGCGCACTCAGTTACAGTTAAGTGAGGAGTGTAGGAAACAGTATCGATGGCAAAAATCTTGTTAAATGCAAAACACACCTTGAAAAAGAAAACGAATTGAGTGATAACAGTTAGAACTTTTGGCGATGGACCTCGTAATTTTGAGCCATGATCAAGTGACGATGACGACAGCTAAGCTGGCACCCTCCTCTCCTAAATTCCACACCAAAGAGAGGACGTTTGAGCCTCGACATATTTAACATGTATCGGCCTCCTCTGCATGGCGGGTCTTCAGTGGTACAAGGCTCGAAATCATGACAAGCATTCCACGAGTCCGTTACCTTGACCACTAGGCTACCTCGGCCACAATACTGGGGGCACCATACATTTGTACTGTTATTCAACATAGCTAGTTCAGAACAAAAAGTGTAAGATAGTAAGTGTAACACAGAATTTCGAACTTGGTGAATCTAGAAACATGGCATTATCAGTAAAGGTGACAAAGCGGTGCGTGTTTCATGCTGTGGAACAGTGGTATGAAGAACATCGTCTGTAAAACGGCATTTTGGAATAAATAACAAATCCTCTTGTCAAGAAAGTGAACCACAGCACAAATAATTAATGGCTTAGAAACCATTGGGTAGATGACTCCAATTCAGCATGCATTCTTCTAAAAGTAACATCTTACAATCCTAATATAAGCTATTTGTCATCGAAACTGCAGCAACAGAAATTACACTAATGTTACTTTAATTTAAATATTACACGTATAACTAAAACATTTTTAACTATACGGTGCAAAAGGTATTTTTTCGTAGTAAATAAAGAGTTAGTTGTTAGTATTTAGTTTTATTATTTTCCCAATAATCACAAGTCAAAATTATTTGACGGCACGTCTTTACCACATCAAACACTTCTTAAGGCTGTCTTCGGTTAATGTTAAAGAATAGGACCCGAATAAGGTACATTTTTTCAGATATAAAAAAAATGAAAAATTAATATTATATATTCTGGCTTCACTATCATATTCTGGCTTCACTATCCCTTAGAGAACCACATATTTTATCATTCTTCACTTTTTTGACCGAGTTCAGCCATTTTCGTGTGGCGTAAAATGTGTTTCGCGTTTTTTTCTCCTATACCGTAATGTTAAATGAGCTGTCCTTTCACGTGTTAAAATGAAAAAAAAAAGTAATATTCAAGGAAAAGTTTGAAATTTTAGGAACGCTATATTGTTAACAGATGTATAAGTTATAATGTTGCAAATTTTCATGAAATTTGAGGCATCTTTCTGTTTGAAAATGTGCTCCGCGTTTAGTTCAGGGTCTCGTATTTTTGCCGAAAACAGCCTTAAGAAAAAATGGCACGTTGATCCATAAAGGTTTGAGACCTCGGTTTTAGATCATGCATTCTTTCTTCTGAAAATGAATCGTTTGAACAAAATCCTTAATCGTGCACTAAATTGCCACAAATTTAATTTAAAGCTAAACAGTATATGGAAATATTACAAGGCAGTATAGGTCAAAATAAGATAACTGAAGATTTGTAAAAGTTAATGTCACAACATTAAACATTTCCTTCGCATTGTGATTGGCAAGTCAAAATGTTCTAACTGCAGTTATATTAATATTAGCAATAATAAGAGAGTGAATTGAACTTGGGCTCAATTTTCTCTTAAAATCCTGAAACTTTTCTTTTGAATTCACCCTCCAAACTCTGCAAATGATCTCTAATCTTAGCAGAAACACTTTCAGGTATTTTGTTTTCCTAATAAAGGAATTCTGTCTTCCTAGTAGTGGAATATACGAGTTTAATCTTTTGTCACGCCCGGGAAAAAAATCTCCATTCAAAGCGGATTTTCTAACTGTCTCAGTGGGCCAAAAAAAACAAACAAAAAACCCCCCCTTTTAGCCGTTTGCTATTTGCCCACCCCTGATGCATGGTACATAAAATTAATAAAATTATTTTTTGCAGTAACTTCCGATTGGATTTTTACTCAATTAACACATATTTATCTACTTTTTGCTCTTTAACAAACACATTTCATTCTAAATTAAGGTATCCGACTACGTTCTGAACCGTGATTTTACAAAAGCGTATACATGGATAATATTTATGATATATAGCGTCACTTAGAGTAGAAAATGTGTATAAAATTGTTTTACGAATATTATTACAATAAACAATTATTTAAGTACAATATTTTGACAAAAGATGAACATAGAATGACCAATTTTCAAAATAGTCTCCTTTTGTGAAAAATGACTCTATTATAATATTTTGCCTGTATATAGCTCAGACCTCTGTACAGAGGCTCAACTATGATTTTTGAAAAATTCACATTATTTTTAGAGTTACAACCATTTGAAATAATTATCGGCGTTTTTTTCTTAAAATTTCTCCCCTCTGTTGTCGTAAAACATGGATAACCCCACTTCTAAGTTATATATTTCAAAAATTCTAGTTGAGCCTCTGTACAGAGGTCTGAGCTATATACAGGCAAAATATTATTATAATAAAAGCATTTTTTACAAAGGGAGAACGTTTTGAAAAAAGGTTATTCTAAGTTACTTTTTACCTGAAATATTGTATTTAAATAGTCTTTCTTGTCAAAATGTCCTTAAAACAATTTTAAACATGTATTCTAATCTAAGTGACACTAAATATCACGAAAATTATCCACTTGTGCGCTTTTTAAAAATCACTGTTCCGAACGTAGTCGGATAGCTTACTCTTGCGTTCGGAGTACTTTTTAACAAAATAGCATATTTAAACATTCTAAATGCTTTTTAGAACTAAATACCAATAAATACTAATATTTAACTAACAATATTTAAAAAATAAATTACTTATAAATTTTAGAAAAGTCACAATTATAAGTGAAATTTTAGCAATATTTTTTGAAAAACTTCAAAGCAGTTAGAAAAAGTAATACTTTTATTTGTAAAAGTATTACTAAAACAAATTAGATTCGTTTGTCAAGGAAATGTACTAAAATTTTAATGTTTTATTAAAATTTGAAAATTTTAGAGCTGATTGAGTAAACATAATAAGAAATGTGACATTCTTTATGAGACCATTATTTAAACAACAAGCCATAACTCAAAAAGTATTCATACAATAAGAATTATTTTTGTGCATTATCTAGAAAATAATATAAATATCAGGTTCAAAAAGTTTTATAGAAATACATTTGTAATATTTTGAGTTATTAAACTCAACATGCTAGATTTTAAACAATTTAAATGCTTACTTCTGGTAGATCAAAGACCCACTTCCAGTTTTTCTAACTTTATAAAATTGATTGTAACTTGGCCTCTAGATTATGAAACAACAAAATAAAGAATATTTTTTAAAGGAAAAAGATAGCTCTATTAAAATATATATATCTGTCTTGACTAAATTTGGTTATTTTCAACGTGTTCGGATACCTTAAGGTGACCCGACGTTTTTTTAAAGCGAAACAATAATCAATTTAAAAGTAAAAATAAAAAATATTATACATTTACTTTTATTGAAGTTACACAGAGCCATTAAATGAATTATAAAAAAAGACGACTTTTTCTGCAGGGTTTAGATAGCATCATCTTGAATTATCTGTACGATGACCTTAGTACGACCTGGAGTTAAAATATATTTCACATTTTAATGTGATTTTCTTTCAAACTTTAGTTTCTTTAAATTGCGTATAATGGTAATCATTTATAACCCTAATACCATTCTAAGCTCTATCGTCTGTAATCAAATTTAGTTAAACCAGCGCCATCTCTTGTAAGAGAGGAAAAGTAGTTTTTTTTTTATAGCTATCAGACACTAATATTAAACTGATTTTTTTGAGCATTATTTTTTTAAGGTATGAGATTTTTATTCTAAAATATAATTAGAAATGAAGTGATTGAGCAGGATTTAAACGACAGGGGTCACAAAAGTAATTTAATAATAACGAGGGGAGGGCGTACCCCCTGCCCCCCTAACATTGGAGCAACCCCCATTGTTCAAATTATACAATTGTTCATAATCACTGCTAAAATTGTAAAATTGTAATTTACATGTATTATGTAGTTCCATTCCCCCCCCCAATAAGTTAATTGTATATATTGTATATTGTATCTAATATTGTAAGTAGGAAACAAATAAATTTCAAGTCTTCATCTCCGTATTTTCATTTGTACTGTAAGTTAGTGCCTCTTGAAAAACAATGTTCCTAATCACGTTTTTCCTCTAAATTGTACTGTGAATTTTTATTTCGTTTTTGCTTCTACACCTTGGCAGAGCCACATACAATTTTCTTTGAGTAAATATTGTTTCCTTCGATGTTTCACATAAACAAACTTTTTCAAAACTCTTCCCCTGTGATTTATTAATAGTCATGGCAAGTGCCAATCAAATATACGAATGCATACTCCAGTCCCCTTGAGTGTCGAGTGTGAAAGGTCTACAGCAGGTTGAAGTAGTAGTCGATTTCAGCGCTGCACATCCTCTACTATGGATATCCCCTGTGTCATCCTCACAGAATAATTATTAATTGTAGTTATATTTTATACGATAATATACAGTGTTATAAAATGAAAAAAATAAATTAAAGTTCATTTCAATTATTTCTGAACCATGTGGTGTCTTCTCTCAGGTATAAGGGACAGATGCGACACGCGCTTCTTTCCTTATTGCTACAGTGTTATGGCTGTTTCTACATGCATCGTATGAGTAACATTATGCGTAACTCACTTATATTGCTAATATCTTATTTAAAATAAGAAGCACGTTTATAAACTTTAAATATGAGGAATGGAATATTATAAAAGTTGTATTCTCAGCACTTTAAATGCTTACAAGATCGAAAAATAAAGCCAATTAAAGACGATGAATTCAGATAAATTCATAAGCCACACTCAATGTCGGACCAGACTCTTCACTCAAGTGGCTCAAAATTGCCATCTATCGACGCATAAAAGTACTATTAACAAACTGGTATCTTCCCCCGAATTACATTATATACAATTTCTCCTTTTTTATCTTCTAATAGAATTTAATACAGCCGTATATTCTTCTGAATATTTTTCACTACGAATCTTGTGCCATTACACAGTCCATCAGTAATGCATACGTAGTGGCGCCTATCCGAAGGACAACCTTCGGATAGGTACCACTACGTACGGTACCTTCGGTTCCGTAGGCACGTAACATACACTAGACCAAAATGATCATTTCAGTCCGGAGGCTGTTACTGGTTTATATAGATGTTACCGCTTCACACTCCTCCACCAGTGAGTCTTTGGATAGGTGAACGAACGATATAGTTGTTATGGCGAGCGTGTGAATTGTTGCTGTAGCGTCAAGTGAGTCTGACGAGTTTTTGGTTGCGCTTTTTAAGGGTAGATGGCGCCACGACAGTTCAGAAGGTTACGCTTTTTCTTAGTTCAGCCAGGGTCCCCAATGTAATAGCGCTTATCCGAAGGACAGAACGCGGTACTTTCGGTTCCGTAAGCATGAAACATACCACTAGACCAAAAGGATCACTTCAGTCCGGAGGCTATTACTGGCTTATATAGATGATACCGTTACACATACATTTCTTAATAACATGACGGTACAGTCAGTGGCGTAAAGTGGACCCCGCATTGCGGGGAGGGGGACCGAAACCTGACTTTGTATGGAGCCCTAATATTCTCCGTTACGCCACTGGATACAGCCTAATTTCAAATTCAATTTAGCGGGTGGCATTTTCGATGAAGTTAGTGATGATAGATATTGAAGAGGAAACTGCAGCATAACATTCTTTTGTTGATTGCCATCGTCACCACCAAGAGAGCAGCGAAATATATTTATTACAGCATCACGAAGAACTTTTTTTTATATACAGAGAGAGAGAAAAAAATTGCACTTTTTGGAAAATTATATATTTTTCGAAAACAAAAGTTTGAATGACAGGAATTCTAAAAAATTCTATTTTTAATCGAATGAACATGAAAGAATGAGTTAGTTACCTGAGACATTTCATTCCCTTAAGAAAAGCCATACTTTGAGTAAAGCACTTATTGTACAAAAATTATCCATGAAAAAAAAGAAAGATTTTTACTGCGCCTTCAGTGTTTGGTTGTAAAATTGGCCGCAATTTTCGGAAAAAAATGAGTGGCGCAAAGGCGGTAACCGAATTCCTCTAATGAGTTTATATTTTTTTTTCTACTATACTTTTGATACTATACTACAAATGAAAAAAGTGCTGATATAAACTAAATTAGAACATTATTTGTTCTATCCCCTAAAGCTAACACATCATAATGATAAATTGCTGCAATGTGCATTTTTAAGACCGAAGTGCTATAACAGCATTTTTTCCTCTAATATCATTTTCTTTGTTATTGGTTTTTCCCTCCATAAATGGAATTAAACAAACGGGAGTGTGCTAATGAAAAAAAAATCTGGTTTGATGCGGATAAAAAATTTCATTCTTTTTAATGTATTTGCAATTTTCTTCGCCGCGAAGTTATTATGTCGCATTTTTACGGGCCGTTATGGGTTTTCTAAAGAAGTATGTAAGGGTGAGCTGAAAGTTAATGAATTTCAGATCTTTAAGGATGTGTTACAAGTATTTCTTTTAGTATACGTCACTTTTTTAAAATAAAACTCCTTTCGTATATTCCAGTGTATAAACGGATAATTTTAGGAACCTTTTAAACTAAGGGGGTTGGCTTATATGCGGATCCTCTAATCTGGGAATAAACATATTGTAAGAAAAACGTGTTACTAAGGTGACCAGTTTTCTTACAATGAAAAGGAGGACGAAAAATTTAAGGAACATTAGAGCTTAAATATGAAACGTTTTATTAATTCAAACAAAAATACGCTAATTACTCTTACATCCCTTTTAATTATTTTCTTAAGCGAGTATATTTTCATTGGATGATTTTTTTCTTGTCAACATATCGTTTTCTACTAATTTTGGAGCTAAAAATATCCTTCATACTGGATTTTACCGTAAGCAACTGTAGCTAAAATATTAACATTCAATATTGATTCAACAAGAATAACTAAATTATCATATGCAAAGTGTTCCCCCATTTTTCACCCATTTTGTTCAATTCCTACTATTAGGTCACACTCTCTATTTATTTATTAATTTATCTTCGTGGAATTTTCAATCTTTAATAAAATACATTTTAAAGCGCTTAATTGAGCTGAAATTTTATATACATGATTATTTCGGACGACAATACAACAATTTAATTATAATTAATAAAAATTAATTGATTAAAACTAATTATTTAAAGAATTACAGATACAGCCACTTTGACATCATTTTTGGCGACTTGTGTCAAAACCTTTTTTTTTAAATTACGCCCGCCAACGTCCTCTCGGACATAAGGCGTCTTTCAGTCCAATATAAAGCAGATGTCGTTCTAGCAGGAGGGAGAACTCCACAGTTGTTTTGTGAGAGAATATGAAGTAGAGCGGGGCAATCGGATAGGTGCTCCCCAGTCATTGGCACGGATTTACAGAGAGGGCAAAGTTGTGAATCAGCCAGGCCAATCTTAAACAGATGGGCTTGCAGGTAATCATGTCCGGTGATGATTCTGAAACATGCCACACCCTCCACCCTAGGTAGGGCAGAAAGCTGAGCACGTCTTTGGCCATCGAGCAGAGAAGACCAAGATTTGCCAACAGCCAAGTCTGTAAGAGTAGAAATTCCAAAAAATAAGAAAAACACTAGACTTGCAAAAAAACGACGAAAGCTGTAGCAGAATTAGCGTTACCCAAGGTGCACCAACGAGGAGGCCTACTACACTACACCCCTGTGTCAAAACTTAAAAATGTTTTTTTTCTCACGTTTTGCATTCAGTTGAACTGAAATTTTATATACATGATTGTTTTGGATGAAAATACGATACTTTAATGATAATTAATAAATATTAATTGCCACTTAATGATGTGATTCTTTCATATGTATATACATATTTATATTAATTGTAACTATTTAATAAAGAGTAGCTAAAATAATTTTTTCTTTGTTGCTCTAAGTAGGAATTGACTTAAAATTTTTTTTATATACTTGTTTTTATCAATTTCATCACGTTGATATACCAATTGTTCTAACTTATTACAATTTAAATATACATTCAGTTTTCATTCTACTTCAAACAGACAATTATCATCGATTTTAATATCAGGCGTTTCTTTCGACGAAAACTGAACATAATTTTATATATCTGCCCAATTTACTTGCGATGAAGTTAAAACATACCATTGAAAACTGTTATTTCCGGTGATATTTGTTTCAGACCATTCTTCGACATTTTAGAAACATGTTTGGTTCATCTCTGAATTACAGAGATTAACAGATCAATTTTAAAGTATTGAAAAGGAGGACAAAAGTAGGAGGACACTTTTCTAGGAAGGACTGTCCTCCCTAAAGGAGGACGGTTGGTCACCTTAGAGTGTTACGAAAAAAAGTCATATAAATCCTTCAAAGTCAATGTGAGAACCAGAGTTTCGAAATCGTAAGATTCAGATTCCCTCTATGGGAAAATCTAAAGGTATCTGATTATCACGCAGCAAGTTTTTCTTCCGGTACATGAAATATAGACGATCACGTGTGTGTTTTGTGTGTGTGTGTGTCTTATATACAAATTTCTCTTCCACAACAAATGAATGAAAAAAACTGCTACGTTCAGATAGGATTACAGTGGCCGCGATAGCCTAGTGGTCAAAGTAACGGACTCGTGGACGCCGTGTCATGAGTGCGAGCCTAATACCTCTGAAGACCTGTACTGCAGAGGAGGCCGATGCACATTAAATATGAAGAGGCTCAAACTCCTCCCGTTGGTGTGGAATGGAAGTTTGGAGAGGGGTGTGCCAATTCAGGTGTCATCCTCGTCATTTGGCCATAGTTCAAAATTACGAGATCCTTCGCCAAAAGCCTTCGAACTGCCGAACAGTGTGACGTTAATATTCACTCACTTAGACAGAATTGCTTGACAAAAAGCTATCGTCATTGGCTTCTGACGTTTTTACTTTACAGCAATTAAATTGAAAAACATTTCATTTATATGTCTACATTTTCGACCTCAAGGAGACATGCCAGAAAATTACAGAATTTTTTTCTTTTTAATTCGTCTTTTATACGGGCTTTGAATTTTGGGTCATTTTTTAAAGAAAAAATGCACTTCTCGCTTATGCACGAATCGACTGATATTCAAAAATATTCGGTAATTTTTTTATGATGGCTCTTTCTAAATCATTACAGAAGTATTGTCTGGACTATTTAAAACTGAGATAAAAACTTTTTTTTTCTTCCGGTTTTGGGTCACCACTTAATGCATATGCTACCAAGTTGTTTCTTTAATCTTATTTAAAATAAAATTCCGGTTCAAAATATTGTAATAACCAAAAAAAGTATTACATTGCGTTGCGTGGTAAAAGGCCTAATAACTGTATAAATAAATAACGTGAATGAATTGAAATATTATCAAATGCTTAAAATAAGTTGTCTAAACAATTAATAGATGTTTTAAGAGGGAAAATTATTCAAAAAATTCATATATTTCTAGAAGTAATTTAAAATATAGAATATTTGTGTAAAATTTTGTGTTGGATCAACGCGGAAAGAGATGTACACAAAGGAAAGAAGAGATTTAGGGTTCAACTTTCAATGGACCAACAGATTTTTAATTTTTACCAAACCATTTTTGCCTTCGTTTACGTGCTTTTTAGAATGTAACCCCCCTCCCCATAAGAGTTTTGTGTATGCCAATGAGCGTTAATGATGAAATTAGCTGTAATGGTGTCTATAAAGTCAGTACGTGTGTGTGTAATGGCTTATTTGAAAGTTAACTTTAGTTGGGGAATAGAAAACGTGCTACACGTAAAATTCCGGGTGTTTCTAAAATAATATCGGAGTTTTAACACTTTATATAGTATTCATTACATATAACATATTAGTATGATTCATACATCGAATGAAAGAGCAACTGAAACAGTTTTGTTTGCTGGCATTTATGCGCGTGTGCGCGAAACGTATGCTAATTTTTCCCCTTTCTCGCCGATCAATGCGCTAGTGGAAAAATGGCGACTAGAAAGCAAAATGCGTTTTGTGTTCTCCAGTTTGCAAGGACAGAAGCTGCTAATACTTTGCAACGTGCGTTCCGTATTAAGTTCGATTGTCAACCTCCAAATGATAATAATATTCTTAGATGGTTTCCTCATTTTGAAACAACTGGCTGTCTTTGTAAAGGGAAAAGTACGAGATGACCAAGGCTGTTACTGGTAACCAACTGTAACTGGTTTTGCCCATCTTGATGCTCTACAATTATGGCTATTTCATCAATTGGAACAAAATGTATCAAATAACTTCATTTGGAAGCAAGTTGGTGGACTACCTCACTGACATCTCTGAGTACGCGATTGGTCAAATATCACTGTACCCAACCAATGGATTGGCCGCAAAGAGCCTCCCGATAAAGCTTACATCGCATGGCCTCCACGTTCACCCTATCTGACGCCATATGACTTTTATCTGAGGGGGTTTATAAAGGATTGTGTGTACGTTCCTCCGCTACCAGCTGACCTTTCAGATTTAAGACACATGATTGAAGCAGCTGTTGTAAGAATTTCCTCAGACACACACTGAAAAATGTTTGGGATGAACTCGCCTATCGACTTGATGTGTGCCGTGTGACGAATAGGGCTCACATTGAACATTTGTAAACTTGTAGGTAAAACTGTTTCAGTTACTCTTTCATTCGATGTATGAATTATACTTGTAACTTATATGTGATAAATACTGTAAAGCGTTAAAACTCCGATATATATATTATTTTAGAAACAACCGGTACACATGATACTTTATTAAGACTGCTAAACAAGATTACACTATTAAAGATTTAGTCAATAACTTATTATCACCCTCCTTTCAAGGAACTGTAAATAATATTTTAAAAAATTATTCGAAAAATAAAATAAAAAAATATAAAAACATTGTTTGCAAGTGAATTACCTTATCAAGACAAGTCAGAATGATGAAACGTATCGTGAGAAAAAACGGATTCAAGAATCTAAAATTCATTAGTAGAAAGTGACGAGAACAAGGATTAGATACCTTAACATCTACCACAGTGCGAAACCACTGTTTAGAACAGCTTAGCCGGAATTGGCTCTTGCACTATTAAAGCCTACGCTCACTATCACACTGCAATGCGACTCAATAAATTTGATTTTCACTCGAGATCAAGCTGCTACTAACTGCCAGGAAAGAAGGCAACAGTATGATGGTGTAAGCAGATTGCAATGAAGGATTCAGGACTGGAACAACGCACTTTTTATTGATGTTTTGCATTTCCCATTGTCATCGGGATATCCATGTTTGGTGTTGTAAGTACGAAGCTTTTATTCCATATTGCATGAAACATTCCGAGACGTTTAACACCTATGCTATGATTTAATTTTGATACAGGATGGGTAAATTCTAAAGTATACTCAGAGTGTTCGAGCCTTTTATGATTTCTTTGGTTAGCCACACTGTCTTCTGAATATTTTCAGTACCTAGGTATTCATTGAACTTGTATAACGAGCGTTATTGACCATAAAAATAGTGAAAGGGGCTCAAAATACTTCCTGAAAAGCCTCATAAATACCATTTACATGGACGAAAATTGTCAGCGTTGATCCTCTCGAGACCCGTTTACACGACGAGCCAGTATTATACCAGTTTAAAAAGTGGTTTTGATTTTTATAACCACTTTTATATCCACCGAGATTCATTTATTCAAAGATGGCTGCTGTTATTGATTGTGCACATTAGTCCACTGAAAAAATAAGAGTTTTAATTAACATCTGGGGAAGTCAAGAGAAATCCAGCAAAAGTTTGATGAAACCGGGATTCGGAAGTGTATAAAAAAATTGTGACGAATTCAAAAAAATTGGATATGCTTGGACAGTTCCACAAATTCGTAGCAAAATAAAAGCTTTGAAACTTTGAAGCTGTACTTTTTCGGTGCTAATTTGATACAGAAATGCTACGCACGAAGTTGTTCTTTATGTTCCCCAAGATGGGCGATAACATTACAATATGGTGTGGTTGACGTTTATTGTAAAGGGTGTTTTTTAAAGAGGTATAGAACATTAAATTGCAATAAAACAACGATGTATTATTCGATTTACATGATTTTTTTTATTCGAAAGATAATCTTGTGGCATTACATTTTAAATATGATTTCTGGCATAGGACTGCCAATGCTGGCTCGGATGTAGTCCAATCTGGACGTCCAAATTTCGATGACTTTTTCCAACATTTGTGGCCGTATACCGTCAATAACACGGCGAATGTTGTCTTCCAAATGGTCAAGCGTTTGTGGATTATCCGCATAGACCAATGACTTTAGATAGCCCCACAAAAAATTGCCTAGCGGTGTTAAATCACAAGATCTTGGAGGCCAATTCACAGGTCCAAAACGTGAAATTAGGCGGTCACCAAACGTGTCTTTCAATAAATCGATTGTGGCACGAGCTGTGTGACATGTTGCGCCGTCTTGTTGGAACCACAGGTCCTGGACATCATGATTGTTCAATTCAGGAATGAAAAAGTTAGTAATCATGGCTCTATACCGATCACCATTGACTGTAACGTTGTGGCCTTCATCGTTTTTGAAGAAGGATTCCACCAGCCCATAAAGCGCACCAAACAGTCAGTTTTTCAGGATGTAACGGTGTTTCGACATACACTTGTGGATTAGCTTCACTCCAAATGCGGCAGTTTTGTTTGTTGACGTAGCCATTCAACCAGAAGTGCGCTTCATCGCTAAACAAAATTCGCTTATGAAAATCGACCATTATTTTCGAAATAAAACTGCACAATTTGAAAGCGTTGTTCAGGCGTGAGTTTATTCATGATGAATTGCCAAACCAAACTGAGAATAAATCACTTGACAGCTGTTAAATCGGTTGTCATCTTCGAAAGTAATGCCAACTTAAACTTCTATACCTGAAAAAAAAACACTCTGTAGTTAACTTTTATTGGCTTACTTTTTTTCGCGGCAACCGTACAGTCACGTGAATCCATCAACAAATCACCAGATTCTCATGTAAATGGGCTGAAAAAAGTACTGGTAAAAAGCTGGCTTTTCTCCTCGACCCTAATTTGTCGGCAATTTGTAGGTTTTCATTTAAACCAATGCTCTAAGGCCTTATATACCTTAGGCCTTATATATATAAGGCCTTATATATATAAGGCCTTATATAGGCCTCTTATACCTCAGAGCAGTCAAGGGGACTTTCTGAAAGACGTGCAGCTCTGTATGTCTGTTTAACATCCCCCAGACGTAAAATACAACATCACCCCCCCAGAGGCCCCTTTTTGTGTTGTTGAAGGGATGATATGGATCGTAGTTATCTCTCTATATGCGAGCACGTTTGAAAATCAGACTGAAACACACGCCCATTGTTTCCATGTCCAAGAATGATGCTGTCTATACTATATTAGGTGTATTCTCTTGTAACGTCGGGTGAGTAGGATGCACATTATTAGTCTCCTGATTTATTGAACCTTTGGTAAACCTTATACGAAATTGTGGAATCAGATGCTGCTTCGAGCTCATTTACATGTTGAGCAACTGTCATCTCCCTATTACGCTTTGCAGTTGACACCAAGTAATATTCACCCTAACATATGATAACTGGGTATCCTGTTATTTTTTCTGAATATTGTTCTGATTTCTTGGAACCATATTTTGGGGCACATTGATCCACCTTATTACCTCCACTTTAGGATTGGTCCGACTCTAATCTTCCAGCTCTTGAATCGTAATTCCTCATCTATACGTTTTGTATGTCATTGTTTGCAAAAATTCCAAAAATAATCGTAAGCCTGGAGAAACAAAATCAAAGCTAAAATCACACATAATGTGTTTCCAGCAACTATTTTATCAATTTTTCTTAATTTGAATACAATAAAAGAAAAGATCGAATTTGATTGGATAGTTAAAAAAAGCACATTTTTTTTCTTGTATCTACATAATCAATCTATCAGCTATCCTAGCTACTTGATGTGTTCTATAGACAGGGCCAATCCTAGCAGGTGGCCAGGGGCTGCACTGCGGGCGGACGTATATAGTTCTGTTAATCAGGCAAAGTTTTTTACGAATTTCTCAAAGTTTTAATAAGTCGAATGAAGAAAGTTTTAATACGTCGAATGATGAAAGTTTTAATAAGTCGAATGATGAAAGTTTTAATAAATCGAATGATGAAAGTTTTAATAAGTCGAATGATGAAAGTTTTAATAAGTCGAATAAATATGTTAAATTTTAAATCGTTATAGAAAAATAAAAAAAAGAAGTCCTGATTTTCCCATATAGAAAGTGAAGAACGACAGAAGATTCAATTTTACGAAAAATAGAATGTTGGTGCACAGTGTATTGGTCCATTCTCAATGTCGACTCTTAATGCACATCTTTCATTGGTAGCAAAATTCATGTCAGAGCCGGCAATACCTCAATAAAAAAGTTTTTTTTGCTTATCAGCAGCACTGGTGGTGCACTGTGGACCGATGCTTAACAAAGGCATCTCAAAAATGATTTTTGTGAAAGTTTCTTTACGAAAATATCTGATATGTGGTTAATATTACGTAAGATATAGAATTGTTTAGGGTGTTCAACCCTCAATGCAATTCCGCCGAATGGCCAGTCAATTCGGTGAAAATAGCGTTCGAAATTCATGCTTAGCTATTATACAATTAAGTTATAACTTCCTCCAACGATTCCGTAGCATGTTTGGGAGAGCGCCTGGTTACTATGCGAGACATCAGGGTTCAATTTATGTCATAACCTTTTCTTTTAACTATTTTTTCAAGTTAAATAAATTTATTTGTGAAAGGTTTATTAAATAATTAATGATATTTTATGCAATTATTTTGTATTTTATAAGGTAAAAAAAACTACTGTAATTATATAATTATATTTTGATATTAATAAATAATATTTATTATAAAATATGTAATAAATATTAAATGATATTTTACATAAAAATTAGTTACAAATAATTTTGTAATGTGAAATTCATTATATTAAAAATAAAATACTATATATAATATAGAATAATTTGTAAAATATATTAATATTATTAAAGTATTTTATAATTAATATAATAAAAATATGTGTCTTTTTATATATTATTAATTTAATTATTTTATAATTTTATAAAATATTTAATAATTTCTTTTTAAGTAAATTTATTTAATTTTAATTAATTTATTTATTTAATAAATTTATTTAAATAATTTTAATAAATTTATTTAAATAATTTTAATAAATTTATTTAAATAATTTTAATAATAAATAAATAATAATTTCAATAATAAATAATAATTTTAATAATAAATTAATAATTTTTTTAATAATAAATTAATAATAATTCTAATAATAAAATAATAATAATTCTTATTAATAATAATTCTTATTAATAATAATTTTTATTAAAATAATTTTTAATAATAATAATTTTTTAATAATACTAATTTTTATTAATACTAATTTTTATTAATACTAATTTTTATTAATAATAATTTTAACAATAAATTAATAATAATTTAAATAATCAATTAATAATAATTTTAGTAATAAAATAATAATAATTCTTATTGATAATCAGTCTTATTAAAATAATTTTTAATAATAATAATTTTTAATAATAATAATTTTTAATAATAATTTTTATTAATAGTAATTTTTATTAATAGTAATTTTTATTAATAGTAATTTTTATTAATAGTAATTTTTATTAATAATAATTTTCAATAACTTTAATTGGTAATAATTTTAAATAATCTTAATTGATAATAATTTTAAATATTTTAATTGATAATAATTTTAATAATAAATAACTTAAATAACAAATTAATTTAAATAATAATTTAATTTAATTTTTTTTTATTTTATAAAATACAAAATATTTGCATAAAATATCATTAAATATTTAATAAACACTTTTATAAATAAATTTATTTAAGTTGAAAAAATAGTTAAAAGAAATAAAAAAAAAGTTTATCGTGGGAAAATATAGAACCCTGACCTCCAGCATAGTAACCAGACATTCTTCCAACCATGCTACGGAATCGTTGGATGAAAATGAAACTTAATTGTATGAAAGCTAAGCATGAATTTTGAACGCTATTTTCTCCGAATTGACTGGCCATTCTGCGGAATTACATTGAGGGTTGAACACTCTAAAGGAGTACTACTATTACACCAACTCTCGACCCGAAATGAATTTCCTTAGTCGTGCCTTCCCCTTGTAAGTATTATTTGATTTAATTACAGCAATATATTGATCTATATTACAGTCAGAGTTTTTAAATGTACCGTAAAATCCGGCGTATAACGCGCACTTTTAACACAAAAAATAAGATCGAAACCTAAGGGTGCGAGTTATATGCCGGGTATAAAAACGATAGCTTTAAAAATAACAAAAGACATGAACATAAAAAAAGATTTTACTTCTACCCAAATACTGTTTATTTTAAAGGAAGACTTGCCTTATGAACTAAAATAGTCGTTGCTCTAGAAGTATACTATTTTTTCAAAAGTCTGGGATAATACCTCGAATAAATGACTTCAAAACGAAAGAGCAATGTATACTAATATTTCAGATTTCCTCGTAAAAAAGGGGGATGTGTGGTATACGGCGAATAAACCTAAAAATTAAAAAAAAATCAGGTTGAAAGTATAGTTGCGCATTATACACCGGTACACGTTATACACTGGATTTTACGGTAATAAAAAATTGCCAAAATACTCGTTCTAACATGATATAAAAAGTTTTTGAAGAGAAATAAAGTTGAAATAATCCCAATGAAGCATGAATAATTTAATAAAAATAAACATACACATGGAAAATAGTAATAACTCTTTATAGTTCAGATGCAGTATCGAAAATTATAAATATTTTACTATAAACGTATCGAAGAAGTTTTGATGGAACAGTAAAGTATGAAAAACTCATTCTTTTAGAGCATTTCCTTTTGCTTTAAACCACGTGACTTATGTGTCAGTCAAGGACTGAAATTATATGTGTCATTCCAATCTTTCGACGACTCCATTCGAATGTTTCTCGCAGACGGAAAAGGGTCCCAAAAAAGAAATGTAATGAGATGAAGGCCCAAGATAACCAACTGTGAAGAGGGCGTCCTCTTCGAATCCGCTGACTCATTAGGTTTCATTACAAAAGCGACCCAGAGGGCAAGAGTTGCTGAAGCAGCCAATCACAGGCAGAGATCTCCTTCCAAAATTCGACAGAAAATCACCCCTTGATCACGTCTCACATCATGCAAAAGTAAAAATGCGGGATTCAATTGCTGTTGTAGATTTCCAGAGTTGAAATTCACTTTTCAGAGTCCTCTTTCTCGTGGCCTGTCAGCAAAAACTTTTTTCTTCTCTACTTTCTTTCTGTCATCGGACGTATGTATCAGCGCGTTCTCTTTGTATTGGTGCTGCTGAATTCGAAGATGAAACGTAAAATACTAAGCGTTAGAGGGGATGGTTATTTTTAGGATCTCATAATGGATCGATTAAGTGGTTTGGAGGATTTTTTTTTATGGTGTTGATCGAATGTTTTTGTTCTGAAAAGGCAACAATGATGTGAATGTTTCAATTTTAAAGTGAAATGAATGAGAGAAAGCTTGGGTGTACTAAGCGGACTTCATTCTTATCCTTAAATTTAAAAATATCAAAAAAAAGTTTTAGCTTTTGTGATTTTTCGTAAAGCTTTTAAAAGCTTTATGACACCTTATTTTCTACTGTTTCGAATTTTTTAAACATTTTTTTATTCTTACAGTTTTCATGTATGATTATCATGTGAATTAAGCGTAATTTAAAATACCTTTTAGTGTTTTTGATCTTCTTTGGATAAAACCTACGAAGTCGAACAATAAATAATGACGACTAGGAACATCTTTAGGAATGGGCCATCTGGGCCCAGGCCTTACCTTCGGTGGGGGCTTCATTTCATTCTTGGCTCTGTCTTAATAAGATCATGATCCGGATGATTTTAATGATAAAATATTATTCCCGTGCATATTCTCCGAAAAACGGTGAATTTCAAACTGCATGTCAACTGGCAAAAGTGGCAAGACTATAGTATGTGATCGTTGTATGAGTCTCGGCCTAGGCCAAAAAACCGTAAACAATTATTCTACTCATTCAGTCTGAATGCGGCTATGGGTCGAGCCGGGTTGTGCCAAGGTTTGTGAGATTGTGAGTCATGCACATTTATTTGTTTCAAATTACCGTCTGCGCGAGTATTTGACAATACATGCTACATACTGTCTCCTTTTGAAGATCATTGATAGGGCCTTTTTTTGCATAGGGACCTAGGGCCTCAAAAAGTCTTTGGACGTCTCTGTTGACTACAAATATGATAGTTTTATTTTACATGTCATGTAAAGCCACCTGAGATGACATCCCTCTCTCTAAACCTTCCACACTCTCTCCATTGTTAGAATTAGTGTAATTAATTTGAATTGCTCTACTTAGATGGATTTAGGACATTACCAACAACTATATTGCAACCTCAGCGATCTATGTTAGAATTCATACTAAATTAAAAGGTGGTCTCTTTATACAAAGATAAAGAACACAAACTAGCGAACAGCGCTTTTTTCTAGCAGTAAAGGGTGTTTTTTTGAGAGGTATAGAACTTTAAATTGCAATAAAACAACGATGTATTATTCGATTGACATGAATTTTTTTTATTCGAAAGATAATTTTGTGACATTACATTTTAAATATGATTTCTGGCACAGGACTGTCACGGCTGGCTCGGATGTAGTCCAATTTTCGATGACTTTTTCCAACATTTGTGGCCGTATATCGGCAATAACACGGCGAATGTTGTCTTCCAAATGGTCAAGCGTTTGTCGCTTATCCGCATAGACCAATGACTTCACATAGCCCCACAGAAAATAGTCTAGTGGTGTTAAATCACAAGATCTTGGAGGCCAATTCACAGGTCCTAAACGGGAAATTAGGCGGTCACCAAACGTGTCTTTCGATAAATCGATTGTGACACGAGCTGTGTGACATGTTGCGCCGTCTTGTTGGAACCACAGCTCCTGGACATCATGATTGTTCAATTCAGGAATGAAAAAGTTAGTAATCATGGCTCTATACCGATCACCATTGACTGTAACGTTGTGGCCTTCATCGTTTTCGAAGAAGGATTCCACCAGCCCATAAAGCGCACCAAACAGTCAGTTTTTCTGGATGTAACGGTGTTTCGACATACACTTGTGGATTAGCTTCACTTCAAATGCGGCAGTTTTGTTTGTTGACGTAGCCATTCAACCAGAAGTGCGCTTCATCGCTAAACACCCTTTAGAAATTGGGCAAAAATTGATCCCAATTTGTGTAATTGATAACAAGTAATTTCAATACAAGTAAATCTGTTTATCATACAGTGCCCTTTTAAAATTCAGATGCATTCGATTTAAATAATTATAGATTTACATATAAAATATAAGATAGGAAATGTTGAATGTGTTAAGTAATAACACATACATACGTCTGGGACGAAATGTTAGTATGTTGTTGTTGGTATTAGTTCCACGTGATCAGCAAAGGCCAGATCAAGGCCCACAAAATTCATCATGGCAAAGGGCTAAGTGACGCCTGTCGTTATACTTAGCTTTGAGCACCGTACAGGTGATAGAATGATTTAGCTTGTTTCCACACCAATTTTGAGGGAGAACACCCTGGGAGTAGTCAAGGGCTACCCACCTCTCTTCCCCTTCCACCAACTTCACGAGAGGACTTGTAGCTCGACGGCTGTTTGAAGTACACAAATGCCGCGAAGAAACTATACATTTGCAAACATCTATGCCTTCTCTGGGATTTGAACCCAGGCTCAACGGCACAGCAGTCAGCATCGCCAACCACTATACAGGATGGGTGATAATGTTAGTATAAAAATATTGTTTGATCGTAGTAAAAATAAAACGGGATTTAAAATGTTAATTTTTTTTATACTAGTGAACCCAAAAGATAGGGATGTTGTATCAAGCTTTTATGGGGGAATCTACCAAGTTTAATTCGCATTCTTTAACACATTCGCTGCCAGTAAAATTAATATATCCATTCTCAGGAGCAGCACTAAAAATAAAGCATATAACTTATCATAGTCGATCGTCGTCTCAGAGCAGCATCAGCATACAAGGTAGCATCCTGCTGACGCGCCAGCGAACGTGTTAAGAGGACATAACTTGGAAAAGATTAGAGCCCATTTTCGTCAAAGAAGTTTAAGTCAAAAATTTTAGGAATATTGTTATATTAATTAAAGAGAGAGATAACCACTGTTAAGTAGTAATCGTCATCGAAACTCATCTTCGGCTGGACGTCGGTGGCAACAAATTATTGTGTTGACGATTGATTCGACTGATGTAACTTATTCTGTATATTCCTTTTATTCAAATTCGTATTCTGCCCAATATTTTAATGTTAAATATTAAATTTATTTAACGAACGAACTCTCGTATTTTTTAAGTAAGTGGCTCGGTTTCATAAGCGACCCGTCGAACTCAACAACCCCTGATATGGAAACAAATGCGGTTTTTACCCTCTATTTCATAAAGATACATGTTTCTTTCATACGTATATAGAAAGGTGTTTTGAGTGAGTGAATATTAACGTCGCACTATTCAGCTACACGAGGGCTTTTGGTGACGGACCTCGTAATTTTGAACCATGATCAAGTGACGAGGACGACACCTGAGCTGACACTCCTCTCTCCTACCACACCACACCAACGGGAGGATGTTTGAGCTCTTGACAGATTTAACGTGCATCGCACTCTTACATGACGGGTCTTTAGTGGTACTGAGCTCAAACTCATGACATGTCTGCCATGATCCTATACCTTGACCACTGGGCTATCACAACCCTAAGTTGTTTTTGGAGTATTGCATATTGTTACGTAGATCAGGCTTCGAAGATTTTGAGCTATGTCTCAAAGAAAAATACAACTCTTCAGGAGCGATGGAAATTTATCATAGAAAAGCAACCCTCAAAAATACGGGATACAGCAGCAATATTCGCATAATAAATCTCAGAAGGTCTTTAGACCTTCTACAGCTTTCAGACATAACTATCTGTGTATAAAGTACAAGTATGCTTAAGATTATTCATAAGTACTCGCTCGTCCTATTCTGCAGCCAAACTAATCACTGGTCGCATCTTCAACACTCAAGACAAAACTGACTCTTCAATGGTAAAAACAAGTCTAGCTCAGTTTCGGCGAGTAACTCCCTATTTATTGGCCTCACGGATCTTTCGAGAAAGATCCACTTACTTCACAGATCGTGAAATAAGTAGATTTTTCCAGAAATCTCCAAAAGAATCCATAGGATCGCGAACTCGCCAAAAATGGTCACCTACATGGTCGTCAAAAATGATGTCAACTTAGCGTTATCACCAAGTTTCCATTGAACCGATATTATAATCTAAGGAATGGCGTTGATTGCGAATATAGCCATTTTTAGCAAAAATAAATAAAACACAGAATAATATTAACGTATTACACATCCAGACATAAGTTATGTACATTATTTTAAGCATTCAAAATATGCAAAATTCGTAACTATAATTATATTATAACACACTGCGCGCAAATACATTTTGTGAAAAAAAAGCTTCGATCTTAAATCGAGTCTTCCCCACGAATAGAGCTAAATTAACCTCCTTTCTATATTTTCCGTGATTAAAGCTTTTTTTCTTCCTGGCATTAAAATTTCCCTAAACAAGTTGGAGTTTTTTTTGAAAAAGAACTAATTACAGAGAAGTAACTGACATTTGTGAACTTGTTTTCTTAAAAAAAAATACGACGAAGCTTAGCAGAACCATGTAAACAAGCTCATTCATCAAAAATAACTTTTATAAAAAAATCGAATTATGCTCATACAAGAAACTGCGTTGTATATAGCATTTGTCTTAAAAATGTCATGTATTATTTTATGCACAACAGAAGACATAGCACATTAGTGTGTGTTAGAATAATAAGGATTTTACAAACTATATATTTAAAAATATATTTATCATTTCTTTATTCCACAAAGCATTCATTAAAAAATGTTATATTTAAGGTATCCGACTACGTTCGGAACCGTGATTGAAAAAAAAAGCTTATAAATAAATAATTTTCATGATATTTAGTGTCACTCAGATTAGAATACATACATAAAATTGTTTTAAGGACATTTGACAAAAAAATTTATTATTTAAACATAATATTCTGGCAAAATATTAACTTAGAATAATTTTTTTTCCAAATGTTCTCCTTTTGTGAAAAATGGTTCTATTATATGTAATAATATTTTGCATGTATATATAGTTCAGACCTCTCTACAGAGGCTCAACTAGAATTTTTGAAACATTCACATTATTTTCAGAATTACGACCCATTGAAATAATTATTGACGTTTTTTTCTTAAAATTGCTCCCCTCTGTTGTCGTAAAATATGAATAAACCCACTTCTAAGTTATATATTTCAAAAATTCTAGTTGAGCTTCTGCAGAGAGGTCTGAGCTATATACAGGCACAGTATTATTATAATAGAACCACTTTTTATAAAAGGAGAATATTTGTAAAAAAAGATTATTCTAAGTTAATTTTTTGCCAAAATATTGTATTTAAATAAAATTTTTTTGTCAAAATGTCCTTAAAACAATTTTATGCGTATATTCTTAATCTAAGTGACACTAAAGATCATGAAAAGTATCCATTTATGCGCTTTTGCAAAATCACGGTTCCGAACGTAGTCGGATACCTTAATTCATTATTCACGACATAGTAATCAAGAGTTAAGGAATAATGCAATTATAGAACTATAAATTGTATGTGTAGCTTATGTTATTCTTTACATCAACATTTCTCAAACTGTAGGACATGCCCTTTTTAGGTGGGCTGGGTAACCCTACGTGGGGGGGCATATCGAAAAGTCGAAAATAAAAGATCATTTAGAAAAATTATTAATTTGTTGTAATGAAGCAAAAGATAATACATTCTGACAAATGTACACTGATATTATATACTTATAATGTATCAGTACTGCATAACATATTTGATAATTAATTTATCAATACTAAATTAAGAATAAGTTTAATAATTACTAGTGACCTTCTTGGGATCGTCATATTCAAAATTTATCACCTTAAAATGTACAGCTTATAATTAAATTTGTGTTGCAGCTTTAGCGTTACAATACATTATTATATGGAGCAGTGACGTGACGTACACCCCCGCAACTCCCGCATTTCGGGAAGGGGGCTGGATTCTAGGGAACCAAAGTCTGATTTATGACAAGTTGTAATCCCTTGTAAGATCTGGTTTGGGGCCCAAAACCTGATTTTGCAGGGGTCCCTAATATTCTCCGTTTAGTCACTGGTACGGAGGGGAAGGGGGTGCAATGAAAACTATGATTCATACTTGAGTCGCAAACATTGAAAGTTTGAAAAGCACTGGTTTACATAAATTTTGAGAACTTTTTAAATTTACCTGAGATAAAAAAGGTTGCTAAAAATGTCGTTTATATACTATTCCACCAAAGGACAAAATCAGTATCATAAAAACGATAATTACCTAAACAATGTTATAAATAATAGTATGAAAACTTCATTCTCTAAATCCAGACTTTGGAATCTCATTACGCTTAATGTAATAACGTGCCTCATGAATATTCTTTTATAATTTTCCTAAAATTCTCTTAGAAGATTGAAGATATTGACTGATCAGGGTAAATTACAATTCAATTTTGTTTTCTTTTTGCTATTGGTACTCAACTATTTGCGTCTCAGAATTCATTAACTACTACACGCACCCTCCGAACAACTCAAATTATCAACAGAATGAGAAATATTACATATGTCAGTATATTACCTTAAGGCATTCCACAGAAAAAAAGTATACGTTTTGTTTAACAGTGGACTAAGTTTATTTTCAGTTTTGATTTCTGAGTATTTCTGTTTAAAATTTCTCTCTGATGCTTTCACTGTTATTTAAATCGTTAATATTAATATATTAATTCGATATTATTATGAACATTCTGTATATCTTCATAGTATATAGGAATGTTTTCAGAAAAAACAGAAACGGGAAATAATATAGCGTTCTAGAAACTCTCTCTCAGTTCAATTGTTTAATCCTCCGTTACACAGGTAGGGAAAAATTACGTAGTCCCATAGGTGGCGCATATTGTAATCCACTTAACTTTCAAGTTATAAAATCACATAATTTTAATAAATAAATTTTATGTTTAGTAAGCAATGAAATGAAAACATGTTTATATGAGTTTGATCTTTTTTTTTAAGTTATCAAATAATACATTTTAAGTAAATCAAGGAAAATTCTGGAATAAAAAAAAGATTCGATAAAAAGACAAAGTTCTATGAATTGTTCATTTGGATAACTGTTCTATATTTTTCTATGATGAACAATATATATAATTTACTTACGTATAATCAATTTGTTTCATGTGATTTTTTACACGAATTAAGATTGTATATATTTAGCACGACCATATAACGTGCTTTTTTTTCTCACACACACACACGCACGCACGCACAATTTGCTAAGAGTTTTTCAGAATTGAAGCACTCTATTCCCCTCCTATGTGTGTAAGGGTTAAATGAGATAAAATCTATGTAAATAAAATGAAAACTGACAATAGAGGAAAACGAATTCAGCCTTTTTAACAACAACATATAAAAACCTATTAATCTGACTAACCATTTATCTACCGCATTATTATTTGCTGCAGTTTTTTTATGTAATATTTTTTTAATCACTTCATTGAAAATTAAGGTGTATACATAAACAAAATACTCAATTTTGAAACATTTAATTAGTTAGAGCTAATTAATTAATTAAAGATATTCAACTATAAAGTTAATTATACACACTGTTCACTTAAAATAAATAGTTAAATCGATTTCTAAGGTCTTCATTAACATAAAAATATAAGACACTTAACTTTTGACATAAACTATTTTTTCGGAACGAAAATGACAATTTTTGCAATCCGCTGAAAACGCAATTTCTGTTGTAAAACTCTTCGCCTACCCCGCTAAAATACTAACCATAGAACCCTTGATGCCATATATCTTGGAAATGTGGATTTCAAATAGTATTCCTGCTAAGTATCGTCAGAGTATTCGTAAGAATGGTTATTCTATGTAATTTTAAAGTGATTGGTACTTATAAGTACCCGTCGGTAGATAAAGGGTATAACAAATTTTTTTAGCTGATTTTATTTGATATATGGATTTTAAAGGGTGTTTTTTTAGAGGTATAGAACTTTAAATTGCAATAAAACAACGATGTATTATTCAATTGACATGAATTTTTTTTTATTCGAAAGATAATCTTGTGGCATTACATTTTAAATTTGATCAAGCAAGGCGTAGATTCGTCGAATGGGCCCAAAACGAGATTGCCGTTATTCCCGATTTTCATAAGTGAATTTTGTTTAGCGATGAAGCGCACTTCTGGTTGAATGGCTACGTCAACAAACAAAACTGCCGCATTTGGAGTGAAGCTAATCCACAAGTGTATGTCGAAACACCGTTACATCCAGAAAAACTGACTGTTTGTTGCGCTTTATGGGCTGATTCTTAACAATATAAATACATTTAAATTTGATCGTGTTAAAATGGATAAACATTTTGTTTTCAATAAAAAGACAACTATTTTCTTAGCATAAAAGTTAAAATTTAGTTATTTTCTTAGTATAAAACTAGTTTCTTAGTTTTAAACAAAGCATTGCTGTCATAGATGAAAGAAACAATAAATTATACGATGATTATTAATTTCTTTTATAATTACCGTAGTGTTCAAAATTAAGAGAATTTTTAGATTTTGTCGATTATCTCTAGGCTACTGGACAGATTTTATTAAAAATTTGCTATGTATTTAGGGCTGATACAATAGAAAAAAATAATCATTCAACAATTTAAATACACCCGGGGATTGAGTGCAACATTTATCGAAGTTGAAAGGTACGAAGGTATGTATTATTCGATTGACATGAATTTTTTTTATTTGAAAGATAATCTTGTGGCATTACATTTTAAATATGATTTCTGGCACAGGACTGCCACGGCTGGCTCGGATGTAGTCCAATTTTCGATGACTTTTTCCAACATTTGTGGCCGTATATCGGCAATAACACGGCGAATGTTGTCTTCCAAATGGTCAAGCGTTTGTGGCTTATCCGCATAGACCAATGACTTCACATAGCCCCACAGAAAATAGTCTAGCGGTGTTAAATCACCAGATCTTGGAGGCCAACTCACAGGTCCAAAACTTGAAATTAGGCGGTCACCAAACGTGTCTTTCAATAAATCGATTGTGGCACGAGCTGTGTGACATGTTGCGCCATCTTGTTGGAACCACAGCTTCTGGACATCATGATTGTTCAATTCAGGAATGAAAAAGTTAGTAACCATGGCTCTATACCGATCACTATTGACTGTAACGTTGTGGCCTTCATCGTTTTTGAAGAAGGATTCCACCAGCCCGTAAAGCGCACCAAACAGTCAATTTTTCTGGATGTAACGGTGTTTCGACATACACTTGTGGATTAGCTTCACTCCAAATGCGGCAGTTTTGTTTTTTGACGTAGCTATTCAACCAGAAGTGCGCTTCATCGCTAAACAAAATTCGCTTATGAAAATCGACCATTATTTTCGAAATAAAACTGCACAATTTGAAAGCGTTGTTCAGGCGTGAGTTTATTCATGATGAATTGCCAAACCAAACTGAGAATAAATCACTTGACAGCTGTTAAATCGGTCGCCATCTGGGAAAGTAATGCCAACTTAAACTTCTATACCTGGAAAAAAACCCACTATGTATTAGGCCTTGACCCATACATGAACAAAGGTATCCGCATAATAATAGCCTTATATTTTTGCCAGTTGACTTGCTTTTTGAAATTCCCTGTTTTTCGGAGAATATATACGGGAATAATATTTGACCATTAAATTTATCCAGAACATGATTTTATTAAAAACAAGAACTAAGCGAGGCCTCCACTGAGAATGAGGCCCTGGCCCATGCCTGAAGACCTTCCTGGGTGTGAGGCCTGCTTATCTGTGAGAGGGGACCATACGCCCTGTTAACCAGTTTTTTTTGTTATGTGGTGCAACTGCTGTTTCATACCTCTCGACTTCAATGAGAGTTACGTACGATTATACGTGTGTATTTTACTTGTTAAATGATTATTTTCTTTACAGTATTAAAAATGCATACCAAATTTTATTAAAATCTGTCCCGTAGTTCTAGGGATAATTGACAAAATCTAAAAATTCTCTTAATTTTAAACACCAGTATAAGTAAAAAAAACTGCGATTATTTGAGTATCACTTGCTTTAAAATAGAGAGTATGACATCAATATTCTTATCTCAGAAATGCTTATAAAACTAAAATCTATAAATTCAAAAATATTTATAAACTATTCATTTCTTGTTTGAAACTGTCAATAATTTTCGCATTGTTGTCAATCCCAGGAAATGAACTTGATAAATATGAAAGAGGAAATAACGCACTTCTGTTCAATGAATATACTTATGCCATTTTGTCACCAACTCATTTTATTCGTTCGATAAGTGATTCGAAATTCATGAGATCATTCCTGGCTTGACAATATTTATAAATAAAGATAAATTCCTGAAATTAAGGAAACGGTTAATAATGATTTTTTCCCTTCTTTCCCGGTAATCTTCAATTTTGGAGATAATTAAATTGTTGCTGTCGATATAATTCGAATTCAATGGAATGCACAGAAGCAGTTTAAACAGCAACAATACTGTTTGCTACAGGGCATTCAGTTTTCATTCCAGTTAATGAAATAAATCGTCCACATTTTCCTGAAGTGTTTTGGGGATAGACAGATAGCGTTTGGTTTATAATAACATCATTGTTAAATCAATTAACTGCATTTTTACCAATTTATTGTTCTCTGAAGGAGAACTGGAACGTAATTACTTCCCGCGCTTAAAATTCCGAATGTGGGTTAAATTAATTAACCTTGACCTTTTTAGACAGACTGTGCAATCGAAATATGCTCGAATAATCTGCAACTAGACTTCAAAATGTTTTTTTGCATGAAAAAACATCTTTTCTCTTGATTAAAAATAATTTCCTTTATATTTTTGGTTAATTAAGTTTATATTGTTTTATTAAAGTAATTATAAGTAATCTTCTATTTGTTTTATTTTAAAATAAATTTTATAATATTGAAAAAAAGATTTAAAACATTTTTTATTGCCTTTTGTAGTCTTAAATTTGATTATATTAGGTACTTTCAATAGCAGTATCTTTCTTATCTTAAGACAAGAACGAAGAACATATAAATAATTTATATATGTATGTAAACGACTCACTCTCACTTACTCATCCGGAACTATTAGGTCTAGAGACTTGAAATTTGGCATGCATGTTCCTTTCGCTGAATAGAGATCCACTAAGAATGGGTTTTGAGAAAATCAACTTCCAAAGAGGGTTGCGGGTTACAGACCGAATTCCCGTTTTTAAGCTAATACACTCGCATTCTTGAAATTGGCAAATGCTTGTTTTAATGAAGGGAGATTTATCAAAAACGAGTTTTATGGAAATTCGCACCGAAGGTGGAAGGGGTACGGGGAAGTAATATATATTAAAAAAAAAAAAAAACTCCTAACAAGTTTTAAGTTTGGCAAAAAATACTTTTTTCGTAAAGTAGAGATCCGCCAAAACGGGTTTTGCGAAAATCGCCGTCGAAAGGGTTGTTACATATAAAAAAATTCCTTTTTTGAACTATTAGGCTTTTAGACTTGAAATATGGTCAGCATGCTTACTTTGTTGAGTATATATCTGCAAATAACAGGTTTGCGGAAAACGACTCTGAGGGAGGTTGCAGGATGTTTCGGTGTCATCAAGATGAAGAAGTTTCCAGTATTTGAACAATTAGAGGTCTTGACTTGGAATTCTACAAGCATGTTTCTTTTGTTAAGTAAGATTTGGGGAAATTAACCGAGAGGGGGGGTGCACTGTTTTGGGATTTTCGGTGCATGTACCAATCTCCCTTAATGCAATTCAGTACGTATAAAGTGAACACTTCCATCTGTTTATGCTGTTCTGTTATCCACACGGTAATGGAGTTTTTCAAAAAGATAACTGTACCTCTTACAAGTTACGGTTGGTTACTGGTTGGTTGGATGAGTATTCCCCTGACTTTTCTGTTATAGTGTGAGTGAATGAGTGAATATTAACGTCACACTGTTTAGCTACACGAGGGCTTTTGGCGACGGACCACGTAATTTTGAACCATGGTCAAGTGACGTGGACGACACCTGAGCTGGCACCCCCTCTCCTAACTACCACACCACACCAATGGGAGGATATTTCAGCTCTCGACAGATTTAGCATGCATCGCTGCCCTACACGGCGGGTCTTTTAGTGATACTGGCCTCGAACTCGTGACAAAGCCAACCACAATCCGATACATATACCACTCGGCTACCGCGGCCTTTTTCTGTTATAAATTGACCACCTAGAAGCCCAGACTAGACTAGTTTGCTCTATCCCGTTGATAAACCTTCCCTATTATATTTATTGAGTGTAAGGTAAAGAGTTCTGCTGTTTTTTTTAAAGAAAAAACAATTTTTTTCACTTTTTATTTAAAATATCAATCTAAAAAATATATAATGTTCTTTGTTAGGTACAACTTGCTGCTAGAGTTCTGACAACTTATCCAACCCCCTGGTAAATAATTCCTTTGTTTTGGAGACAAAGTATTGTTCCAATGCCATTTGTATATCCTCGTAATTTTTCAATTCCTACTAATAGCTCACAATCTCTCTCTCTATATATTTATTTATATATTTGTTTATTTATCTTGGTGGAATTTTCAATCGTTAATAAAATACATTTTAAAGCGCTCAATTGAGCTGAAATTTTATATAAAGGATTATTTTGGATGACAATACAATAATATAAAAATAATTAATAAAAATTAATTGATTAAAACTAATTATTTAAATAATTGCAAATACAACCACGTTGGCATCCTTTTTGGCGACTTATGTTAAAACTTGAAAAAGTTTTTTTTCTCACGTGTTAAAGTATTCAGTTAAACTGAAATTTATACACATGATTGTGTTTTGGATGACAATACGATACTTTAATGATAATTAATAAAAATTAATTTCCACTTAATGTTGTGATACTGTCCTATGTATATAAATATTTATATTAATTGTAACACTGTTTAATAAAAAGTAGCTAAAATAAAATTTTTCTTTCTTGATCTAAGTAGGAATTGACTTGAATTTTTTTTATATTACTTGTGTTATATTTATTTCCCTCATGAAAGAGCTGCAGTGACCTGAACGGGTGATATTCAGATGGCGCAATATAAGGAGTATATGCTGGCTGAGATAAAGTTTCCCAACTCCCCTATGCAATTTTGCATGCGATGTTTCTTACCATGTGTAGTTTAGAGTTGTCATGATGAAGAATCGTACCCTTTCTGTGGGCCAAAGATGGACTTTTATGCTGAATTTCTTTGTTTAAAACTTCAGGTTATGAACAGTCAAGACCGCTTATTTTCTTTCAGGAACTCATAGTGTACCAAACCCCCCTTGCTTACTAACAACACAACATAACCTTCTTCTGATGCACTTAGCTTTGGATGTGGATGGTGGAGTCTCCTCTTTGTAAATATGTGTTTGTACACGATTTCCTTTTCATCTCTTATCACCAAGTGGTCCAAAACCGATTCCCTTCTGTAATGATCCCTATTTGAAGAACATATCGAAATTCTGCCCATTGAATTTGGGCAGAATTTCCCATGTGGCACACAAACAGAGAGTTTGGACACTGAATCAAGCCTTTTAATATAATCCAAAGCAGCAGTCTGATGAATTCCAAGTTGGAAGCCAACTTCTGTGGAAGTTAACGTGGGATTTGTCCTGATCATACTGCGTAGCACTTCGTCAATGGCACCTGATGGCCTTCCTAATCCAAGTTCATCTTTCAAAGAAAAATCAACTTCTGTGGAAGTTAACGTGGGATTTGTCCTGATCATATTGCGTAGCACTTCGTCAATGACATCTGATGGCCTTCCTAATCCAAGTTCATCTTTCAAAGAAAAATCACCCAAGCAAATTTCACAGGTCATCTTTGGCATGTTAGATGGCATGTTGTTACTGCTTCCTCTCCAAACACGTTACACAAGTTTCTTTTTGTCTCTATCGCGTTATTCCCTTTTTGGAACTCAAGCAACATAAAATGACTCAAGGGCACTTTTTCTTCAAACATGTTGATACTTTTACAAGTTTAAAAAAGCTGACAAAAATACGAAAAAAAATGTGTATAAATCATTCATAGTACATTAATCCAACTGTTTAATCCTGTTTCAGGCGATTCCGAATTCTTGCTAAGAATCGACACCGCATAAAAGTGCATGTGTTCAAAAACGACAGAACTTTCCCTTATACCCAATAAAATAATTTAGGAATTAAATTGAATAGATGCTACCCTGTAAGAAGTTTCGAAGAAAATTACTGGGAAATATATATTAAGCACAAGAGTGCGAATAATGGTCGATTGGTTAAGTGTTAATAAGTTTTATTATATGACGAGAAGGGAGACAAAACCGGGTATTAAAACTTAGTCGGTTATAACACAGCTATTATGGAAGTTCTTCTTGAATGACAATATTTTTTTTACTCTCTCTCTCTAATAATATGTATTATTTAAAAACATTAACTTATTCCAAAACCAATAAAAAGATTTACTTATTATATGAGTAATATCAAACACCTTCTTTTATGAGCAAACAGAGTTACTAAAACTTCAAAATGAAAATTCAATTGATTCGATTCATCTGACGTCATAATCACATGATAATACGCTCAACAAACTCCCACGTATTTGATTGGACTGAGTATTTTGGCTGCCTTTTCGGATTTTTTTTTGTGTGTGTGTGCATCTACTATCATATAGCAAATCGAAATCCTTTTTTCCCTTTAACTTAAAAAAATAATACAATTTTTACTTTTTTATACATTATTGATAACTTTATAAATATATATTTTTTAAATTTCACATCAATGTTTCCTTAGATTTAATGCAAAATTACAATTTGTAAATTCTCGGAACATCTATCGTTAAATTAAGTTGCTTGGCGATCGATTTCGGTAGCCCAAAAAAGTGACATCGCCAAGCCCCTTTGTTCTACACTTCAACACTTAATTTTTCGTTTTCAGAATTTTGTTCAATTGAACGATCCATAATTTTTTGAAACGCAATGTCGATGGCAAACTAACTACTAAGCTTAAAAGTGTACAAACACACAAGACACGAGGTCAAGGAATAGAAGTATAAACTAAGCTTAAATCTAGTACTGTAAACTAAAACTATGTATATATTTAAAAACTATTAAAAAAAACCAAAAGACTAGAAATAGTATATTAAAAACATTTAGAGTACTAAAAAATTTAAAGAATATAAGATTTGAATATACAAGCACAAAGTCGACGGTTAGCACACAACCGCAAGTGTAATACGATTAGCTGTTATTGTTCATTTGATAATCACGTGATCACTAAATGATCGCAGCGCCCTCTGGTTATAAATCGACCCCATTCTGTAACGCAATGTACATGTAAAATTTTAAGCTAAAAAATTTGTAAAACCGAAATACTTGAGAGCGCTAAAGTATACTTGATATCACTAGAAGTTAAGTGCATTTTTACATTTGAAAACCGAAGCACTTTATTTCTGATAATATATACAAGTTTTATAAAAAGTACTCGTGCAGAATTCATGGTGTTGTCATGGAAACACATAGATAATCTATGTGTGTTTCCCTTGTACCTCTTACCACAGATGGAATATTCTCAAAAAATTCTAATACATCAGTCAGATAGATTTTATTATTATGCACGAGATTACGAAAAGTAAGTGGAATCGATTTTTCTCAAGAAAAATAAATTTAATTCATTATCCTATTTAAAAAAGTCCGTAAAGCAGAATTGTTTGAAAAAAAATGCAAGTGGAATTGGAAGTTGAGAAATGGAAATTTTCAGAAACTATCAAATTTGTGTGTGGGATCCCGTTTTTTACGGAAAACTACTCTAGCCGCACATACATATACTACAGTTGAACCTGTTTTTGTGCGGTAGATAGGAACCTGCATATTTTTATCCACTCTCAAAGAATCCGGCTCTCCTTGTCCGTCTTCATAATTTATAAAATTATTGCTAATGCCACCAGTGGCGTAACGGAGAACACTTGGACCCCCCTGTAAAGTCAGGCTTTGGGCCCCCAAGTTGGATTTTACAAAGGGTCAGGGTGTATGTTACGCTAGTCAGTATGTTACTGTAGTAGTATGTTACTAGTATGTTACCAGTCAGGCTGTGGGCCCTCTAGAGCCCTGGCCCCCCCGCAATGTGGGGGTTGCGAAGGGTGTATGTTACGCCACTGAATGTCACTGTCATTGAAAGTTTCGTCTTCAATTAAGCGCAGGCTGCTGGAGCGTTGAGAGAAAGCAACTGAATGCGCATTGTTGGGAGACTGTTTATAACAAATGAACAGAGCGTCTTGAAGTGTCTACATTTCAGTGGCGTAACGTACACCCCCACATCAAGGGGAGGGGGAGAGGACTCTAGGGGCCCAAGGCCCGACTTACGCTAAATACGTATTTACCCAATTTATAAAATATTAAAGGCAAAACCTGACTTTCAGAGGGGGGGCCTAACATTCTCCGTTACACCATTGGTAAATAGATAGAAAACATTACATTGGAGCCAAAGCCATTGAGTCCTGCCACGGGAAGGGGCAGGACTCTAGGGGCCCAAGGCTTGACTAACGCTAATTACGCTAAACGCTTACACAATTAATAAAATATTTAAGGCGAAACCTGACTTTCAGGGGGGGAATCTAACATTCTCCGTTACGCTACTGGTAAATATATATAAAACATTGCAGTGGCGTCAAAGCCATTGAAATTCATACACCGCATAAAAAAAGATCGCACAAAAAAACCCACACAAAACAAATCCCATATAAAGAGACCGCACAAAAACAGGTTCTAATGTTGTTGAATTGTCCACATGGAATCATCTAAGCAATGAATTGTGATGGGGAGAGTTGTGTAGCTATAAATTAAACAGTCATTTGCGGAAATCGCTCGTTGGCTTTAAGTGTCCCGTATGGGAAAGAGGCGTCTCAGATCATGGCTATGGTTTCAAACAGTGGGTATGATCATTAGAATGACTAGATAAAGACTCAAGTTTCATAATACTCGCGGAGGATTGGCTATGTGGTTTTAAATGCATAGCGCCATATAGAAATATGAACACCATTCTGTAGTCTCAAGACCTCGCTGAAAACAATTGTATCGAAACAAACCACCTATAGATGGCTAGCTGAGAGGGCCTTTTATGC
This sequence comes from Trichonephila clavipes, assembly GCA_019973935.1. Lineage (NCBI taxonomy): Eukaryota > Metazoa > Arthropoda > Arachnida > Araneae > Nephilidae > Trichonephila > Trichonephila clavipes. Next base: position 237,368 of record BMAU01020439.1, read on the forward strand.
CCGGAAACAAGTAGTGTGGATTTACCCCATGCCAGAGTTTCTCAAACTGTGAGGTGCACGCCCTTAAGGGTTTGTGATAACTCTACGAAGGGGGTGCGAGTATATTGAAAAGTCTAAAACAAAAGATCATTTAAAAAAGTATTAATTTACTGAAAATAAACAAATAAAAAATGCATTCTGACATAATAAAAAAAATAGAATACACATTTACGTTGGTATAATATACTTATAAATGTATCAGTACTGCACAATGTATTTTATAATTAAGTTAACAATACTAAGCAAAAACAAGTTTAATAATTAAAAGTGACCCCATGGGCTTTTCATATATAAAATTATATACAAAAATTAACACTGATCTTGATAATTTATACGGTTTGTAATTAATCCCTTAACTGCCGATTAAAAGTCACGCGATTCGCGCCCCAATGCTATCGTTTTCCACGTAGATGCGCGTATGTGGTATACTGGAGGGGGGGGGAGGAGGAAAGAAAATAAATAAACAAGCAAATCCTCTGAAATAAGAAAAACATTGTCAAAGTCTTTTTATTGCGTCCCAAAACCTTCAGAATAATTTTATGGATAGCAGTACACAGGACAGATAGTACTTCGTGAAGACGTATATATACGCTCGGGGGAGAGAGTGAATATTAACATAACATTGTTCAGCTACACGAGGGCTTTTGGCAAAGGACCACGTAATTTCGAGTCATGATCAAGTGAGGTGGACGGCACCTGAGCTGGCACCCCTCTCCTAACTACCACACCAACGGGAGGACGTTTGAGCTCTCGACAGATTTAACGGGAATCACTCCTCTACACGGTGGGTCTTTAGTGGTACTGAGCTCTAACTCGTGACAAGGCCAGCCACGATCCGATACCTTGATCCCTCGGCTACGGCGGCCACAAATACGCCCGGTTAAATTAACGCTTTGGCGGAGTGAGACGTTTATATACGCCGGTGGCATTTAAGTAGTTCAAGCCGTATTGTAGCTTTAATGTCAAAGTATAGTATTATTCTATTCATTACGTTGTTATTGTACGGAGGAGGGGCGCGATGAAAATTATGATTGAATGTTCGGTCGCAAATATTGAAAGTTTGAGAAGCACTGCCTTATTCTGTTTCAAAACTGCCCGTCTATCTAGGAGCCGTAAACACCACTCTTGGATAGAGCAAGATTGTGGCCGTGTTCTCTTCAGTGACGAATCGCGATTCAGAACACAACGCACTTCTCGATGAGTTTTCATTTGGAGAGAACCTGGGAAGCGCGCTATCAGTCTACAGACAAATCGATTTCGTTGGTGTCTCTGGCATCCTTGTATGAACGTGGTAACGTTGGACTGGAGTACACACCACTTTCTCTGAGTGATCAATTAATTCGAACGAATATGTTGAGATTATTGCAGCCAAATATCTTTCTTCAACAGAATGAGACCTCTAGTCACTGGGTGTATACGTGATGAATCATTGATGAATATTGATGAATCATTCCAAACTGTTGGATTGGTAAAGTTGGACAAATATCTAGGTCACTTTGCTTTCAGGAAGTCACCTCAATGGACTTCCTTTTCTAGGAACACCTGAAAAGAACCAAGTTAATGATACAGAGTCTCCTAACATCGAAGAATTAAAAGATTGAATATCCGCAGAAACAATTAATGTGATTCCGCAAATTTTAACGTCTAGGTGGGAGGGGAGGAAATCGAGAAAAAGTTTGGCATTCTCCGAATAAACAATGCTGCTCATGTTTAAGGTTTCCGACTACTTGCGACAACTAGAAAAAAAAATGGAGATATGGGAATTTTTTTGTGATGGTTTTTTATTTAGTACATTTTAAGTAAATTATGGCTATAATACATGTCTTAATGGAATACGAAAATATATGAAATCACACAAATTTAACCAAAGAAAAGCAAAGGTTTCGATTTATAAATTTTTTTAAGATCAGTATTAAGTTATGCATGTGAAACTTGGTCTTGAACAGATGAGAACATGATAATATATATATATATATATATATATATATATATATATATATATATATATATATATATATATCTACACGAAAGGAAGATTTTAAGATGCAGTTTTGGAGTTCAGGAAAATGGAGCATGACGAAGAAGATCAAATTTAGAGCTCTATCAATCATATAAAGAATCTGACATTGTTAACTTCATCAAATTGCATTGAATTAAATGGGTAGTCCACGTTATCAGAATGAACGAAGACCGCACCATTAAAAAAGTCTTCAATGCTCAACCAATTGACACTCGAAGAAAGGGCAGGCCAAATCTTAGATGATTGATGACCTAGAAAAAGATCTTCTAGCTATGAGAGCTAAGAATTGGAGAACACACACACTAGCAGGAAGAATGCTGGTCTGGAAAAGGTTTCTTGAGAAGACCAAGGCCCACCCTGGGTTGTCATCTCACTGAAGAAGGAAGGAAGAAAATATTGCGTAAGTTAAGAAAAGAAAAAGAAATTAGATATAAAAAAAGAATGAGAAAGAATAAAATGAGAACAAAATTGGGAAAAATTTACAAAAAATTACATAAACGGGATCCCTTTCTATATAAAAATTTTATGAACAAATTTTCAATTTTTCACTTTTGATGTGTTGCTTTGCTGTTTATTTTTGAAATAACGTTCAGGATAAGGGATTTGTTAATTTCTAATGTTTTTCCAATTGTCATGCATGTAAGTTATGTAAATTTAAATATCCATTCCTTTTAAATGGAGATTCTTCAGTCCACAATATTTTGTTGAGAAAGTTCATCTCTCTTCACTATTCTTCACCACCACTTTTCTGCAAAACTCAAGGTTCAGATTGTAGTCACAAGATAGAAGATTTTGTGCATATTGCACATCAAATGGATGAAATTTGTATGTTTTAAATACACCATGAACAATACTTTTCGGTACTCCCGTAGTTCTTTCAACACATTGAAGTATTGGAAGAGTTTTCGACTTCATCCAGAATGGTGTCGTCATCGCGTATTTTTGAGGTCTTCCGCCGGACATGCGAATACTAGGGAGTCGTTGCAAATTTGATGGGGTTAACACAATTTAAGTTACACACTCAAGACTGAATTTTTCAGAATAAAGTTCTTTTGTAAAAAAAAAAGGCAATGATTGTTATGGATAGAAAATTAGCATATGCCGTACCATTTTAGAAACGCCAATAAATGGGTCATCTTTTGAAACAGTTCTTTTAGAGTTGTTGTGGATCTTTTCGCGATCCTTCCACTAATCCTCTTGCGAAATCTTTGGGATATTAATTCGCGTTATTCACAACCAACCCTTCGGAAGAAGAAAATAGTGATACGCAAATTAAGTTTACTGTATACAGTCAAAGTTTTCTAGCTGGAAAATAGGGTAGTAGGATTAGATGCAAACCAGAAATCAGGTGAGATTTTTACTGACAGGTATCATTATTGAATTATTGTGAGTAAATACTTATTAGAAGAAGGATTTAAAGTGACGATTGATCACCGAAATTAAATTAATATTATATTAAATCGGACAATAGATTAAATCCTATGTAAAGTAAGGATTGCGTTTGATAGTCTCCTAATCTTTCGTGTATTTCGTCGTTTTTCTACTTTCGCGGTTATAACTGAGACATTCTCTTACCGCAGCGTTTCTCAAACCGTGGGGCGCATCCCTTTGGGGCGTGATAACTCTATGAAGGGGGGTGCGAGCATATTGAAAAGTCGAAAACAAAAGGTTATTTAAAAATTATTAATTTACTGAAAGTATAAACAAACAAAATACTTCCTGATGTAATAAAATATAGAATACACATTTACACTGATATAATACACTTATAAATGTATCAGTACTATAAAATGCATATTTTATTATGAATTTAACAATACTAAGTTAAGAACAAGTTTGATATTTATCAGTGGCCCCATGGGCTTGTATTAACACTTATCTTGATAATTCATACGGTTTATAAATAATTCCTTAACTGCTGATTAAAAGTTACGTGATTCGCGTATTTTGATGTTTTTTGAAGGGGGGAGGAGAAACGAAGTAAATAAGCAAATCCTCTGAAATAAGTAAATCCTTCGCAAATACTGTCAAGGACCTTTTCTTGCATTGCAAGGCCTTCGGAATAATTTTATGGATAGTACTGCATAGAGAAAATCGGAAAGGTCAAGAAGTTTTTTTAAAAAAAATGAAGATAACTAAGACTTCTTGCATTTCTTATCAAAGACTTTAATAATTAGATTCTTCGGAGAATGTTTGCGAACTTTATTTATTTTTTTGATAATTTTTTTCTTTTTTTACTATTCACACTGTGTTAACTATTTTTGACACTTTATCTTGCACCAAATCCATTTTTTCTACATTGCATCTCTAAATTTTATTCACTTCATCTTGCACCTGATCCACCTCTTCAACAATGCACTGCACTGCACTAAAGGCATTATTTCAACTCCAAGGAGTGAACAGATATTCCTTGTATGTATGACTGAATATGCTTCAAAGAAGCTTTTCTTAAAGTGACTTTCACCCTCAATAGGGTTTACACGGATTTGACTATAGTGCCGTAAAAAGGCTATATACCCGATTATGACTTTATTCACATAAATATGGCTGGATGACGGAGGGCTGACGGAAATTTCTAAAGAACTGGCTTGGAGAGAGGCATCTGGCATTGCTTACGGGGCTGATTGGCAATAAAATCTGAAAGATATCTTTTTTTCCCGTGAACATCGATTGCTGCTGCTTTCACTGGGATTTTCAAATCAATATAAAAATTTGTAATAGTTCAAAAGTTTTCGCAATAGCCTTATTAATACCTTTTACTCAAAATAAAATTTTGGTTTTCACTATTTGTTTTAGTTTCTTTATTTCACTGCTTTTACTTTGTCTTGAACATTATATGCATTTTGTTTTAAATTTCTTTAATGAATGTATTAATAACGAATTCGGCTGGATGGCATTCCTATATTTTTCGAAGGAACTAAGTATCATTTGTTTTGCTATTCGTAGAATAATATTGTACAGCAGTGCTTCTCAAAGTTTCGATATCCGCGACCCAATATTCAATCATGATTTTCATTGTGCCCCCCATACAATAACAATTCATTGAATTCAATAATATTATAATTCGACGCAAAAACTACGATATACTACCTTAACCTTTTAAGTGCCACCGGCGTGTATAAAAGTCTAGCTCACTCAAAGCGTTAATTTCCCCGGACGTATATATACGTCTTTCCAAAGTACGCTGCCATCCATAAAATTATTCCGAAGGCTTTGGAATGTAATAAAAGGATAATAGCTATGTTTAAGAAGAATTTACTTATTTCAGAATACTTGGGCTTCTTTATTCCTCCCTCCCCCTTCAATACATCACATAAATGCGCCTACGAGGTAAATGGGTGGCACTGGGAAGTGAATGACGTTACTTTTAATCAGCAGTTAAGGGATCAATTATAAATCTTACAAATTATAAAAATAAGTGTTAATTTTTGTATATAACTTTTCATGTATGACAATCCTATGGGGTCACTGGTAATTATTAAACTTGTTCTTAACTTAGTGTTGTTAAATTAATTATAAAATACATTATGTAGCACTGATGCATTTATAAGTATAATATATCAGTGTAAATGTGTATTTTAACTTTTATAATGTCAGAATGTATTTTGTTTCTTTACTTTCAGTAAATTAATAATTTTTTAAAATAATTTTTTGATTTTGATAATATGCTTTGTAATATGCTTGTGCCCCCCTCGTAGATTCGTCACGCTCCCGAAGGGGGTGCGCCCCACAGTTAGAGAAACACTGTTGTACAGGAATAAATTAATACACTGCTGGACAATTGCTAAGGACGGACAACACTATCATCCATAGCAACCACAAAATGAAAGGAAGCAAAATGTGGAAAATTAGAATAAGTGCGGGATATTAGTAAGAAGAAGTATGAGTATGCAAATTTTTTTTCCACGTCTGTTCATCACGTGATAGCGTTCATAAGAGCTTTAAAGGTTTTGACGCGTGTGGACAGTTGTTGTTTCAAGTCAAAGTTTTACAGGAAAGATTTAATAGACGAACTTAAAATTTTTGGCATGTCTTCCCGACATCACATAGATGATTTTATGCGTGGCCAATTTATTGGAAAGATCGAAGAAGGGCGAAAAATAACAGATATTGCCAGGGAGTTCGACATCGCTCACAGCGTTGTTTCACGGCTGTGGAAGTCATTTAAAACTACTGGAATGTGTAGTAGATGGCATGGGGGGAGGTCGTGTTAGAAGTACGACGCCTGCAGAAGACAGATATATCGTCCTATCAGTAAAAAGGAACAGGCGCACCACAGCTCAGCAGGTGGCAAATCAGTTTCTTGCTGCCTCAGGAAAGCAGATCTCCCGAAAAACTGTTGCCAGACGTTTGAGGGGAGGAGGACTATACGCACGCAGACCTGTTGTGTGTGTCCCATTGACCAGACAGCACCGTACTGCCCGTTTGAAATGGTGTCGTGAGCATCACAATTGGACTGAACAGGACTGGACATGCGTACTATTCTCAGATGAGAGTAGGTTCAGTCTGTCATCGGATTGTAGACGCCAACTGATCTGGCGCGAGAGTGGTACCGCTTACCGTCCAGAAAATATCCAGGTAAAGGACCGATATCCGACATGCAGTATCATGGTGTGGGCCGGCATCATGATCAATGGCCGCAAGCGCCTACATGTGGTTGCGAATGGGACTATGACGGGCCAACGATACATTGATGAAGTTCTACTTCTCATGTTCGTCTTTTCCGTGGTGCTGTCGGTGATCAATTTGTTTTTATGGACGACAACGCAACATGTCATCGAACACTCGCTGTTCAGGATTGTCTAGACAGCGAGGGTATTCAACGTCTCGTATGGCCAGCGCGTTCTCCAGATCTAAACCCCATTAAAAATGTGTGGGATGCTTTGGGGAGGCAAGTTGCTGGTCGAAACTATCCTCCGACGAACAAGAACACCCTCATCCGTGAACTCACAGAGGAATGGGATAAATTGCCTCAACAGCTGCTGGATAATGTTGTGCAAAGTATGGTACGACGTGCGGAATGTTGCATCACACTCCACGGTGGATATATCCCGTACTGATACCTTTCTTTAAGGTGCCTGCTGACTTTTAGATGCATTGTTCCATTTCTCCGTACGTAGATCAAATGAACATTTTTTTTCTCTTTCAGATGTTTCACAGCTTTTGTACTTTCCAGAACAATAAATATTCTTTATTCTAATGTCTGAACAGTGTGGCAACTATATTTTATCCTACTACGCCTCATGTCTCGCTTAATGTTATGCTACATAGCAATTTGTGATTCGTCCTTAGCAATTGTCCAGCAGTGTACTTAATACTTAATATTATTAATACATAAATATTACAATTAGTAGCTCGTATCGGTTCGTCAAAAGCAAAATTTAATTTATTGAGGTTTGTTTTGAAAATCTAATTATAAAAATGAAGCTTACCATAATGATTTCTTTCACTTTTAAATATTCATGAAGATTGTATTCCTATTACATAAACTTAGCATGTTTTAATGTGTTCTTTAATTTAAACATTTCAAAACTTATTTTAGTTAGTGTTGTAAGTTTAATCGATACTTTTATCAATTTATCAGTTAATTATAAATTAATTTTTGATTTGTGAAAAATTAAATATAAACAAACTATTGCTATTAAAATTTCATACTTACATAAAATCATAAACTCATAGATGTACTCGTCTTAAATTGTTTAAACTGCCAATTTAACCAATGTTAGTTGGTTTGCAATAAATTTTAAAGAACAAATGTTTGGAAAAAAAGGGGAAAAAAAACTCGAGGAAAAAAATATATAAATGACATCTCCTTTCTCACCTATTTTTTTTCAAATATTTTTCATCACATTAAATCAGTGTTTCTCAAACTGTGGGGAGCGTATCGAATTCGAGCATATCGAAAATAAAAGATTTAAAAAATAATTAATTTACTGGAATGAATTAAAACAAAATACTTTTAGACATAATAAAAAATGCACTTTTACTCTAATATAATTTATAGGCGCGAGCGATATTAAGTTATCAAAAATAAAAACTTCTTCAATACCTAATTAGCTATCTTTGATCCTATAACCAAATAAAAAACTTTTATTTGATTTGCTGTAATCCCATGATGACAGATTTTTTACTACTCTCTCAGAGAAAAAACAAATCCCAGATCCAGAATCGAAAAAATTTAGGAACATAAAAAATTCATCACTGTTATTATTTTTGAAATACTGTACATTATAGCTGATTTTCTGATCATCTGTTTGACCTTCTAAGTTATTGGTACAGTTAGTTATGATCCCTCTATTATGTGTTTGTTTCTCATTTAAGGAAGTTGTAAGTAATGTATTTCTTTGCTGCGCTTTTTTCCATGCAAAAGAGTTTTATGATATTTGGAAAACCACGGAGAGCACATTTTGAAGGATTACTTGGCCAAGACTTATTTTTATGAGCATTCTCAAACATATGAAGCATAACGAAAAACGTTTTACACAATTTTTTTAGCAGTAACATGCATGTTATAATAATACACTTTTTCCGGGAAGTGGTCACGCGGGACACACAGATCACGAAATCGTTCATTCTGGCAAAACTGTTTATTTGTTACCAAAGAAAAATTGAAAAGTCCTTGAAAGTAGGTAAGTTTACTTTCTCTTAATTAAATTAATCATTGTAATAACGATTTGTATCGTGTACAATAAAATAATTATAAAAAAAATGATCGGGGTGACTCAATAACCGTATCAAGTGCGCACCTGCTCCCGGATTAAAACATGTTGAAGTCTTTTCGCATATATATTAAAAAATTTTTTTTTCTTTATCGGAATTTTATATTACTGTTCCTTATTTATCAACAATTATAAATGCTAATTCTGTGAGGCTTAAAATTATAATTCGCTTAAGACTAATTATAATTTGAGCAATCATTTTAAGAAAAATCATTTTACATTTTTGTAAACATTGTTGCGCACTTGGCTTTACTCTCCTTACAATTCATCTGTTATATCAATAATGTTTTATTTTCTTATTAATGAACTCGTGCAAAGAGCGGGCACTTCAGCCGGTATACCTTTAATGTATCAGTGCAGCACAGTTTTTTATAACTAATTAATTAATACTAAATTAAGAAGAAGTTTAATAAGTATTAACGACTTCCATGAGCACTTTGGATTTGGCGATTTTTATCTATTTGTCACGGTGAGATATCGAATTCATTCTAATAATAAATAAATAGAAATAATAAATAAATACAAATAATAAATAAATACAAATAATAAATAAATAGAAATAATAAATAAATAAAAATAATAAATAAATAGAAATAATAAATAAATATAAATAATAAATAAATAGAAATAATAAATAAATATAAATAATAAATAAATAGAAATAATAAATAATTCCGAAAAAAAAACAACCTTGGCGACCAATTTTAGCCACCAAAAAAAAAAGACTGCGCCAAGTGGCCCCTCTATACTATACTTTAACCTTCTTAACCTTTGATTTTCTTGTTATATTTATCCGGTGAATAAATTGTGGACACTCTTTATGTAATGAATTATTCCTAATTAATATAATAGATAAATGGGTGGCTGTGAATAACTAAGTGAGCATTTATTTCATGTATTTTCAAGCTTCCTTTCGAGATTTATTATTTAGGAATTGCAATTTAAGAGCCTTTAAAATCGTAACAACTTCACTGTGAAATATTTTTCTGAGATATGGAATGTAAACAGTGAAGGATATAATTATTCAATTAAAATTACTCTTCAGCTAAGAACAATATTTCTCGTCACCAAATACTTTCCGAGTGGCGAGGCATTCACCATATTGGTGAATAATAGTCTTTGAGTTTGAATAGCGATTAAGAATTATCACAGTTCAGTAAATCTTAAACGAAAATGAAGTTAAATGAGTCATTTGAGACCACAATCATGTAATTGATCTTGCTCTGGTTGTGGTTTAAGGTAACTTTATTAAGAGGCAGTTGTAACTCATGAAATTAATGACAGTCCTTAAAAATTCGAATAATTTTTAGTAACTCTTTTCTAATGAATGCTCGAAAACAGAAGAGCATTTGTTATAAGGTAACAAGCACAGTTACAAAATTTCGCAGAATCAATCAGGCTTAGTATATCTTTACAGTGTTTTCCTCAAATTAAGTTTAAGCAAACGTTTCACAATATTTTGATTTAGGATGTATATGTTTTAGTGAATTAACTCTTTGCAAAGATTTTACGGCAGGAATTTTTCTCGTATGAATTGCAATGGACTAAGTTCATGACAGTCACATGAAAAAGGAAAACACGTGTTCTACATTGAGTTTAAAACTGGCATTAAAAAAAAACTAACTTGTACTTTTAATTCTATTCATAAAACTTAGATAAAATTTCAAATTTCATAATTTGGTTAAATATGTTCTACTGTTATGAAAAGAAACTTCAATAAAAAAATTTTTAAATGTAAGAAAAAAATCTTGTTTTATATATGTGTTTTTAAATAAAGTAACAAATATTACTTTTTTTTAAAAAAAGTTTCTATAAAAAATGTTATTTGGCAACAACGTGAGCTAAATAAATTAAAAGTAAAAAAATAATTTTAAAAACAAGCTTTTATTTAAATGCTCTGAAAAGAATAAAATAAACTTTTCTTTAAAATGTTTTTTTGCTATCAACTTATAACGTCATTACACAATTTAAGATATAAAAGCTTGTCACGAGATTTAAGTACTCGTATTTGCTTAGTTTAAAAATTTTAAAAGTTAAAATCAATCAGATCAAGTTATTTAATTTGCTTGTTTATCTACACAGGTAAATCTCGCAATAAGCTTTTATATCATAAATTGTGCAATAACGTTATAAGTTGATAGAAAAAAAAAGTTGTAAAAGAAAAGTTTATTTTATTCTTTTCCGAGCATTTAAATAAAAGCTTGTTTTAAAAAAAGTTTTTTTTACATTTAATTTATTTTTTACTTTTTAGTTTTTGCTGGACAGGTTTCTCAGTCTGTTCATCTCATTCAAAGCATTATTATTGCAAAGTCGTTTGTCGGTTAATTTTGAACAGGCTAGCACAGTAGTACTCAGTCTTCTTTGCCGCCAGGCCACGCTCATGTGATAGATATTTCCCTCGGGCCCCAACAAGAGGATATTGGGTGTGGGGAATAAACGCTGAAAGACCAAAACAACATTGGACAAAGAAAAATTAATCAAAATATTAAAAATCCTTTATTTTGCTTTTATTATAATACTGTATTAAAACGAAAGACACAATTTTTTTTTAAATCGGTAAATTTAAACTATTTTTTTCAATCTTTGGCAGAATTTGTATAATACTATTCAACAAACGAAAAAATGTTTCGTGCTATTATCTATTAAAATGACGAAGTTTTAAAATGTTTTATTAAAAATTTGAGTATTTTTTGAAAAATCACAAAAGAAAAAGTTTCGGTATTTTATTTTTTAAAAGACTTTTTCTAAAATTGAAAGGCCTGAACTTTCTTGGTGCAGAATATCGATTCATTAACACGAAAAAATTCATATGGAACGATTTAGAAATCATTTTCATGAAAACGCAACGATTTTAACTCATTTTAGAAAAAATCAAGATAAATAGAAAATATCATTATTTTTTTTTTATAAAATTATGTCCTATTTTGGAGAAATAAATGATCTTTCCGATTATGTAATTATTTTTTTGTCTCAGTTTAATAGAAAGAATAAGATGGTTTTTTAAAAAAGGTCGAAAAATATCGGAGCTTCTTTAAGCTTAATTCGATAAGCTGCTCAGCAAAATAAAAAGCTAACAGGGGTCAAAGGTTTCTAATAAATATCTTTTTAACTAATTGCGATATCGGAATCTAAAGGGTCAAAACATGCATTGCCATCCAAACTAAACGCGTATAAAAAATTTCAGCTCACTCGGTTGAAGATATCAGCTCTCTCTCTTCAAAATTGAGTTGCAAGATTCCACCCGAACATTTTACATTGCAAGTTAAATAAAAGCTTGCAAAATAGATAATTGCATTTATGGGGACCATGACGTCATTTGAGTTTTTGAACTGATTGCCTAGAAACACGTAGCTACCGTTATTATGTGACTATGATGGCATATGATTTTAGTCCACTGAATGACTTAATAGAATTAAATTATTAATTCTGTTTTAAGGTATCCGACTATGTTTGGAACCATGATTTTGAAAAAGCGTATAAATGGATAATATTTATGATATTTAGTGTCAGTTAGATTAGAAAATGTATATAAAGTTGTTTTAAGAAAAGTATAAAATAAAAAATTATTTAAGTACAATATTTTGACAAAAAATGAACATAGAATGACCCATTTTCAAAATAATCTCCTTTTGTGAAAAATGCTTCTATTATAATAGTATTTTGTCTGTATATAGCTCAGACCTCTGTACAAAGCTACAACTAGAATTTTTGAAATATATAACTTAGAAGTGGGTTTATCCATGTTTTACGACAACAGAGGGGAGAAAGTTTAAGAAAAAAACGCCGATAATTATTTCAATTGGTTGTAACTCTGAAAATAATGTGAAATTTTCACAAATCCTAGTTCAAACTCTGTAAAGAGGCAAAATATTATTATATTAGGAAAATTTTCTACAAAAGGAGAACATTTTGAAAACAGGTTATTCTAAGTTGATTTTTTGCAAAAATATTGTATTTAAATAATTTTTTTTGTCAAAATGTTCTTAAAACAATTTTATGCATGTATTCTTAATCTAAGTGACAAAAAATATCATCAAAATGATCCATTTATTCGCTTTTTTAAAATCACGGTTCCGAACGTAGTCGGATATCTTAAAGTAGTAAAAAAACACTAAAATTTTACTTCTTGAATTAATTTAAAGGTTATTTGTGCCTTATTTTTGGTTGCCATCTGCAATATTTATTTTCAATGTACCACTAATGAATCAATAACATTCGAAGGAATAAAATTTGACCTCAGATTTCTGAAGCGTAACAAAGAAACAAATATGATATTTATTATATCAATCTCCTACTTTAGCAATACATGACGCCTTTGATACCCAGTTGTACTCAAAGTGAAGTAGTTTTTATCATTCTAGGAAAGACACAGGTTTTTGCTGGAGAAATGTATTGTCAGTTCATACTCATGATAAAAATAATAATTATTATTTATATATATACATACATAAATATGCGTAGTAGGATTCAAGTAAGACCCTTGAGCAACAACACACTTTTGCCATCGCTTGTAAAATCCTCGAAGTATTTCTGGAATTCTTTTTTAGCCTTGTCCTTTAATTCAGCATGCGATGAAATTTTAACTTCATCTGCAGATTGGTCTTCGTTTAATATGCGAGGAACGGTGTATTAACGCACTTCATGCATGTTAAGATCCATAGTCGGTATTTGTTGACATGTGAGCGAGGATATCCCAACTGATTCTGCTATTGCTTGAACCATGTTCTTACGTACCACCACATAAACCTTTTCGATGTTTTCAGTGATACGAGAAGTCTTCGGACGTTCACAGCGTTTGTCGTCTTTGACACTTTCCCTGTCTTCCCTAAAATGTCGATGTCACTCAAAAGCTTGCGTTCGTGTGTATCGCAGCCTTACACATGCTTCAAAATTTCATTCGTCTCCGTTACACTTTTTCCCGAACAAACACAGAATTTTTGACGTGTCTATCCGCGTTCTTTCCACTAACAGTACTCTGGGGAATATTGGGTCCTTAAAAATTATTCTGTTGTAAACCTTCCTCCTCCGAAGAAGATGTGATTATGTAATTTAAGACTTGTATATAAAGATTAAACTTCCGATTTAGAGAGAGAGGTGAGACTGCTAGCGGATGGTCATGATTGATTAACGTGAAGTGAATGCTTCGTATCTTATTTGTGTGATATTAAAGTTGACAATTTGGTTACTTAAGGATTAAATTGGATTAGGTCGCTTGGAATTAGAAGGTGTATTACTTGGACGTAAGTGATCCGATTTATTAAGTCTTCTAGTATCTCGTATACCTCGCTATTGCTTTCCATATTTAGTAATTGGTACATTTTTTAACTTGGGTTTTAGAATTTGCGTTGTTGTTCCTAATTGTGAAAGAATAGAAGTTATTTTGGATATGGCTAATCTTCTTTCTGACCTTCACTACAATTTGATATTCTTTCTCTGCGCTCAACAACTGCTTTCTTCTCTCTCTCTTTTAATTACTAACTACTAAATTCATCTGCCTACAAAATACGGGACCGTAGCGAGACACCGACCACGTGTTGTGGGACAAACTTTTTTTAGAAAAGGGGAAGGATGCAGTAATACAGAAATGTTATCGGAATCGCTCTACTTTAAAAATTTTCCACGTTATATGCTCAGTCCGGGAACTTTTGAATCCTACCTCGTAAGACGATTTCATGGGAATTAAAACATTTTGCATGGATACTTTTTATCTTGTTGCATTCATTGAAAGGATGAGGGAACATTTTTATATTTTAATTTAGTTCTATATTTTCTTACGATCACTCACATAAAAGAATGGTAACAACACCAACGGACAAACGGGCAAATACGTGTACATTTGGACTAAACACAAAAGTGTTCCTTTTTCATTCTGGATATCTGAATTCTCTTAGCTTTCTCAATCGGAGCTTTTAGAATTACATGATTTCCATTAATGAATTTAGTGATTGGTCAGAATAATTGGATGATGCAATATTACCTCTCATCTTATTTTTAAACCTGCTGATGTGAAAGTTTTTGATGAGATAATGTTTTAGTTAACCTAATATTTCTCTTTAGGCAGTTAAAGTAAAAAAAAAAGAAAAAGAAAAATATCATATGATATCTTTTGGAGGGTTCCAGCAGGTATACCCGTTCTTCACACGGATGAAATGGAAGACTAAATTATAGAGATTGAATGAAAAACGAATTTTTAATATGTTAATATTAAGTGAGAGAATTATAATAATTATTATAATATTATATAATATTAGTGCAAATTAAACAAACAAAAAAAGGCCTTTGTAGTAAATCTTTACTCAACAAAATATCATATTTGAAAAATTTTAAGTCTGTAAGTCTAAAAGCTGAAAAAAAAAACGAATTTTTTAAATCAATAATGACTTCTTAACACCCATGTGGGTCGACTTTTGAAAACTCTCTTCTTAGCTGCTGAGCAAAAATAACATGTTTTCCAAATTTCAAGGATGTAGGTTCAGTAAATCATAAAAGGGAACTTTTTATTTTAAACGCCCTCTCAACCCTTCCTTAGAAGTCAATTTCTTCCTTCGAAGCCTTTCTTTGTGTATCTCTACTCCATGAAAGAAACACGCCAGCTATAAACTTCAAATCTGTTGGTCTAAAAGTTAAATTTATAATTACAGAAATTAATCTTTGATTAAGTTCTCTCTTAACATTTCTGAACACAGTCTTCAAAATTCATTTATCGGTAGTCATTGGAAGTACCCCATTAGTGATTTCCCAAGCTCAAATTACAGCCTTACTTCTTAATACCCCTCTTGAAAATTATGAAGGTGTTCGCATTAGCCAAGTGCAGGGGTAGCGAACCTTTATGAATCAATGTGCCATTTTTTCTAAAGAAATGCTAAATGCGGTATACACGTGCCGTCAAATAATTTTGACTTGTAATTATTTGGAAAATAATAAAACTTTATACTAACAACACAAAACTCTTTATTTGCTACAGAAAAATACATTATTTTTTTTGAATTTTATAGTAGTAAATGTTTTTGTTAAACGTAGTGTAATTCAAGCTATATAAAGTAATGTTAGTGTGATTTCTACTGTTGCAGATTCGATGACAAATAAAAATTATATTAGGATCTTGTAAGATGTTACTTTTAGCAAAATGCATGTTGAGTTGGAATCATCTACCTAATGGTTTTTAAGCGAATCTTTGGTGTTATTCATCTCTGAAAATAATGACTCGTAGGCGTAGGTCGATGAAAACATGGTTAAATTAGAATGAGCCTGCTTCTTCAAACAGTTAAACACATCTGGAATAGAATTTAATGTCTCCAAAATTTCGTTACTGGCATTCTTCGTTCTGGCTTATTAATCCTCCTGTTTCAATCAATTCTAACTTTTTCCTTGTTTCGATAAAGTTTTGAATCCATATTGAACTAGACTAGAAATCAATAAGTTGTATTTCAAATTCTTCTATTTTCAACGTCGAATTGGGGCAAGTTTAGTTTATCTAATGATGTCACATCAGGGTACATAATAAAATTGACATTTTCTGATAATTCTTTGAACTGAGAAAACCTCATTGAAAATTCCTTGATTGAAGAATCAGTCGCGGTTGATCGTTTTGATCGGTTGTGTGCCCAAAATATTGTGCCGCGTGCCATCAATGGCACAAGTGCCAGTGGTTCGCCATCCCTGGCCTCGTGGTTATGATCACGAGTTCGTTGCCGGTGTGTGATCCGAAGAACCCAGTGCCTCTGGAGAACCTCCCAGTAGAGGCCTGTTACACTTTTAAATCTGTCGTTACTCAAACATAATAAAAAAAGGAAAAATAGTGAAAGCTCTGATATTATCCGCGTCTCCAGGCCGTGTTTCAAAATTAAGAGGTCTATCGTCAATAGCCCTAGTGTTACTTTGTAGTGCAACGCGAAAAAAAAACTCGATCCCTGAAAATTATGAGACAGGTTTTATCCAGGGGCAATCTTTTTGTTCTGTTAAGGTATCCGACTACGTTCGGAACCGTAATTTTAAAAAAGCGCATATATGGATAATTTTCAGGATATTTAAAGACACTTAGATTAGAATACATGTATAAAATTGTTTTAAGGACATTTTGACAAAAAAAAGTTATTTAAAACCAATATTTCGGCAAAAAATTAACTAAGAATAGCCTTTTTTCAAAATGTTCTCCTTTTGTGAAAAATGCTTCTATTATAATAATATTTTGCCTGTATATAGCTCAGACCTCTGAACCAAGTCTGAACTAGGATTTGTGAAAAATTCACATTATTTTCAGAGTTACAATCAATTGAAATAATTATCGGCGTTTTTGTCTTAAACTTTCTCCCCTCTGTTGTCGTAAAACATGGACAAACCCACTTCTAAGTTATATATTTCAAAAATTCTAGTTGAGCCTCTATACAGAGGTCTGAGCTATATACAGGCAAAATATTATTATAATAGAAGCAGTTTTCACAAAAGGAGAATATTTTGAAAATGGGTCATTCTATGTTCATTTTTTGTCAAAATATTGTACTTAAATAATTTTTTATTGTAATAGTATTCTTAAAATATTTTATGCATTTATTCTAATCTAAGTAACACTAAATATCATGCCATTCCATGTTATCCATTTATGCTCCTTTTTAAAATCACGGTTCCGAAAGTAATCGGATACCTTAACACATATAAGAAACATTATTTGTTCAATTTCTTTTCCAGATGTTCAGATATAAACTCTCACACTTCAACTTTAATTACACGTTCAATGTTACCGTAGAAATAAAATAGATGATTGTAGTGCTTATAGTAGACGAATTAGTGACACTAAAAGCTTTAACTACAGTTTCAAATGCGTTAGGCAGTAGAAAAAATCTTAAGGAAACTACATGTAAAAAGTAAACTTTTTTACAGTTCAAAAATTTATATTTTATGTAAGATCTTTTAAACATCACGCAAGACTTTATTTTGAAGTTTTTTTCATAAACTACATACACCTTACGCATAAATATTTTATTTTTTAAAGAAGTCTTATAGAGTAAACTAAATAATATAATTATAACGCTGAAGAACTTGATCCCGCATGATGGACACGAAACATAAACCCTCCAAATATTAAATACATTCTAAATTCTGTATTTGCTTATTTTATTAAAAAAGTAAAGTCATTACAAATAGCAATCGAAAAAAATGCGAAAATGTAAATAATTCTATATGCGATGTACGAGTAAAATATATATAATTCTACTTTCGTAATGCAAAATATTCCGTTTTCTTTTCAAATTTCTCCTCTTTTTTAATTTGAACTTATTTTTACATGACTATTTAAATTATGTACTATTTAAAGGTACAAATCAAGTTGAAAATTCTCTTCTATATGAATATCGTCTGCTTTAATTCAATATATAGTTCATGTAACTCTAATATATCTGTTTGCTTAAATTATATGCTGATATATAATCGTTTGTTGTTAAAATTATGTTGTTTAAGTTGGCATCTTTTGTATTATTCTAAAGATATTTTTCTTTCAGTCGGGGAAAAGAATAAAAATACATAATTGACGCTGGGTGAATTTAATACGTAATTAATTTTTGTTCTTTTCGAGATATTATTATTCATCTGGAGATCTGAATAATTAAAAAGGATAAATGCCTTTCGTACGGTAAACTTTAGCTACTATTAGTCATAAGAAGGAATGTCAAATACTTAGCAAATGTATAGAATACTATACGACCTTTCTACAAACATAACATTATAAATCTCTACTGAAGAGACTAATATTGATCCGATGAAAAGATAAATCAAATCAAAGCTTCCATCCAGAATGTTACTTATGCAATGCTTCATAATATAGTTGGGAATCTTGTACAGATTCGATGTACGCACACTTTGGAATCAAGCAACAAAAAATTGCAATTTTTTAAAAATATTTTCTTCATGTAACATAAAAAACCATAAGCACATGTAATCACTTGTTTATTTTTCATTAATTTTTAAAAGTGTAAAGATACATCTTAGTCATCTTATACATAGTAAAAATATGAACTAACTATTTATGTTGTATGTGAAATTATTATTGAAGTAGAAGGTGAATGCAAAAATAGAATGAATAAAAAGTTTACAAACTGCGTGAAATGAATAATACAAGTATTATAATTTTTTTTAAAAAAAGTCAATTACTACTTCGTTAGAAAAATTTAATGGCGCCATCTTTTGCAGATGAATCTAACTTCGTCAGAAAGAACGCTGAAAAAATTTGAAATTTAATGAATGAATTAATATTTAAAAAAACTGTGAAAACATCAATTGTTATCCTCTACAAATTTAAAAAAATGTATTTGAACTTGAATGGGAGAATAAAAAGTATTTTATTAACGATTGAAAATTTGAACAATATATATATATATATATATATATATATATATATATATATATATATATATATATATATAAATCAATCACAACTTAATAATCAATTAAAAACTGAAATTATATGAATCTTATAATACTAAATTTTCCATTTCAAAACATCAATGGCGAATATAGAAGATAAAATTCCATCATTTTCAAACAAAATTAAAAAATTATAAAATAAAAATTTATAAAATATCCAAGTGCAACCTCGGACTTAGGACCGATAAGTGGGGTTAAACTAGTTTGATGGCGCCAACCTTCCCCCTATTGCAACTTGGTAAGTTAATCGAAAAATATCCAATTTTCAAAAATTTAAAATTAAAGATTCTCCTCACTGTGGCTTTCTGAAGGCATGTGAAAGAAACTATTTTACAAGTATATATAGGGAGAGATTAAATTAAAATAGTTGGGATTGAAAAAGTAATTAATTATGAAATGGGAGACAGTAATACAGAATTATTTCTTAATATAAAGATGAACATGTATTTCTAAACCCTTTTGAAACTTACAAAATGCAGAAACAAGTAAAGATACTCATAAAAGGAAGTACATGACAAAGAATTCCTTTATTCAGAGAAAAGGATAAATGGAGCTTTTTAGTCCGTATCTCCGTTAGTACCGCCACACCCAAATCAAAATCTAAGTGATGTCACTTTGTATTTATACTGTAGGCTGGATACTTACTTTCAATCTTACAAAGAAAAATAATGCTCTTTGTGATACAAAGTTACAACAGAATGGCGCTTTTGTTGAAGGAATATTAACCAATTTTGGTGATGAGATCTCAACAATTTTTAAAGAAATATTCTTAAAGTCCTTCTGTTTTTTGTAAAGGAATGTGTGAATAACTATAAAGAATATACTTTTACTTATATAATGCAGTTAAATCAAACAGATGCAAATTTAGACACGTTGGTTCATTTTTGTTGAGTTGAATTTCCGTCATCGAAGATTAATGCTATCAAGAAGGATTATAAATACTTCATTCCACATTAAAGTCGCTTGTAGCTTAAAAAGGATGCAGCCCTTGATGCTATTATTATGTGATGATGTTGAGTCATTTGTCAGTTCAAGAAATATTTTAATCCAGTGGGGATGTCCTCTATGATGACAAGTAATATGTTTAAAA
Organism: Trichonephila clavipes; assembly: GCA_019973935.1. Classification (NCBI taxonomy): domain Eukaryota; kingdom Metazoa; phylum Arthropoda; class Arachnida; order Araneae; family Nephilidae; genus Trichonephila; species Trichonephila clavipes. The sequence goes on from BMAU01020439.1 coordinate 257,652, forward strand.
ATGAAATATTTCTTTCTTAATTCGATGCTATTGGTTATTACCACAGTTCTAACGAGTGAATAAATCTTCATATAAATCTTTGTGGTTAATTTAATATGGGTTTTCAATACTCTTTTTGTTATAAACAAATGGGAGAGAGCGTATTTGAATGCAGTTTTTCATACTGCATGTTTTTAATCACCACATAATAGGGTACATTCATTTCAACCATTAAGGTATCTGACTACGTTTGGAACCGATATTTTCAAAAGCATATAAATGGATAATATTTATATTTAGTGTCACTTAGATTAGAAAATGTATACAAAATTGTTTTTAGAATAGTAATACTGTAAAAAATTAATTATTTAAGTACAATATTTTGAAAAAAAATGAACATAGAATGATCCATTTTCAAAGTATTCTCCTTTTGGGAAAAATGCTTCTATTATAATAATACTTCGCCTATATATAGCTCAGATCTCTGTACAGAAGCTCAAATAGAATTTTTGAAATATATAACTTAGAAGTGGGTTTATCCATGTTTTACGACGATAGAGGGGAGAAATGTTAGGAAAAAAATCCCGATAATTATTTCAATTGGTTGTATCTCTGAAAATAATGTGAATTTTTCAAAAATCACAATTGAGCCTCTGCACAGAGGTTTGAGCGATATACAGGCAAAATATTATTATAAAAGAAGGATTTTTACAAAAGGGAAACATTTTAAAAAGTGCTATTCTAAGATATTCTTTTGCCGAAATATTGTATTTAAAATTTTTTTTTATCGAAATGTCCTTAAAACAATTTTATACATGTATTCTAATCTAAGTGACGCCAAATATCAAGAAAATTATCCATTAATGGGCTTTTTTAAAATCTCGGCTCCTAACGCAGTCGGATACCTTAATTTTAATCATGCTGATTTTCTTGTAAGGTTTTGTGATATCTTAGAAAAATTTATTCTCTATCTATGTTTTCCAGTTACGTCCATTGATACTGCTTCTTCTATCATGGCAGAAGAAATTGCCACATAAAGAGGCTGATGTACGTTAAATCTGTCGGAGCTCAAAACAATAATGTTGATGTAACGTAGAAGTTTTGATAGAGTGGTTCCAGTTCACACAGGTGACAAAGAAGAGACTTGAGTTGGCATCTTAAGCCATATAGCCTCAATTTGCGCTCAAAAATGCGACCTTAATAAACATTTAAATTTTCTTCAAACTTTTCTATTCATGGAACCCCTAGAACTTAACGGTGTTTTCGTGGAACCCCAAGCACTTAAAGGTGTTTTCATGGAATTCCTAAAACTAGAAGGTGTTTTCGTGGAGCTCCATTCCACATACACATACTTAGAAGAATATATCTCAAAATAATATTTAGAATCGATACACATGTTATACATTTTTACTCTTTTTAACACAAACTGTTGGAAGTCTAGGCCTTTTGAGATTAAATGCAATCGCATTACATATTCTGAGTTTAATTTGTTTTTATACTTTGTTTTTGTAGTCACAAACATTGAGAAATATATTTCTCTTAAACGCAATGTTCTGAACGGCATTAAAATGTTTATAAATGTGTGAAAAATACTGAGTATTTTGCATGAATTTGAAACATAAAATTTAGGAGCTGTTCTTGCTTAAATTTAGATTTTAACATCGAATCTGTCGATAAGTTGTTTCCTCTTCTTCATTGTAGGTGTTTTTCTCCACAAATGCTCTACTCTAAAACGGGCCTTTTCCGTTAAAAAACTATTTAGTTTTGCAAGACATTGTGCTAACTAACGAGTATAAAATTATTTCATGGAACTCGAGATAATAAACTATAGAATATTTGCAATCTAATATGATATATATATATATATATATATATATATATATATATATATATATATATATATATATATATATATATATATAAAGATAAAACGCGAGCGTTTAAAAGGTGTTGCAAAATAAAGTTGTTATCAATAAATAAATTTTTAGTCTTAATGAATAGGATGAACTTTAGATACTTGTAATTATATAAACTTCATAGAGAACGTGAATCCATTTTGCATACATACTTACAAGTTTATTTTATTTTTTTATTGTGACTCGTGGAACACAGTTTGAAGGCCACTGATTTAAAAAATCAAACAACCTAAAGGAGATTTTAGGTAAAAATTTGAGATTTACGAAAAAAGGATATAAAAAGAAGAACAATAAAAAAAATTATAATTTAAAAAACTAAGAAACACGCTTTCATAGTTAATCGAGCTAAAAAGTAAAAAAAATTATTCTTAATATAAAAATAAAATAATTAACGAGAAAAAAATTAATGTCATTGAGGAAGAGCGTTGGGGGGCTCGATATAATTTGTTAATAATTTTTCACTAGTTCTATTCTGAAATGCAGAGTTAGTGTAAAAATGTAGTACAAAGCTTACACTCCACACACACGCTTTTGCCACGGTGACATTAATTTTCTCTTTAATCATTTTGTTCTTGTATTAAGAATTATTTTTTTTTACTTTTTAGCTCGATTAACTATAAAAGCTTTTTTTAAAGTTTTTTAAACTGTAATTTATTTTTTCATTTTTTTAGCTCCATGTACAGTAAAAGCGTTCTTTTCGTTATCTGAACTATCATTTATTCATTGATAAATTAATTGTAAATTCGTCTTTTTTTTTGGAATCTGGATTACCCATTGGCATCCTATCAGTGCGTCAATACAGCCTGGTTTGCAAAATGTAGAATCAACAAACTGAAGGTAATTTGGAAGAGTTAACTTTGAAATATTTAACGCAGAAGAAGGTGTTAAGTCAATGATATTTTTCACTAAAAATATCACTATTTGTATTAACCATGAGTGTTTTCACTTTAGGGTTGTAACTTAGTATTTTAATCACCAAATCTAGAAATCGGGATCTGGAATGAGTCACCAAATCTGGAAATGGGAAATCGTTAATCTTGATGATCCTGATCAGGACAACGGAACATATTAAATTATTGTATTGTGTCATCAGTTCTACACAAGTGTGCAAAATTTCGAATTAATCTGACCCTTTAAAGTAGGTAAATTCAAGTTCAAAGATTCCGTTACATACAAGTGAAGCTATTAATACCGTGTTAAATAGGCAGAGTTCATTCATTAGACAAGGGCTTTTTGTGCGTGTTCAGAAACCAAATTTATATAATAGTAAAAAAAGAAACATATTTCGGGAGAAAAAGCATTTCAGTTGGTAAGGTGATGTGTTCCTTTCAAATGCTCACAAATAAATTAAAAAAACTGTTAGTTTTAACTTTTCGGCTTATAACATATAGTATATGTGACTATTGTAAACATTAACAAATTTCACATCTCAATCAACGCTACTGAAAAAAAGAAAAGTGAAAATTAATACCAGTGTAAAATATGGGACTAACATTTTGTTTCAAATATTAAAATTTCAATTCTCATGGTGAAAAGTATTGAATTAAAAAATCTTACATTTATATAAATTTTGAAAAAGTAATTTTTATTTTTAAAACTTCCATCTACAAGTCATTTTTAATTTGAGAAACAGCGTTATTTCTGTGTAATTTCAGTTTCCTTGCTTAAATCTAATATATTTATTTCAGTACAATAAGATTTCTTACATCCGTTTTAGTGATTTGTTAATAAGAAATAATTTAATGCATTAAATTTTTAAAAAAATTAAAGGAAACATGTTAATTTGTAGTAGAGCATTTGCTACCTTTTGTTTCCGTGAATGCTTGTGTATTCAAATAAATGAAACGTTCTACGTTTGAGGAGAGGAAAATTCTATATTATTACGTTCCCCGGAATTTTTAGAATGATTGGTAAAAGAAACTATTTCATAATGTGTAATATTTATAGTTTTATTTTAGTTTCTTCTCTTTATTGAACTAATTTTAAATGACTATTTAAATTATGCAGTTTATAGATATTATGTTTGAAAATTATCTTCCTTATTATTATTGTCTACTTTAATTCAATATATAGTTCATAAAACTCTAATTTATTTGTTAGTTTATTTGCTGATATATAATCGTTTGTTGTTAAAATTATATTGCTTAGATTGGCATCTTTTGTATTATTCTAAAACAGTTTTTTTTTACAGTCAGAGAAAAGAATGATAATACATAATCGATGCTGATTCTTAGAATGCAGGTTTGGTCTTCTGGTGTTTATTCGAGCATGAATACTTCGATCATTGTTGGTGAGTAACCCTGTTGTTTTTTTAAAAGAACACCTAGCTCCATTTTCAATTTATCCGAACCAAAATAATAGCCAAATTCCCACTTTTTGGCAATTTTGCTTTCTAAGAGTTCTGTTTTTTTCCTTCTCATTTCTTGAATAAAAATTTGCTTATTAGGGCGTCATGAAATGTGATAAGTAAACCAACGTAATAAAAATTGTTGACAGACAGGAGAGTAGATTTCACGACCAAAACTTTGTTGCTGATTTTACGGTGAAAATTTTAGCGACTACAGTAGTAAATCTATCAGGTATAATTCCTATTTTTCCATTGGCAGCAAATTATGAATTTCCATTTTATTTCAATTTTACTCTTGATTACTGAATTTTTAAACGTTCAAAATTTAAAGATAACTCTGAATTTTCTCAAAGACCATTTTTTTTCATTTTTCACACAATCTGTTTTTTATATTTTTTCTTTTTTCCCCAGCATTTCTAAATTCTCCAAGTTCTTTTTTTTAAGCCTTGTGACTCGTATTTTTACAATTTGTATTCCACAAAAATGTGCATCTTTGCTTAATTTATCTTTTTTGTTTCTTCTAAAATTTATGTAATGAAACTCTTTTTAATCGGGAATAAGCCATTCTTTAAAATTATTTTTATGTCGAGTTCTTCCGCCATCTTGGATTGAAAACTACTGGACACCAAAATTTTATTTGGCGTGATTTCAAATCCGCTTCAAAAAGACGTTTGACGCGTACCGTACTAATAACAAATTAGTTCTTAAATTTGTGTACTTTTATCGAGATATTATCAGTCATTTCGAACTTTTTGGGACCATTTGAGTGATTATAATGAATAAAAGATGTTGATGGAATAAACCATGGCTTCTAAAATTACAGGACTTATTACGTTTTTGTAAAAGTTTTCAAGCTTAATATTTTTATGCGTAAATTCGGTGAAATTAAAGCAAAAAAAGAACAAATAATAAACTCTTAAGGCAAAAAAAGAACAAAATAATAAACTCTTAAGGCAAAAAAAAAAAAAAAAGAACAAAATAATGAATTTTTAACCCTTTATCTACCGATGGAACTTATAAGTACCACTCACTTTAAAATGACATAGAATAAACAATTTTACGAATATTCTGACAATACTTAGCAGGAATATTCCTTTAAATCCACTCTTCCAAGATATATGGCGGGAGTATTTTAGCGGCGAAGGCGAATAGTTTTATAGCAGAAATTGCGTTTTCAGCTAACGGCGTTTTCAGTGGATTGGAAATATTATAATTTTTATCCCGAAAAAATAGTTAATGTCAAAATTGGAGTGTCTTATTTTTTTGTATGTTAATGAAGACCTTAAAAATCGATTTGACTATTTATTTTAAGTGAACAGTGTATATAATTAATTTCGCAGTGAAATATCTTGAATTAACTAATTAGCTCTAACAGATTAAATTTCCCAAAATTGAGTATTTTGTTTATGTATATCCCTTAATTTTCAATGTAGTGATCCAAAAAAAAAAACATTGCATGAAAAAAAAACTGCAGTAAATCATAATGCGGTTGATAAAGAGTTAAAGCAAAAAAAGAACTAAATAATAAATTAATATACGAAGCAAGATTGTTAAATGCCGTCAATCACATAAAATTTTCGAAAAATGCTTAAACAAAAGCTTTTTAAATAATAATTTTATTGGAGTGAACAGAAACAAATAATATACCTTTCTGACATAGTTTTTCATCCTCCAGAAAATTTTCACTCCTTCCATTTTTCTATCACATAAAGACAAAATTCGACAAAAGAGGCGTATATTCCACCAAATGATTAATCATCTGTAACAGAATCGAGAAAGATCACTGCACAGTGAATTTCCGTGTAAAATGAAATTTGACGAGTCATTAGGGGTCATAGACAAGCACTCCATCTTTCAAATTTCATTCACTTTTCAGGTTCAGATGCTGTTATTAAAAAGTAGTCATAGATTCGCCTGAAGTAATGATACTTTGGGGCATTTCATATCTTTTGTAGAATTTCATTGGATGAATTTTCTTAAACGGAAGCAATAGCACCATCACAGCAGTACCAGTGAAGTGGAAGTTACGGCTTGTTATCTTGAATGATGGATTATGGGGCTGCAGTTGAATAGCATGTCTCAAAAGTGTTGAAAATTTTCTGTGGTTGACGATATTTAATAGCTGAGTGAAGTATGTGTAAAATAGTTAATTTTATAGGAAATTAAATCACGAATTTTAATGCAATGAATTCTTTAGTTTACAATTTCAAAGGATTTTAGTTTCTTGAAAAGCTTAATATATATAATTTAATATGTATATGATTAAATTAGTTTTATATTCGAATTGTAAAACTCATATCACTAATGTTGTTATTTTATATTGATTTTGCTTTTAGCGCCTTTTATCATTAATCTTAAAAATTTTCCTCTAACAAAATTAAAATTTTTTTTTCTGTTGAAAGAATATCACTATTGCATGAACATGATTAAGGAGTTTTTACTAATTAGAGTAATAATTTTAATAATGACTTAATGCAAATGAAATTTTCTAAGATATCTTGTATTAGGGGAAAGAAAAATGAACGACTTTTTAATGATATTGAAATAGTGTGGTAACACAGATGAGAAAGGTACAGTTGTGTGTGATAAATAATGCCAAATCTCTGTAATGAGCTAAGTTCTATTCTATATTTTTACATCTTTAACAATAAAAAAAATTAATAATCAACAGAAAATACGAGGGTTGGGGCAAAAATCCCGACAACTATTTTTTTTCTTGAAGATACCAGTCCCGTTGGAAAATGTGATATATACAGACGAAAGAACAAGATGTTAACTACATGTGAGGACAATGAATGGCAATGAAATATCGTAACACACTAATTTATTTCGGTAGTATACAGGACAATATGGCCTTCACGGTGCTAAAGAATGACAACACAGTACATATAAAGTTGACATGACAAATTGGGCCTAAAGACCATTAATGTAGTACCCTGCTACTGTCACCACATGCTGCCAATGATATGAAAGACACTGAATACCATCAGCCTCAGCATTTGCTGCATCATGTGTGAATCGGGTCACCTGTTCGCGCACAGCATTAGCAGTGTCCTGTCGTGTTGCAAATCGCCTACCACGTATTGGTTCCTTAATCTTGGGAATAAATCAGTTACAGTGCGAAATGTTGGGAGAGTACGGTGAGTGCTCCAACTTTTCCGCACACTGACCAGTCATCTTGAACGTTGCTCATCACTGGTTGACACACGTCCTTGCTGAAACTTTCCTACCCACCGCGCTACTGTACGGTATGGTAGGGCATTATTTTCAAAAGCTTCCATTAATTCACTGTGACATTTCATCGCATTTTTTCTCCCTCGGAAAACGGCAATTTTGATGTAACCGTGTTGTTCAATACGAGTTATTTCCATCTCGCTCGGCACTCACCAACTGACTGATTTCACAGCCCTCGATGTGCTACTACCAGCTATCACAGAGCCATCTGTTGTTCTGCATACACACTATGGCTGCAGAGCTTCCACACGACACATATACGTTTGCCATCTGTTCACATATCTACAAGAAAAAAATAGTTGCTATGACTTATGCCCCAACCCTCGTATTTAATCATAAAAGTATGTATATACTGGCTTTTTCGAGTGCATAACTTTTCTCCCAGGGAAATTCCCCTTCCCCTCTATATGTCGGCACTTTCTGGCGATTCCTATATTTGTTATAAAATTTTTTTTTTTGTGAAATTTCTTTTACTTCTTTACTACTTTAGACGTTTTACCCCCTCGGTTTTATTTTTAGACTGAAAGGAGAATGGGGAGGGGATATTTTCTAAGATTTTAAAGGAAAGTAAATACGTAGTTTACGAAAAAAGTTTTGAATCTTTAAATCATTGAAGGCTCAGTTTTTAAGTTAAAAATTCAGCATTGATAAAAAACAAAGGTAATTTTTTACACAAAAAATGTGAAAACTTCTAAAATTCTTAAAAATTTGCAATTTTTAAGTAACACTGATAACAAGGTGTAACACAGGGAAAAAAGTTTTGTGAGACTATTTTTAGAAATTGCGAAGCTATTAATTGCTTAAAACGAATATATCGAATAATTTTCAAAAAAAATATGTTAAAAGAAAGTTTTTTTGTTCTTTTTAAAATCAGATATTTTAATTTACTGTGTTCAAGAGAGCAAAGCAACTTTTTTAGGACGTAATATCCAATTATCTCGACTATGAGAAAGTGTCACAGAGGGATTAGAGCCTTCCGTCTGTAAATCCCCACATTTTAGAAAAAATGGGGGGGGATACAAATTATAGTTATTTTGTAAAAACCATGTTTTGACGAAATTAACGGTCTGTCCCATTTTGGAATCATTTTTTGTTTTATTTCGGAACAGAAAAAGAATGACAATTTTTAAAACGATGGATATGTTGGATTCTTTCTCCCCGCCGACCTTCGACGTCTGTTTGATAGAATCCATAGATGGGTAGACTAATCATTCATTTTAAGGTATTTAATTGATATTTTTAAACTAATAATAATTTCAGAATTTATTTAGTGAAAATAGATTACTTGGGTTTTTTCCCATCTTTTGGTACCTTAGGCACGTTTCAGAGTTCAGCGATGAGTCAGACGATAGCCACACATACACTCATGGACAAACAAATTGGCGCACCAAGAAATAATTGCGGGATCGTAATGAAACTTGACATGAAGGTACATGTAAGGGAGATATGCAAATGGTTAGAAATGTAGCGTGATTGCGTATTACATATAGCCATTAGAGGGCGTTTAACGTCGTTCTCTATGGAGTATAAAAAAGGTAACCAAAGCTTTATTGAGTGTGTCGAATCGCTTACAAAGCAAGATGTGAGGTAGAAATGCCATTACGCCATTTTCGAAGACAACATGAGCAGCTGTCGCAGTTTGAGAGGAGGGGGGAATCATCGGCATGATGGAAGCTGGATGGTCAGCCAGGCAAGTAGCTCGTCAATTAGGCTGCTCTGATTGTGTTGTGAGGAGGTGTTGGGACCAGTGGATCCGAGAGATGTCATTTATATTATGACCAAGCTCAGGACGCCCTCGACAGACCAGTCGTCAAGAAGACCGCCACATCGTAAGAAATGCACACGTACAGCCAACTGCTTCATCGGCCGCCATCCAGGCACAGGTAGTTCCTTCATTAGGGGCCCCTGTGTCTTCTCGAACCATACGAAGACACCTGGCTGAAGGACATTTGGGATCACGGTGCCCATTACGTGTGCTGTTCTTGACGCCTCCTTTTGGAGTGGTGCCGCGCACGGGAAAAATGGACTGCAGCGGAATGGAACCAGGTCGTCTTTAGCGACGAATCCAGGTTCAATCTCAGCACTGTTTTATTTAGTTACTAGCTGGTATACCCGTTCTTCGCACGGGTGAATTTAAACAAAAAATACAGACTGAAGGATAAAGAAGTTTTTAATGAGTTAATTTTACGTGAATTGTATAAATTAAACAAAATAAAAAGCTTTTTACATAACTCAGCTGAACGAAAAAACCATGTTTGCTAAATTTTAATTTATTTAGATATAATTGCTGATTTTTTTATTATTGTTATTATTATTTATGACACCCCGCAACTTTCTTGTGGGTCGATTTTTGAAAACAAGTACCTGCTCAGCAAAAGTAACACATTGTTACAAATTTTGTGTAATAAACGCTAAAAATAGTGTAAACAATTTTTATCTGGATGTGTAATACGTTAATAATACTTTCTGATGCATTTATTTTATGTTAAATAGCTGTTACCCGCAACTTCGTCCCCGTGGAATTTAACAACAAAAGCGTGTTTATTCACTTCGCAGAGTTTATGAAAACTTTTCTTCTACTTTGTGAATCTATGTTTCTTTTTTTTTTTATTTTTTTTCTTTGCTTTTTGTTGAGCAAGGGGTGAAAGGGACACATGACCTTTGACACTGTCGATGTGTGAGGACTAAAATCTTTAGGATCAAAATAGGTATAAGTAGCAAGTAGGGTGAAACGCGAACACAAACGAAGCCGCAAGGAAGGGGGTGAAAGGGACGCATGACCTTTGACAATGCAGCTAACGACTGTAAAATCATTAAAATCAAGACATGAATGGGAAATGTGGCGAATGGCAGCAACCTAATCAAAGAAAAAAGTTTGATATAACTGCTAGCAATCGTTGAGACAGAAGGCTCGCGAAATAAAATAATTCCTATTAAATAAAAATAATCCCTATTGAATAAAAATGGTTCCTATTGAAATAAATAATCCCTATTTGAATCGGATATTGCTCACTATTTCATTGGTTTTAATTTTATTTTCCCGGAATCCTAATTTTTTTTCTAAAATAAAAGTAGTCTAAGTTATTCCTTATAACATTAGCTATCTGTCTGTTAAAGTTTTGTCAAAATTGGTCCAGCCGTTTCAGAGATTAGCCCAAACAAACAGACGGACAGAAAGAAAGACAGACAAACATTTTAAAAATTGATTTTTTCATATAAGTACCGTATATACTTTTAAATGCATTTAGTAAAAATCTGTTAATTTCAAATTACAAACAGACACTTCATTTTTATTTATATGTATAGATTGATTGTAATTTAGAATATTTTAATAAACGCTTATCACAACAAATTATATTAAAAACTGCACAGTTTTTTTTGAATAAATAGTAAATGTTTTTAGCAGTTTCAGAAAATAAATAATAAAACGAGCGTGAGTTAAACATAATTCATTTCCTTTTGAATACAGAAATATTTTGCATGATATTTAGTTACAACTAAGACTACACAGTACCCTACAATTTTCAAAAGTACCTAAAATCTTTTTTAAAATTTTCTTGTGTTCCATATCTTTGGGAAACTTACTACAAAATTTAACATCTGACAAGAAATTAGTTTCTAAGATATTTCATATTTCCTGAGCTTAGGTTTCGGTTTCATTTGAAAGAATTTTTTCATTCTTAAATTGAATTAATTAAAAAAAATTGTTTAGAACATTCAACTCTTTCAGTGTGAAATAGTTATTAATTCCAATTTTCATTACTTAAATAATTTCTTCTTGATTATGCTTGGAATTTTTTGAGAGAGTTCTCATAGTTACTTAATTAAGATCGATTTCAGGACAATTTTTGTTATAAAAAATAATTTATATAACTTAGAAGAATTATCATTAATTTTTTCCTGTTGAGAAATTGTCATGGCCAAAACGTTCTCAGGTTGCTATGAGAATCAATGCTTCGAAGAAATGGAATACTATTGAAATTGATGTATCTAAAAATCAGTCCTCAGCTGATACTACAATTAGACTTCCGAATGCAAGTATTGCAGATAAAACTGAATATTTCCATGATATACTGAACTGCATTATAGTAAATTTGTTGAAGTACTATTTTTTAGTATTTTAAAGTTACGCAACAAAAATTCAAACCTGCTAAACTGTCCCAATTTTAAACTGAAAGAATTAAATTTCATGCACAAAGCTGGTGATTTTTAGCTTATGTTTGTATCCTTATTACTTTGCACATAAATGCTTTGTGTTTCAAAACTTTTGTAAAAATATTAGGTTAAGACTAAGCTGAATAAACTGTCGCCGTGACAAACGCTATTAATATTATGCAAAAATATATTAAAAATTAAAAAAAATATTGTCAGTCATATTTAATTAAAATAGTGTTTTAATGTGGAACATGTATTGAAAAATAACAAATAAAAAAATTAGAGCTTTACGGGCATTTTAAATTTCGTTTTTATGCCTTTACAAACTTTAAATACATTTTCTCAGATTTTTAATTTGGAAGATAAAGGTGTTTTCTAATCCCTAAGGCTTTTTTCCCGTCCAAGATAAAGCTTTGAAATTTTTTGAATTGATTCACAAACTTATGTAGTGTAAAATTTAGTATGGACTAAGGTCTAAGATCTCTAGCTATTTTTATAAAAATTAATAAAGTTAGTATTTTTAAAATTTTTGTGTTTTTTCCAGGTTTAGCAAGAAAAGTAACTATTAAAAATTTAACAGGGCCAGATTTTCAAGTTCATACTAATTTTTGTTTGCAATAAACTAAGAAATATAAATAATTTAAAATGAGATTCAAAAATTTAAAAAAATGAGCATTTTTTTATAAAAGTTTGAAAAAATTCAAGAATTCTTAATTTTTTTAAATTGTAAAATAATGGCTTATCAAACTGAGTTTTTACTTTCAAAATCAACTTAATAATATAATCTGAATATAAAACATAAATTATTTTTACTGTTATATACTGTCTCCAAAAATGTTTTTGGAAAAAGGGTACTATGTGGCCTTAATCACTCAAAATGATCAAAAAGAACTCCATATAAATGCTGATAGCTTGAAGATGTACAGAATTTAATTACATATTAAATTCAACCAGCGTAGATTACGCATTTAAATTCTTTTTCCCCTGGCTGAAAAAACATATTTAGAATAATTACAAAAGATGCCAACTTAAGCAGCATAACTTTAACAACAAATAATTTTAAATCAGCAAATAAATTAAGTAATTAAATAAATTAGAGTTTAATGAACTATGCATGTTTTAAATTAAAGCAGACAATAATAATATGGAAGATAATTTTTAATCTGTACAAAATATCTATACCTACAACATAAATTAAATGGTCAATTAAACATTAGTTCAAAATAAAGGAAAGATATTTCAACATAACTAAATATTTTACAATACAAAACAGATACTATACTCCCCTGATCCTAATAAAAATTCTACACTCATGTCCATAAATTAAGGATAATTCAGAATCACACAGAAATTGAACACGCCTGTAGAATTATCACACACATCTTGAAGAAGAATATGCAAATTACAGGAAACCACCAGAGGGCACGGATAGTACGTCACAATGACGAGAGTGTAAGAGAGGGGAATATAAGGAATGGTGGCAAAGAAGTAAAATTGTTCACAAGGGCTTTAAAAGCCTTTCAGTGCAATAACCGCATAGTTATGGCACAAATGCATTTGGATGATTTTTTACGTGGTAGAATTATTCGACGACTGGAATGTGGACGTACCCAGCTGGAAGTATCCAAGGAACTTGGAATCGCCCAGAGTGTCATCTCCGGGCTTTGGAAACGATTCCAAGATGATGGTAATGTGAGTAGATGTTACAGCACAGGTCGCCTCCGAGTTACAACGCTGAATGAGGAGACCGGTATTTTGCAGTTACTGCCAAAAGAAACAGACGGAGCACAGCATCAGACCTGTCTCGTCAGCTACCGGTACGACAGTTTCAAGGCAGACCGTGTACAGACACATCTGACAAGCCTATATGCTCGTAGGCTTGTCAGATGTGTTCCACTTACCGCAACTCACTGTCGCCTGCGATTAACCTGGAGTAGAGAGCATGCATTGTGGACACCCCAACAGTGGCCTTGTGTGATGTTTTCCGACGAGTCCAGGTTTAGTTTGCAGTCTGATTCTCGCCAGACTTTAATATGGAGAGCGCCAGGTACCCGTTACCACCAAGAGAACACCATTGAACGACACCGTTACAGTGGTGCAGGATGGCTCATTTGGGGAGGAATTATTCGTGGTTCCAAAACTGACCACCATGTTCAGAGTGTAACGATGACAGGCCACATCTGTAGGGATATCATTCTGGAACAACATGTACGTTTGTTTCGGGGCGCCATGGGAGCTGAATTTCTGTTTATGGATGACAACGCCCGTCCTCATCGTGCAAACTTTGTAGACGAATGCCTTCAATCGGAGAATATCACCCATATGGATTGGACAGCAAACTCACCGGACTTGAATCCAATAGAGCATGTGTGGGATATGCTTGGCCGTTGAATTGCAGCCCGTCAACTCCTTTCCACCTGTCTACCGGAACTTCGGAGGGCATTGCTTTATGAGTGGTGTAATATTCTTCAAGATCAGATTGATAATATGATACTCAGCATGCCTAGGTGTTGTAGGGACGGTATTGCATCGTCCGGGATACATACTCCGTATAAACCATCATACTAACCATGTTATACTGTTTTTTGTAAATAAGCATTTTTTTGAAATTTGCTCCAGGGAGTAAAAATCGCAATTTTTATTAATTATGTCAAACATATACACTGGTGTGCAAAACTTAAGCAACAGGTGGGTTTATTGCCATAACTTCACGAAAAATCATCTGAGAGACATGAAATTCAGAAATGAGGGAGAGTATTATGTACGTAAAGGGTGACGAAAGCATCGGCGCTGAAAAAGGAATACAATGCATACTGTATGGAATCAAACAAAAACAAGCTTTATTGAACGCATAATATCGTGACTCATGATTGTCTATCTAACAGGAAGAACAATAAGCTGATGTTCCTTAATATGGTATATGCCCTCCCCTCACTGCAATGGTTGCTTTGCACCGTCTCCGCGTACTGAGAACCAGCTGGTGCAACATTTGTTGCGATAGGAGTGCCCATTCCTCAATCAGCATATGTTTGAGTTGTTGGGTATTCTCCGGATGATGTAAGTGTGCTGCAATACGTCTCCCAAAGCATCCCACACATGTTCGATGGGATTTAAATCTAGCGAGTACGCTGGCCAATCCATTCGAGTGATATCTTCACTTTCCAGCAACTCCTCAACGGCAAGACTCCGATGTGGCCGTGCATTGTCATCCATAAAAATGAAGTCTGGGCCATTGGCACCTCGGAACAGACGCACATGGGGAAGAAGTACCTCCTCACAATAGCGATTCCCGATTACAGACCTCTATCGAAAATGTGGAGATCAGTTCGGCCGTTCAGCATAATGCCTCCCCAGACAAGAACTCTAGGACCACCGTAATGGTGTCTTTCCTTGATGTTACTGGTATAAAACCGTGTCCCGATCTCTCTCCAAATCAAAACGCGTTGAGAATTGCTTCTGGTACTGAACCGACTATCATCCGTAAAGAGGACACGACTCCATTGATCAGTTGTCCAGTTTTTGTGCTCTCTGCACCACTGTAAACGGCGGCGTCGATGGCCAACTTTCAACCGGAGGCAGCGTTCAGGACGGCGGGCGAATAGGCCCCCTTTGTGAGGGCGTCTGACCACAGTAAACCGCGACACTTGTCGCCCCATTGCTGTACAGAGTTGCTGAGCAAAGGTGCTTGCTGACTGCTATCGGCCTCTTTTCGCCTGCAGGATGATGTATCGGTCATCCCCTGCAGTTGTCGTCCTTGGGCGGCCACCAACAACCTTTCTAACAGCTGTACCTGTGGTTTGAAACGCTTTCCAAGCGCGCGAAATGACACTTTTGTTGATTCCGAACTCTGCTGCTACACTGGCGACATTACGCCCCTCCTCCAGCTTTCCTATCAATCTTCCACGTGTGAAGTCGTCAAGGTGATTTCTTCTAGCCATATTTCACGAACTGACTCACTGGCACTTGCAGCGAATATGTTGAATTGCGTCTCCGTCCTTCATTTTATTCTACTGTTGAGTAGCGCGCGCAGACATCACGTGTTTTGCATACGCTCACCTCGCTTCTGACGTTTCGTTCCTGATATTTGCATACGCATGACGTTTCTACTGACTTCCGTGTTCACTGTACTGATCTCCAGACCTCCGTTTCTGCAATTTCATGGTTATCTGCTCAATTTTTACATTGTTTCTAAGTTTTGCACACCAGTGTAGCATCTTTTTTGCTCTTTACTTTTTGTTTAATAAATAGACTTTACAAATAAGTCAAATTTGTTTTCTTCTGTCTCTTTCTTTTCCTGAACTTCATTATCCTTAATTAATGAACATGAGTGTACTTAAAAAATACAAACGCATTTCTTTTAGATAACATCACTTTTGTAATATTGAGAATGTAATGGGTAGCGTAACCGATCTTTAAATCATTCTAAATTATTGTTCAAAATTTTCTTGTAAAGTAAACAACTTGAGTTCAACAACAAAATTCTGCCATCTCTATAAATCTAAATAGAATCAATACTGAGACAAACTTTATTTCTCACATAGCACAATAGTATCTTGACACCTTACTCGAATTTTCAAATTGTTAATGATAAGGACATAGTTAAATCGGAAGATATAATATCATTTTCAAAATACTATATTCTATCTAGTGAATATTTTGAATGCCGGTTTTATTTAAAGTGTGAAACGTTCTCAAGCAGAATTTGATATAAACCTATCTCGAACTCTCAGCACAGAGATATGATTTCAGTTCTCTAATAATTCAAACTATCGACATTTTCTGTAGATTATCAAGAAACTAGAGTAAAATTAATGGCATAACTTAGGCAGCAATTTTCTCATAGAAATTTATCAATGTCTGTGTGACATGTAAGAAGTAGAGAACTTTAGTGTAATTATCATTGTAACGACGAAGTATTTCCAACGGACTATTTATTAATTATCATAGTAATAGTAACTTGAAAATATTCATAACTAAACTCGAAGCGTAATAAACTTAATATTTTTAGTCCGTGTATAGATAGTACATTTCTCTAAATACAGTACAGTTCTAGTATTTCGAGCAACATTTTTGTTCGAGTCACGTCTTAAATTCATTAATCTTAGGTAACTAATGGACCAGAGAGAACAATATCCATCAGGTTTTATGACTTATGCAATAAATATAACTTTAACGAATAGCATCTTGTGTTATAACACATATTTTTTTAAAAAAGGAAGTTGTTTGTTTATGGATAGCGTGTTACAAAGAAGGACAGGCTCAAAAGAATAATATGTTGTGGTGGACTCGCACCTTAAAGCAATTTAATTCGAAGTTATACACTTTTATAACACTCTTTTATAAGCTTCACTTGTATGCAACGGAATCTTTGAACTCAAATTTTACCCACTTTTAAAGGTCAGATTAATTCGAAATTTTGCTCATTTGTCAAGGACAGATGACAATGCAATAATTTAATAATTTTGTTCCATTGTCCTGATCAGGATCATCAGGATTAACGATTTCCCATTTTCAGATCCCCTCCCGCATCTGGCGACTAATTCAAAATTTGGTGACTAAAAGATTAAGTTGAAACTTAATTCAATTAACTATAAACTATTAACTAGTGTTTTTTAGTTTTTTAAAATTATAATTTATTTAATTCAAAGATGAAGCCATTTTTAGTAAACTTTGCTGCCTAGGTCTCGAAAGCAATGTCGTATGGTTGTAATCTTTGCATCATCCGTTAAATCCAAGTTAATTTTAAAAAAAAGATCGATTTTGTTTTGAGCTTATAAATTAGTAAGCCAAATTTTGGTGAATTATTGAAAATAGCTCTAATTAGCATCATTTTCTGATTTTTAAAATTGTTTTTAAACCGTTTCATTCAAAATACATGAAAAATGTCTGTCAAAATGACATTGGGAAAAATGTACTGAACATTTGGCGCTCTTTTTAAAAAGAAGAAAGGAAAAATTATCAAATAGTGGATTATGTATAATTTTTTAGTTAGATAATGTGGAAACAAGTTTTTTTTTCTACTTCTTTCTCTACGCTTCGCATACCCCTGGTGAGTATTATGTCTCATGAAGTCACGATTTATCTGTACTTACAGACAGAAAAATATTACGAAAAGAAAATATTTAGGATTTATTAAGAAAATATCTTCTATATTAATAAAAAATGTATCACTATTCAAAAAAATTAGTATCAATATTATTTTGAGTTTTTGGATGTTAGAATTTTGGATTTGGTTGAAAATGGTCTATACTAAAGACTAGAAGTTACTAGCCTGCTTTACTGATTATTTCATGATGTTGTATGGCCATATACTGCTTTAAAGCAGTGCTTCTCAAAGTTGCATTACTCGCGACCCAATATTCAATCGTTATTTTCATCGCCCCCATACAATTACAATGTACTGAATTCAATAATACTATACTTTGACGCTAAAACTACGATACGACTTTAACCTCTTAAGCACTCTCCATGTATATAAACGTCTCACTAAGCCAAAGCTTTTATTTCTCCAGACGTATATATACGTCTTTCCGAAGTACGATATTTTCTGTGCACTGCTATCCGTAAAATTATTTCAAGACTTTGGAATGCAATAAAAGGACCTTGACAATGTTTGCGAAGGATTTACTTATTCCAGATTTTTTTTGTTTCTTTATTCCTCTCCCCTCCCCCAATACATCACATACGCGTGCCTACGTGGAAAACGGTTGGCATTTGGAAGCGAATCATGAAACTTATGATCGGCAGTCAAGGTTTACTTATAAACCGTACAAAAATTATCAAGATAAGTATTAATTTTTGTTTTAGATTATATATATGACAAGCCCATGGGGTCACTGGTAAATAATAAACTTGATTTTAACTTAGAATTGTTGAATTAATTATAAAATACGTTGTGTAGCATTGATATATTTATAAGTGTAATATATCAGTGTAAATGTGTATTTTATTTTTTATTATGTCAGAATGTATTTTGTTTGTTTACTTTCAGTAAATTAATAATTTTTTAAATAATCTTTTGTTCTCGACTTTTCTTTATGCTCGCGCCCCCCTTGTAGAGTTGTCACGCCCTCCAAGGGGCGTGCGCCCCACAGTTTGAGAAACACTGGCTTTAAAGTTATTGATATCTGTCGAATCATCAAGCTTTGTATTTTATTGAAAAACATTCTTATAGCCCTCGCCTCTTGATTTAAAAAGGAGACTTGGATTTTTAAAACTGAAATATAATTATCCTTTACTCTCTTACCCTTCCCAGAACCGACTTTTGCAAAACCCGTAGTTAGCAGGTTTCTATTCAACACAAGCGAAACATTCTCATCAAATTTCAAATCATTAGGCTGAATAATTCTAAAACAGGAATTTGTTTTTTTTATCTATATGACCTTGTAAATCTTCTGCAACCCTTTTAGGTGTAGATTTCTGTGAAATCCTTTCTTACGGGATCTCAACTCAACAAAAAGGAAACATGCATACCAAATCTCAAGTCTGTACGTCAAATAGTTCAAAAACGGGAGTTTCCCCCTTATATGCGTTCACAATCCCCTTTGGGGGTCAATTTTCGTTTAACACGGATTTAATGGATTTCTACTCAACAAAAGAAACATTCCTAACGAATTACATGTCTGTAGGTCTAATAGTCTAGGTCTCTTGATAAGTGCGGGAGTGAGTAGCTTTCTTCCTACACAGGGTGTCTGGGCTTAAAGTATCCAAACGTTATGACCTATTATTACAGAACTACCCATCAGAATGTAATAAACTGTTCATCCGTGGATTGGAAACCCCTCTAAGAATTTTTGGGTCTAGTCCAATCGGCCAAACATTCACGCATTTTTCAGCAATCGCAGACGATAAACTTGTTACACTGACTTTATTAGTACAGATGCGGACACCGCAGCAAAAGATACAGTGTGGACTTTGGTTAACGAAATTTAAATCAGTCACGTGTATACAGCGACGTGTTCGAATAGAATGGAATGTTGATCCTCCGACATCAAAATCGATCCACCAATGGGAAAGAACATTAAAGGAGACGGGAACTTTGGTATCTCAAACTGGCAAGGATCCTTAAGTTTTCGCAATGGAAGACACAGTTGAACGTGTGTGTGATTCACGTTATAGGAGTCCAGATAAATCTATTAGGCAAGCCAGTAACGACGTTTCATTCCTTTCAAATACTTCACTGTACACGCGTGACTGATTTAAATTCCGTTAACCAAAGTATGCACTGCACCTTTTGCTGTGGTTTCCACATTTTTACTGAAGAAGTCAGTGTAACAAGTTTATCGTCTGCTATTGCCAAATAATGCGTGCACATGCGGCCGATCGGACTAGACCCAAAAAATATTGGAGGGTTTTTTGATTCACAGATGAACAGTTTATTACATCCTGACGGGTAGTTCCGTAATAATAGGCCAAAACGTTTGGATACTGTAAGTCCGGAAATCCTGCATATATATATACACAGAAAATATTATTTTACTTTAAAAAAATTTACTCCTCTATACACGCATATATGAAATTCTGCAGATTTTCTTTGAATGTAAAATAACTCTTTAGAGGGAGTTCATTACATAACTTTTATCTATTAATTATTAATTTAAAGATTAAGGAAGTTATATTTTCTAAAAGAATTTAATCTGGCGTCGAAACATTATTCTTACTAACGCATGTAATATATCTTCTTAGAGAGAGTAATTCTTCTTCCTTACATTAGCCAAGCTAATTAATCTAGAGACTGGCCACTTGGACGTTCGAATGCCAGAACTCCCCCAACTGTTATGAATTGCCCTCATTACACTAATGTAAACTGTTTTACCGGCTCAAGTTAGTCTTCACTGGAGCTTTATGGGAATTTAATCACATTGTATACGGAATCACTGATATTAATATCATAAGTGTCGAGTAATGCTTCTATTATAAATATCACATAAGCAAATATACTTGATTCCCCACTCATGCAAGTATATATTTCACCCCATAGAAACATACAGATTTCAGATCACATGGAATATCATTGACTCTTCATATTTTTTTTCAAATCCCAAACGAGAGAGTATTATAAGTGCAAACATCAAGAGATGATGATGAATTTATTTCCATTTCATATTTATTTTATTTTTATTCAGTATTTTTAGAATTTGTAATAGATGTATACTTATAAATAATGACGAAAGTAAGTATGTTTAAAAAATTCACAGTTGTTCTGTATAAATAACAAATACGAAAGTCTATAGAATTTTTTAGCATCAAAATTCTTCAACAACAACAACAAAAAGCTTGGTTTACTTATTAATAAAAAATTGTTCATCATATTGTGATCTACTAAAGGAAATATACGAGATTTAAATCGTCAAGCAATTATTTTGCCCTTTTTTCCCACTCCTGTTGATAATATGTTTTGTTAATCATACCGAATTTTCCGATTCAAATCTTGAATTTACCTATACAAGTAAGGAAATAAACAACCATTATTTCAATATTGAATGGAAAAAGATGAATTATTTAAATTTCTGGCATTTACAGAATACCATGGTCTCGGCGAATCAATCATTAGAATGGTACAGCGGTAATCCTTCCACATAGAGTTGTAGAAAGTTGGCATAAATAATTGAAAGGAGAAAAATAGATTTGACCGGTTTTAAAATCAATATTTAAAAAGGCGAAAAGTGACTCACTCATTAACTCATCACGAGATTTCCCGAATTATTAAACCTACAAATTTGAATTTTGGTAAACATGTTTCTTTTGATGAGGAGAGATCCTTTAAGAAGGCGTTTTGCGGAGAAGGACTTTCTAAAAAAAGGTTGCGAGGGGTTAAAGGGTGTTGCAGGTAATAAATCCCGTTTCCCCCCCATTAGGCCCACAGACTTGAAATTTTGTAACCGTGTTTCTTTTGTTCAATAGAGGTAAAATGAGAACGGGTTTGTGGTCACATTATGGTTCTCATTTTGAACTATTAGACCTACGGACTTGAAATACGGCAATCATGTTTATTTTGTTGTGTAGAAATCCGCTAAAAGCTGGTTTTTTGAAAATCAACTTTAGAGTTAGGGGGTTGTGGGAGCTTACAATATAGTTACACTTCCGTTCTAAAAATCCAGGTCTGGCCCTTTTTAAATTAAAATTTTATTTAATTTTTAAAATTAACTGTTTTTAAATACAAGGAAACGCTCAATGCTAGTGCTTTGATACCAATAATTTACACATAAACACATTATATATTCATACATTATGAAATACCCTGCGAAGTGTACCAGTAAAATATAGTATTTTATATTTTATTAGCATCACAGAAAATTTAGATTGATCAATAAGCAAAATAACTTTTCTCCCCGCTTTTCTTGAAGTGTTTAAGAAATTGTATAATACTTCTTCGTCTCTCTTTCTAATTCTTTAAAAAAAATTTCTTTAGCTATATCTTATTTCGAAGTACTTTTTAATTCAAATGAATTATGCTCTTATAATATGTTTTTATACACCTTAAAGCATTTTAATGAATAAAAACTCCCGTAATTCAATGGAATTTATATTTAAATTTTAATATCGAACACAAATTTAAAGAAAAAGTTTAAATTGCGAGCATTATTTTTCTTTCTTAACAATACATTAGCATAAAATTTCATCAAAATGTGGGTGTTTTAATCGATTACATAACTTACAGCTGTGATATTCAATCTTTGACCTCGAATGGAGTAGCAAAAAATTACCTTGGGTTCGAAGTTCGACGGGAAAAATTATATAAATAAATTTAATTCAATATAAATACATCATTGATAAACCATTGTGTGGATAAAATATTGGTTTTTAAAATTTGAATACCCCCCCCACTGATAAGGATACAAAAAGTTTGAATGTCGTTGACCTAGGGCAGTATGAAGTAAGGGTAAAATAGATTTCCATCAATAAGTCTACCTGGGAATTCATTGAACTGCCTTCGGAGAAAAATCTGCTCCTAATTTTCTTTTATTTATGCGTGTCCTTCGTTCTCATTAATATTTCTTAGTTATTAATGATAAATGCATTAAATATTCAGTAAAATCTGCAGGTATGCTATGCTAATTTTCAATTTTTACATTTTATTTTCGAAATTAGAAATACAGTACAGTCCTTCGTTCTCATTAATATTTTCGGATTAGCCGGAGTAACAGCGAAATCACTATTTTACGGGTCTAATGTATAATGCATTAAATCCCAATTCGACGCGTGTCCTCCTAAAACTGTTGAGAACTTTGTGAAAACAGGCTGGTATGCTAGTGTACGTAAACAGATTGTTATGGCGAGTAAGCGTAAACTGACATTATAATAAAAATCAAACATTAGTGTTCTGTTCTGTAGTTTATTCCATTTTAAAAATTTGTACCATAACTTGATGTACAGTGCGTGAATATTAAATAAAGAACTATTTTGAATTGTTTACACTGTTTTATATTGAAATATTCCGATTTTTTCGTCCTTAAAATTATAAAAAAATTTCCGCGGAATTAACCGGATGTTCGGATTAATAGCGGGTTACTGTTTTTTATTAACAAGTATTAATATATATTAATATCCATGGAATTTTCTCGTTGTGTTTTATTAGCTATGAGATTTCCAGGAAAAAGAGAGGGGATATATACAGTAGCGCACACTGGAATTTTTCAGGGGGGATCGGGGTCGAAAGTTCATCATTCTTGTATCATGCTCCTTTTGATTTTGTCGATTTTCGGGAATAAAATACAGTAAAAAACTAATTTTTGAATAAATAGACAGCATTAATTAAAATAAAATTAATCTTTGATAACAAGTAATTAATTAAATTTTACGTACTATATACTTAGAAATATAATCAATCGGAAAAAAAATCAAGGGCTTGGGGGGGGAGGGATTCCGGACCCCCAGGACCCCCCTTGTGTGCGCCACTGGATATATATATATTTAATATTATTTTTAAAATTCGATTCAGTCTATTTCGTCATTTTTTTTATACCGGCGTTTGTTAAAGGCTTGTTTATGTATCTGATTTTTTATAATTCCTACTATTAGTTAATACTCTCCTATATATATATATATATCTTGTTAAAATTTTTCAATGGTTAATAAAATACTTTTTATTCATCTACTCAAGTTCAAATACATTTTTAAAAATTTGTAGCGGAGGATACTTGATGTTAAAAAACAGTTTTTTTCTAATATTAATTAATTGATTAATGAATAATTAGTTATAAAAAATAATAGTGTCCATCATCCTATATAAAAAGGAAACTCGCTCGTTGTGTCCCGGTAGGGCAAAGGTTTGCGCGTTGGATCTCTATTGCAAAAGTCGTGGGTTCGAATCCCACCTGGGATGGTCTAATTTCTGAGCATGTAATTTCATTTTACTATACTATTTTATTCGAATAATTAAATATTATTAATGAATAAATAGTAATCAACAAAAATAATAGTCCAACGCCATATATAGAAAGGAAAATGGAAAACTGCAAAGAAAATTGCTTTCTATTTTGCCCCTCAATATTGTGATTCTTTCATATGTGTATGCACATTTATATTAATTATAATTTTTTAATAAAAAGTAGCTAAAATGAAATTTTTTCTTTGTTGACATAATTAGGAATTAAATTAATTTTTTTTTATTTTACTTATTCTTATTAATGTCGCGAATTTGCACTAGAACTAATGATTATGGATCTCGAATGAACTCGTGACCGGCGGGTCAAGTATTCGATTCCGGGTGCCAGTGAAAATACCCTATGTAGAGGGCAGTGGCGTAACGTGCACCCCCGCAACTCTCGCATCGCGGGGGGGGGCAGGGTTTTAAAGGGGTCCAAAGCCTGACTGATGCAAGTGCCTACCCTTTGTAAAATTCAATGTGGGGGCCTAAAACCTGACTTTGCAGGGGTCCCAAATGTTCTCCGTTACGCCACTGGTAGAGGGGGTCATTGCACGCTAAATTTATCAAGGCTCAATGGCCTCCCGTTGATGTAGTGGGATAGTTTGGAGAGGGGCTGTTCCAGCTCAGGTATCGTCTTTGACACTTAACCGTGGTTCAGAATTATCAGGTACGTTACCAATAGTCCTCGTTTTGGTTTTCAGTGCCATTGAAAAAAACACTCACTCATAATTTTGAATCATGGTCAAGTGACAAGAATCACATTTGTGAGCAGGAACTCTAAGTTTCACACTTCCACAACAGTGTAAAGCCTTGTAAATTTTCAAAAGTACTATTTAAAAAAAAACTTCTTTGAATGCATAATATTGTTACGGATCAGGAAAACATCGTTTTTTTTTCTGGTAATGTTAATTAAACGAATGATAAGCATAAAAAATGTTTAATATTTTGAAAATTGACCTTTTTAGTTGCTGTAATGCTTTTATTTAACTCAGAACGAATTATTGTTTTACACTAAGCTTTCTTTTTTACCACATAATTTATGATAGTAAACCTCGTTATGTCAAAATTTACTAACTTGATTCCATTATACAGAACAACGATTATGTCCAAGCAACTTTTTTTTTAAGTTTCAGTCACAAATTTTTCATATTAATGGTTTTCAACTACTTCTATTATGAAATGTTAAAAAGAATACATTCATTCAAAATTCAAGCATTTATATATATAATAGAAAAAAAAATCAAAAGAAAGAAATTCTTTTTTGAGTAAAGTAATACTTCTCTCTCTATATATAACTGTAATTTCTGCTAAAAGCTCTGTTTCCGCTTAAGGCTACTGAATGCGTCCGGAACCATGATTTTGCACAAAAGCATATAAATTAATAGCTATTTTGATACTTAACTTCACTTAAATTAGAATATACACTCATAAAACTGTTTTAAGGATATTATTAAAATAAAAAACTATTTAAATACAAATTTTTGCTAATAAAGGAAGAAAAAAATGACATATTTCCAAAACATTCTCCTGTTACGCGCATGGGGAGGGAGGGGAGGGGAGGGGAATACTTCTATAATAATTATATTTTTCTTCTATTCGAAGTAGGATTCAAAAGTTCCCGGACTGAGACTATAATTTAAAAGAATATTACCCATTAGATTGCTGAAACACATCCACCTTCGAAATAGGACTCTTAATCAATATCGTACTTGTAATTCGCCTGCGCTTGTAAAGGTCTTTGAAGTATTTATGGAATTCATTTTTAGTCATGTCTTTTAATTCAGCCTGCGATTCACTGTTAACTTCATCTGCAGATTGGTCATTGTTTAACATGCGAGAAACGATGTGTCGACCCGTCCTATGCATGTTAATATCCTTAGACAGTATCCATTGACATGTGATCGAGGATATCCCAGCTGATTCTGCTGTTTGAAGCCTGTTCTTAAGTTCCGCTGCAGAAACATTTTCGATGTTTTCAGCGAAGAGGGAAGTCTGCGGATGTCCAGAGCGTTTGTCGTCTTCGACACTTTCTCTGAAATGTCTATGTCACTCAAAAGCATGCGTTCATGATTATGTATCACAGCCTTGCATATGCTTTAAAATTTCGTAAGTTTCCGTAGCACTTTTCCCCAAACGAACACATAGTTTGATATTCATTATCTGCTCAACTAAAGCATCTCTTTCAATCGCCGATAACTAAATGCATCTGCCTACGAAAAACGAAGCCGCACAGTGGGCAGTTTTCCCAATCTGGCGCACGGAAACCCCAACAATGAAATTGCACAAAAAAAAAATAACAACCCACAATTTATGGTCCTCTTCAGTTCCCTAGCCATGTGGTAAATAATTTTTTGTCAGTACGCGAATGGAAATCGTCAACGATCATTGGCTTAGATCGGGTTTGTTCTTGCTTCAAAAAAAAAAAAAAAAAAAATTGCGAGCCTTATTTTCAAGTCGCAAGTTTTATCGTTTCATCTGAACAAGACTTTGCAGATTTTAGCGGTATTTTTTGAAAATACAAGTCATGGGTAAGCAATTTCTTGATTTGACTTTCAAATTAGGTTTTAAGTTTGATTAAAAATTGTAAAAACATAGCATTTAACACAGCATATAACTCCTACTAACGTATGTCAGTTTTTGTGTTTAATGGACTAGAGCAGTGTTTCTCAAACTGTGAGGCGTGCCCCCCTGGGGGCGCGATAACCTGACGAGGGGGCGTGAGCATATCGAAAATAAAAGATTTAAAAATAATTTATTTACTGGAATGAATTCAAACAAAATACTTTCAGACAAAATAAAAAATGCACTTTTACTTTGATATAAGTTATAGGCGATATTAAGTCATAAAAAAAACTTCTTCAATACTTAATTTAGCCATCTTTGATCCTATAACCAAATAAAAACTATTTTATTCAATTTTCTGTAATCCCATGATGTGAGAGTTTTTATTACGTTTTCTCTTTAAACGTAGTATTCTACTCTTTCAGAGAAAAAAGAAATCCCAGATCCAGAATCGAAAAAATTTAGGAACATAAAAAATTCATCACTGTTATTATTTTTGAAATACTGCACATTATAGCTGTAATTTGTTTGACCTTCTAAGTTATTGGTACAGTTAGTTATGACCCCTCTTTTATGTGTTTATTTCTCATTTAAGGAAGTTGTAAGTAATGTATTTCTCTGTTGCGCTTTTTTCCATGCAAAACAATTTTATGATATTTGGAAAACCACGGAGAGCACACTTTGATGGGTTACTTGGGCAAGACTTAGACCAAGATGAGTATTCTCAAACATATATAGCATAACAATTGTTTTTAGCAGTAACATACATATTATCATAATGAATACACTTTTTACCCGGAAGTGGCCGCGCGGGACACACAGATCACGAAATTGTTAATTCTGGCAAAACTGTCTATTTCTTACCAAAGAAAAATTGAAAAGTCCTTGAAAGTAGTTAAATAAACTTTCTCTTAATTAAATTATTCACTAGAATAACGATTTGTATCTTGTACAATAAAATAATTATAAAAAAAAGGATTGGGGTGACTCAATAACCCCGCTCGACAGTATCGAGTGCGCACCTGCTCCCAGGTAAAAATATGTTGAAGTCTT
Source organism: Trichonephila clavipes (assembly GCA_019973935.1). NCBI lineage: Eukaryota > Metazoa > Arthropoda > Arachnida > Araneae > Nephilidae > Trichonephila > Trichonephila clavipes. The sequence goes on from BMAU01020439.1 coordinate 285,268, forward strand.
TTTGTTTTAAATATTAAAAATAATACAATAATCCTTCATCGGAATTTTATATTGTTCATTATTTAACATCAATTATAAATGCTAGTTCTGTGAGGCTTAAAATTACAATTCGCTTAAAACTAATTTTAATTTGAGCAATCATTTAAAAAAAACATTTTACATTTTTCTAAACATTGTCGCGCTCTTGGATTTACTTTCCTTACAATACAGCTATTATATCAAGAATGTTTTATTTTCTTATAAATGAACTCCTGCAAGGAGCGTGTACTTCGGCCGGTATACTTTTAATGTATCAGTGCTGCACAGAGTATTTTATAACTAATTATTCAATACTAAATTAAGAACAAGTTTAATAAGCATTAACGACTTCCTTGGGCTTGCCTTGCAAAGCAAAGTTTTTATAAGGAATGCTTATGATTAGAAATTGACCCTCTGAGTTATTTTTCTATATTTAGCAGATATCCATATTTTGTCTTCTAAGCAGTCACCGCATTTTGCAATATGTTCAATTTAAAAATTATAGAAAGAAAAAATAACATAATAATTATCCTATTACTTAATAAATTTATTTTTTTGCTTAAAAGTAGTATACAAAATGTAATACGCATGTTATTAATTTGTATGGTTTATAATTAAGATCTCGTATTGTAGCTTTAGCGTCAAAGTGCATTATTATTGCATTTAGTGCATTATTAATGTATAGGGGGGGCGATAAAAATTATGATTGAAAAGGGGGGCGCCAGTATTGAAAGTTTGAGAAGCACTGGACTAGAGCTTTTGGGATTGACACGGATTGATCACGGTAACACGTAAGTTACATAGAGCAGAGATATAGAACTTTAATTTAATACCAAATTTAGCTGCTACTTCCTGCTATTCCCAAAGTTATGATTTTGTTCCAGCGTTAGCCTATGGTGTTACTCGGTGTGCTTTATTCAATGTATGGAAGGAAGAGCAAGATCTCAAGCGCAAAACTAGTGTTTTTTTAGTTTAGTTAGGACTACAACGGACTTTGGTAAATATGAGGACCATCAGCAATTAAAATTTTAAGAAAATGTTAAAAATTTCTGCTCATTTGTAGGGGGAAAATGGATGAGGTGCCATAGAAATGAAAAGTCCTCCAAGTCGAATGATGCGTGGTTGTCGGGGAGTAAGATTTATATTATATTTTATTATTTTTAAGAAAAATATAAAGCTAATATTTTTGGTATTCTATGTTCATTTAAGCTTATAATAACTATTTTTTCAGAATTATTAACACTTTAAAATGATTTCTTTCAGATTGTGCTTTTTCGCATTCAAAATACTACTTCTTCCACAATTATTTACCAATCGCTTCCATTTTTTCCCCATTGTCTTATATGTAATGCATGTAACAAAATTAGGGATCCATTTTTTTGTAAATTGAATATTTTTTTTTAAAAAAATTGAAATGTGGGAGATATTAGGCTTTTGGTTGAATATTTTAGCATATATATATTAACATTTTATTATTTTTTTTCCAAAACTAGTTAAGGTATTGTAAAACCCCTCCCTAATGTTTAAAACATCCTTAGTAAGATCACAAAAATTTCGTGTCAAAAATTAATTAACACAAAAAGAGTAGAATTTTAAAGATTTCTAAATTCTTTTTAAAAAATTAAGCTTGTAAAATTGTGTGAATATGGGCAAAATTTTATCTCGCGTCATTTTCTTAAATAATTTTAAATAAATTAAAAAAGTTCTCAAAGTGTGCCGAGTTCTTTTAAACACTACCCATTATCCTTTATTGTATATGTACAATTTTATGTTTGATTGTATTTGTTTAATCTGTTAAAATTTAATTTTTTAAACTTGTCACACTATTTCTTGTATTTATTCTCCCATGTGTCAAATTACTGCTTCTGTTAATATCCTTAGATCTTTGATCAAAAACTAGTTCCTCTTAGCGATCCTTTATTCTTGATCAAATTCTTACTTGACATAAATTAGTTGAGACCTTATTAACCTTATTTCTTAGTAAAAACAGAAAAGTTTACATTAATTTCTACGATTTTTGATCATTAGATATAATTCTCAAGACTTTAAAGCCATAAAAAATAATTTCCGTGCGTCAGATCGGGAAAACTACCCACTGTGCGCCGTGGCGAGCCTTCAACCACGTGATTTGGGACAAACTTTTTTTTAGAAAAGGGAAAGAGCGTAGTAACACAGAAATGTTATTGTAGTCGATCGACTGCAAAAATTTTCCACTTTACAGGCTCATTCAGGGAACTATTGAATCCTACCTCGTATAGCTAAGACGTCTTTGCAAATCCTGAAGGAATTCTGAAAAATTCTCATTTTCAGAGTGATTATCAATTTAAATAATAATCGGTGTTTTGTATATAAATTTCTCTATTGTGATATATTAAAATATAAGTAAACCCACTTCTAGAGTATATGCTTCAAAAATCATATAGTTCAGGTCTTGTACATAAGTCTTAGCTTATATACACAAAATATTATTATTATCGAAGCATTTTCCATAAAAAAAGAATGTTTTGAAGGTACATCATTTTTTTTCTCTTAATTTTTTTTTTTTTGCCAAAAAATTAAATTTAAATATTTTTTTATTCTAATAATGTTCTTAAAGTAGTTAACCACGTATATTCTAATTCAAGTGACACTAAATATCGAAACAATTATTAATTTATATTGCAAAATTACGATTCCAAACGTAGTCAGATACCTTAATTTTGAATTTAATTTTCGCTTAGTTTTTCAAAAGGAAACATACGTTTAAAAACTTCTATAAATTTTTATAGGTCTTGATACATACAACTAAGTTATGCAAAGTGCAAAATGTTTGAAAATAAACAATATTTTTTCTTATTATCGTTATTTAAATCCAACTCTTTTAAACTGACCTTTTTCAAAACGGTTCTGTAATAACACGTCCCAAGAAAACCATTTTTCTTTTTTGCAAGATTATTTTTTTCTTACACGATTTAAAATCGTTGCGTTTAGCACGAAGGAATGGTGTTGAAATTCATTAATTAACTGTTTAGTTACTGGTTGTCTTCATCTTGGTGCAAATATAGAAAACTATTTATTTAACTTCGATCTAAACTTAAAATGGTGCCCTAAAAGTCGAACGAGATATGAAGATTTGCTAAACTGGATATCGGATATTATATTAAGAACTTGTGCAGAACCAAAGAAAAAAAAGTTAAATAAAAGGTTTTCTGATAAAAAAGCCAATAACGAAAAATATTTCAGAAAGTAGTTCATCTTCGTATAAGGACCTTTATTGGATACAAATCTAGATGGGATTAGAGCACAGTGGATGTGATTAGTCTAGCAAAGACCGCAATCGTGATTCATCTGACCAAAACAAATACACTTTTTTGTCAACAAATAACAACAGATAATTAATTAATGATATTTCTAGTATTCTTTAAGTTTAATTACCTCTTGGGCAACCGGTATGCATCCCTACTAATTTAGTTATTGCGTAAAATGCGGGTATTTCATATTAATGTTAAATTTTTCAATGTGATGGTGATATAAATTGGGACTTTGAAGATGCATATTACTTTTAAAATGAAACAACAAAAAATAGAAGCAACGTGCAGAATGATTATTCTCTTAGTCATGAGAATCTCCTAATCTGATTGTTATTATTTCTCTTAGGGAAATCATTGTGGAAAATTGTATTGTCTTAGTGAACTAGTGTAATAACAGAGTATGCAAAGTCGAAGCCAAAATAGAGGCAATTCCAAGACATACAATTTAATGAGATACCCGGAGATTGGCCTGAGAAGAGCAGGTTGGTTCATCAGTCAAATCTCAGCTGACATATAACTAGGTGCCTCTATAGTGTACCAGTAATTGTAGAAGATAGTTTGAATGAGGAAATGTGGGAAGTTTGAAGAGTTTCAACGGAAAAAAGAGTTACGTTTTCTTAAATGACAGACGTGTAGATTGGTTTATCTGCCTACGAGTGGTGATGACCAGGCAAGCCACTTACGCCACCCTTTTGCAGCATGTGTCGGCCATTCCTAGTGTTCCCATATTGATCACAACTATTATTCGCTGATTTCTTGCTAGTAGTTTACACTCATATCATCCGTAAAGAGGACATGACGTCACATGACTGACGAACATAGAATTGATCCCCACATCACTGTGTGACGGGGCTTTCATCGCGTTTTCTTTTAACAGTCCTCTTGGGGTTCTTTGGGGCCAGAATGGCAATTCTAGAAGAAGAACATGATTATGCAAATTAGGAATCATATGTATTATAGAAGTTTAGCGTTCGCTGGGTGGCGATGTGATGTCTACGACTAAGTGTGGAAGTGATTAAGATAACGTTAAGAAGAATACCAAGTCTGAGAATTAACCTCCCCGTACCTGTATATCCAAACTAAAGATGGATACGAAACTACAAGGATTAGAGCCGGATTAAAGCCACGACAGTTAGGACAAGGAAAGTAGCTGTTTACCTAGGATACAGCGGTAAGCGACTTTGATTAAGATAAGGAAAGTGCGTATGTTAGTGAGATTAGAATTAATCAGTACAGTTAGATATAGTGATTAATTACGCGATTATTTGGTAATACGAGTTGTGTCTTCTCATTCCAGATCTGCTTACTTTGATTATTATTATCGTTGTGTATTGCGATTAAGCTAAGATATTGTCATGAAGATTCTTAGAGTAGAGCAGGTAGCTATACAACGGTTGAATAAATCAACGAGAATTTTTTGAAGGCAAGCGTGATCTACTTGATCATACACAAGACGAACTGAACTCCAGCTCGAGGGAAGTAGCTTATATACGATACAGTGGTCACATCTAGAATATTCTAGAAGTACTCAAACTAAAATAAATTTGCATAGGCTGCAACTCTCTGTAAAATTCCAGAGAGTCAATTTAAATCAAATTAAAAAAAACCCGTCGGGTAGCAATCGGTAGGTTTTGAACCTGAGACCAACAGTTCCACTAGCGGTGGCTTTAACACTAGACCACTCGTTCGTTGAAATGTTTACGAAACAGGGCATTATTAATAAACAGATATTCAGATGAACACATTGAGTGATTCTTCGTTCCTTCCTAAAGAAACAGGTCGCGTAGATAGTGGAGAACAGGGGCACCCACGGGCTTGTGCCTCACAACTGAAGACTTCTTTAGCATTGATGGAGAGCTAAAGCAACATGGACGAAGGAATGGCACAGGTTCTCAGACGAGTCCAACTTTTATATGTCTAATGATAATGATCGTGTATGAATGTGGCGCTGATGTGGTGACAGGTTCAATCCAACCACATCTGTGGAATGACCCACAGCGCGAAAAATCAGTATTGTCGTTTGGAACATTATCGCATACGATAGCAGGTCACATCTCGTTCTTATTAAGCTCACTATGTGAGAGGTCATCTCTTTCTTGGGCAACTAAATATGTGGGAGAGAGAGAGGAGAGAGAGAGAGGTAGGGAAAAACACTCACTTTAGAAGAATCGTCACTTTCAAGCTTCCTCCTAATAAGTCTTTAATCACAATAATTCAAATATGATACCTGCCAGTAACAATTTCACCTGATTCCGGGTTTATCTCCTCTCCTACACTCTATACTTGCTAGAAAACCTTGACTATATTGCATTGGTCTTACCTCAGGGATCACTTCCTCACCATCTTGTCTTTCTCGTCATCTTGAACGATGAATGTGTGTGTGACCAAGACTATCCATGATAAATCTAATTTATTATTATCAAATGTAATATTCCAGAACAATTAATCTATAAAGGGAACTCTTGGAATAATATAAATAAAGCAACAACCTTATGTGAAGAAGCGCACGAAATCCGAATTGATTAACTTTAATCAATTCTATCTTAATACTTTTAGATTCATTAATTTATTCTAGTAGCTAAAAAATCCTTCCTTTAGTCACGATGCGTAATTCTAATTCTTACTATCGTAAAACTGCTTTCAGCGGCTCCGCTCCTTCTGATCTATGATTATTAAACTTTAACTTTGTATACACTAACTAATTTGCATCTTATGGTTTCTTCTTGAGAGGGATGGCTGTGAAATAAACGTGATTGTTGGTCCAAAGATTCCTCAAGAGGATTAGCAGTTGAAAGTCACGTAAAACCCCGTCATAATATATAGCCTTAATTTACATATGATTTTCTTCTTCCGAAGGGTGGGTTGTGAATAACGAGAATTGATAACCCAAAGATTTCCCAAGAGAATTAGTAGAAGGCTCGTGACTATATCCGTCACAACTATAACTGCTTAATGATAGGTGAATGAATAGTTGCTTCCAATGTGATACTCCCCTTCCTTCAAAGGGAGTCCAGTACTCTTTAACAACAGGACAACATTCGACCGCACATAAACTCTGAAAGATGAATTACAAACGTACTCTGAAAGGTGTTCAGATGCTTTTCTAACCACCATTTTCTCATGGTATCTCACCGAACCCGTGTACTACATGATTGGACTCTACTTGCTTGTCCTGCCCCATCCTGAAGACAAACTGCGGCAAATGGTTGACAGAGAATGGAGTCAGGATACTATCCGTTCTCTCATTGGCTCTGTACCTAGACGTGTTGCTTGACTTATCATGATGCGCATCTACAACCTACTAAGCTGACTTGGTTCTTTGTGTAACTAGTATTATTTCAATCACTTATATTGTTCGTTGCGGTTTATCTTTCTTTATTTAATTTCTTCTTTTTGAAGTGAAACTTCTCTGGGCTCGAGAGTGAATGAGAAATTTGCCCAGTTTTGAGTTAGTATGAAAAAACGAATGAAAGTGTAGTCTCCTCCCCATCCTGCCGAATCATCGCCATGGTGAGGAGATAGTGAGCAGGAGGAAAAGGGGGAGGGGTGCGGGAACACCACGTGACTTGCATCACATCCGTGAAAAGTTCAATGATTGCCCACCTGCCCATTGGGTGTCCTTTTCTCCCAGACCCTGCAACATCTATCAACGGTTGTATGAGTTAAAGTGTGTGCATTACGGTGTAGACAAAATAGATATATCAGCAAAAGCGTGCCTTTTTGAAATGTTTACTTAGATTGTTGGCTACATGGTGGCTAATTTGTTTTTTTTTTTTTTCAATTTTCATTTGCGTTGAATTATTATTAATTCTAGTCAGAATGCCTATATCAAATTCCCAAAGAGGAAAAGAGTTTCTTGAAAGAAAAAAAAGAGAAAAACTAGCAGCAACTCCAGTCGAAAAAGTGACCCTCCCCAGAAAAATAGTGCAAATTCATCAAATGCTACTACCTAATCTTCCTCGGAGTTCATGAGAGAATATCAAGCACGGAAAAAACATTGCGAAATTCTCTCTTAATGCCGAGTTTAAGGAATGAGAAAGCTATTGAGATTCTTCTAATGACAGCACAAATTAATACGGACTTTGTGAACCATCCCGTGCCATCAACTACAGAACCCTTAACAAGTCTAGTGTGTGTTGAAACTGATGCATGTGAATCGACGATAAATTCTATCATACGTTACAAAGACTATGATTTCCATAAAAATGCCCACAAAGATTTTCAAAAGCGATTCGTTGATAATCCTTTCGGTCACGGGTGTTCTATTTGTGATGGATTATGGTTTAGAGATTATTTGATAACGCCTGTTGCACAGCACAAAAATATTTTACCGATAATTATTTTCGAAGACATTAAAGCATGCTACAATTGCCGATAAAGTTTAAGTAGGAAAAGTGTACCAAATTTATCAAAATATAATGAATTTTATACCCAGAAATTCTAGCACATCTTCCTACTGATTTGGTATCAGAAAGACTCATTTTGCCACGAATACCTTTCAGGGAAATTAGGCGTTTGAGACATGTACATGGTCAGTTTGGAATATTAGGGAAAATAATCTATGTTTCAATGTCGCCAAAAAAGTTTCACTTTTATCGCGTGGCATTCCGCGCACCATTTTTCAACCATTTCTTGGAGTTACATTTTCAAAGTCGAGTATTGTGCGTGTAGGATATTTATAAACGTAAATATACTTATCTACAAACTTATATAATTTCTTTTTAACCAGTTTTTTATTTTTTATGCAGCGTTTAGAACTAAATAGCTATTCATTTAATCCTGCAAGTTTTTTGAATAACATAGAATTTTTCGAATCATTTTTCAGGGAACATATCTGCAGAACAGAAAAAAAGGTTAAACGTACTTATCAAGTACACAAACCCTTTATCACTTAAAAACTAAGATACACATATGTGAACCTGTATCAATAAGTATAACATTTTATAAAGGTTTGTATATTTTTCTTATATGTATATATTTATAAATAGTGATAGAGGATGTAGAACTTACCGAAATATTTTGTGTTTGTTTTTGCCTCTCTCTCTCTCTTCGCTAATATTTTATTCCCTTATTTAATGTACATATATAAATTATTATTTTTGTAAATGAATAACTTAATATTATGTAGCATTTTTTTCATTCAATGATTTTTTTGGAACCCTTTTACAATTATTTTAACAGATTCGTTGATCTTGTACTAAATTTATATAAACAGCAGCCATTTTAAAAACAAAAATTGATGCGTTTAATTTTTTCTTGTTATACAATTTACCAAAACATTAAATAGCTTCAATTTTCTTTAAAAAATGAAGCTTTATCTGATTTAGAAAACATCTAATTAACCGGAAAAGAGAGTTAAAATCATTACTAATAAAACAGAATAATACTACCTGACTAGAAGTTATTATGCATATTTTGCAAAGAATTAAATCATGACATAGGCTTCAAATTATTCTTTTGTAAATTTTAAAAACAACATTTTTCATTACTGCCTTGGTCATATTGCTTTTTTAAAGATTTATATACACTCTTCGTTTGTAAAAATTTAGTAATAAATGGTTGTGTTAAAAGATTGTTCTTTGTTTATCATATTCTGTGAGATTATTAGCATATTTATAGAAGTATTATGACAGTATTCTATTATTTGTAGAATTGATGACTTAGTGAAAATGAGTAATGAACTATTAGTTGAACAACTATGTTGTGAATTTTTTTTCGTGAAAGGAGTGTGATTAACTTTTAAAGCATCTGTCAGTTTTTAACATAAAATACGAAAGTTTGAAATAACATCATTTATCTTGCTGAGTAACAAACAATTTGGAACAAATTGCTTAAAAATGACCGAGATAAGTGTTTCCAACAAAAGACGTACCATGTTTTGTGAACTTTGTGTCTCCATATCCTAGAAGAGCATCGAGAAAAAGAAACAAATCTATATGAAAAATAGAAAACAATTCAGCTATCTAGTAAAAAGTTAAATCCTTAACTATGAAAAATACGAAAAAATGTCGGGATTTTCTATTATAATTAATAAAAGTTTTTAAGCTGAATTGGGCTTTGATTTACCAATTTTAGTTATACAAATTTGGGTGTCTTAAATGTTTTAATAGCTCATGATATTCAAATGAATTCAATGTTTCTGCATTAAATAAATAGATCTTGTTATATTTTCCTTGTTAATTTTACTTAATATTAGCATTTTAGTATATTTAATTTTACTCTTCTAATAATAACGACTTATTCATACTGCTACTTCCTTTCCTTACAGTCCAGCTGTATAGGCGAATAACAGGTGAAGGTTTTCTGGCCTAAAAACAAGATTAAAATCTGCAATCTTAGTTCCTAAGAGTTTGCTATTGTACTACTGAAACTAACTTATTTCTAATCTATACTTTAATTTGCTTGGCTTATTTAGAATTATAGCTATTTAGTATACACTGAGAGGCCGACTTATTATGAACCTTTAACATTTATACGGAGATCAGCTGTAACCACGTAGTTGCCACTAGAGGGGAAAGAGCTATTAGTAGGGAATACAGGGATAGGGAAGCATCATTTGCACTGTATTGCTTGTGAAGAAATATGGAAAAAACGTGATTTAGCTGTGTTTGAACACGGAATGATTGTAGGGGCTCGAATTGTCGGAGCTAGTATCTGCAAGTTGGCCGCACTTGGGTTATAGAACTGCAGTTATTAATGTTTAAAGAGAGTGGATTACCAAACAAATAATGGATTTCAACGTCTGGCTTGTGGTTGTCACAGACCAGTAAATGCTCATTTGGTGAGAAGAATTCCGAAAGTAGTCCAGTCCAACAGAAAACCTACCGTACTTCAGAGTGCAATGAATTTTAATCAAGGAGAAACTGCGAACGTCTCGGAACGAAGCGTTCATCGTATATACACCATGTGATATCCTCACGGATGGGGATACCCTCTTTCCACTAGCCACGCGACCTATGTCTGAGGGAACGAAAGAAGGAGCACTAAATTCTGCCATAATAAAAATAGCTTATTATGATCTTAATTTATATACAATACAACAACAATACTAGTCTAGGAGGATAATGATCAAGAGTGAAACGATGCAAAACATATTACGGATAAATAACGCAATTAACCACTAAATCTATCTTTATAGATTAATTCCTGTCTTAATAGTATCCGCTCTATGCTTAAAGTTTAAATGAACAAGCTTACCGCTATTTCCTGGGTAAACATCTACGGTCCGTACAACATCAACTTATCTTTCCATCTGACTTGCACGGGCTAAGACAATACTCCTTTGGTCTCGAACCCACTTTTGCTTATCTTCAGTAGCACTTAGACCGACTCACAAAATAAAGACTCTTCTCCTACACTTTATCTCACTTCACTTCTAGCATTACTTCTCCATTTAGCGCTCAGAGCTTCACTTAGCAATCCTCACGAATTCTAACAATCCAATATATATGATTTCTAATTTGCATAAACATGCTTTCTTTTTGGGTTGGTTGGAAAGAATTGCCATTCTGGCCCCAAAGAAATCCCAAGAGGACAATTAGAAGAAATACCTATAAAATCCCGTCACAATCACATAGGCTGTGGTAGCAAAAAACGTTATCAAAAGACTCTAATATAGGCTTTGAACAAGAGCAGACCTCTCCAGTTTATAAAGGAGAGCAAGGATTGGGCTGTAAATGATTGGAAGAGTGTCATGTGGTCCGATGAATCTCATTTTCAATTACACCAGTAGGAACCCCATATACATTGACATAACTCTTCAAGTTTGTGTAGGTAATATACTGGCTTGGAGGATGTTTTTTTGGCATTGCATGTAGCTTTTGATTCGTGGGGAAGAACGTCTGAATGCCCAATACCGCTTAAAGGTTATCGCAGATCAAGTACATCCTTTTATATTAAAAAAGTGGCCAGGCTAACGACAGGCGCACTTCTAGCCCCTTGCCACGATGAATTTCGTGGCCCTCGATCTGACTACGTCAAACAGGTGGCATGAGCAACAACAACATAATAAAAAAGTGCCCTGCTAGAGATAGATTCTTTGAGAGTGACAATGTGCTCCCTGTTATACAGCTGGCATTGTTCCCAGATGGTTTAAAGAACATAGTAGGAACTTTACCTTGCTTAGTTGTCCTGCACAATCACACGATATCAATCCAATTGAGAATGTGTGGGATAAAATCGAAAGGGGCATCTGGCAGCTAGATCCAGTACCATCTGATCTAAAGGCTCTGGAAAAAGCAATTCATGATCTATGGTCTGAAAATCCTCATACCACCCACCAACAACTCACAGAGTTCCCGCCAAAAAGATTCCATGCAGCATTAAGGCCAAAAGAAGGTCCAATATTGTATTATTGAAGGGGTGATCATAATAGTTTGGCCACTCAGTATATATTATTATTGTTATATATACTAGTGTGAAAATTAAATAACCAGACTAATCTTAAAAATTAGTTTTATTGAAAAATATTCACAAATATCTCCTTTTTAATACCACTTCAATGCACTGCCCCTTATTAGGTGTTACCTTGCCTATACAGACAATACACTTTAATTACAGATAGAAATCGAGTTTTTCACCTTTCAAAGCACTGCTGCGGCTTATTAGGTGTTACCATCTGCAGTGAGTGTGTCGCTTTTACCTTCACCTCTCCTACAGACTGAAAATGTATTCCCATCAATTCATTTTTAACTTTAATATACAGATAGAAGTCATGTGGTGGAAGATCTGGTGAGTACGGGGGATCCTCGAGCACAATAATGCGTTTGTCTACCAAGAACTGTTTTACAAAGAGGGCAATGGGAATTAGAGCGTTGTTTTGGTGCAAAATCTGCGTGCTGTTGCTCTGCAGATCTGGTCTTTTCTTCCTCAATCTTTCTCTAAGCTTTTTTAGGACCTCAATGTAGTACTGCTGTTTTATTGTTCGTCCTTCAGGTAACCATTCAGTCCTGATGATGCCAAAAATGTCGAACAAAAACGACGAGCATTACCTGTTCTTGATGTCATAGATCGACAAAAATGTTCAACAACCTTCCCATCTTTCGAAAATCTTTTGTGCCATTCAAAAATTTGACTATGTGAAAATTTGACTATCCCCAAACACTCCTTTAACAGTTTAAAACATTCAGTAGGATTTTTTAAAAATTTTTTTCGAGGAATTTCAAATTAATGCGCAGCTCGATTTTTACACTTATGATTGCCGCACTTCAACACAGTAAATACTTTTCTAAAAGACGGATAAAAAACAAATTATATTAGATAGGGAGATGGAATAACACTCATCCAGCACCGGATAGATCAAGGTCAATTATATTTAATTCCCATTCTTTCATACCAAATTTAATGGCTAGCGCACGCTCAGTCCGGAAATTTAGTTGTCACACCTTATATACAATACAATAGATATAATATAATAGACAGATATATAATGAACAGGTTCCTGAAGATTCACGAGTAGTTCAATTGTCAATTATCTGCATTAATTGATTAAACATTAACATCACTCTTAAATTCGCTTTGAGCAAGAAACATTTATGCTATTTTACTTAGTTTTGATGAAAATTGCAAAACAGTATAAGAAGATTCCCAATCCTTTAATTTTCACGTGATTGTTCATCTCACAATCAATCAAACTCCCAGCCGGAATCATTGAGATTATCATATCCCAGTTTAGTTGCGGAAGAAAAGCAATTTCTTAGTGCTGTATTTAAATTTTTCAAGTTACTTTAAAACCACGAAAATTTCACTATAAATTTATTGGAAATAATGATGTTATCAAATTATTATTCATAAATTAACTATATAAAAAAGAAAAAGGCATATAAACTGACTAAATGCTTTTTTTTATAAAATACTATTTTATATTTGAAACAAAGTTTCTTTTCTCCTTTTCTAAGAAAGAAATGGAATAGTTAGCACTTTTTTAAAAAGAAATTCACACATTTTTAATTGTGTTGTACTAAAAAAAAAAATCGGGATTTTTTTAGTTGTGAAACAGAGTTATTAGTTTATATGCAGATAAACTAGTTAGGAATACTCTTTGGAATCCTAACTGAATCTTCCTCATAAAGAAGAAAATAAATTTTTTGCCGTTAGAATATTTTTGTTGACTGTGTCCAGACTAGTCATAAATGTTGTATTAGTTAAATGGTATAAAGAAAGATATTTCTGTGAAGAAAGCGTTAGTATTAGCTAACTACACATGCTTTCAGTGAATCTTAGCACTTTCTATTTGAGTATTAAAAAATTAAGAAGAAAAAACAACCCTTTTTTTATCGTAGAGTTTTATATTAATTTTCACCCTATAAAACAACAGCATACAGAAAAAAACGTGAGTTAATAGATTTATTATGAGTACAAGTTAATCCTTTTTATTTATGAAACATATTATTTCAATAACGAATTTAAATATACAAATGCATAGACAAGACAAGAGGAAGAAGAAAGTATTAAAAATAGCTATTCTTAGAAATGCACTCCATGCAAAAGCAGTAAAAAAACGTAATATTAAATTAAATTATATAAATAATTTAATATTCAAACTATGGCAGAAAATTTCTTGTAATTCCAGAACTTCGCGTTGAAGAAAACTTTAAACATCTCAAACAAAGCACACAAAAAAACTACAATTTTCCTTTCGTAAGGAAAGTAATTAAGTAAATAAGTGTATGAATAAAATTCTAGTACACGTATTAAACCGTCAATCAATTTCGTTCAATGAACAGACGACGTTAAATGCAACGATATACAGCTAATAGTAGAAACCTTCCAGTGCACGTTCGAACACATACCGATGACAGCATTTGGCGAAAATTTTTGAGTTAAGGACGTTTTTTCGTTTGTTTGGGGAAACCGGTCGATGACATAATACGTAAGTATTATATTTCAGAGCAGTTATTTATTTAGAACGGTGGTGTTTAAGTTTTATCGAATCAGAGTACCTGTAGACCTATTAGGTGTGTGTGTTTTGGGAGAGCCATATCCTCTCTCTCTGCACTTAGAAGAATATATCTTAAAAAAATACTTAAAATAGATCCACATGTTATGTGTATTTTATATATAAAAGAAAATACAGTATTTTTTTACTCAAGAGTTAATATTATATCGTGCTCCAGGTTCCACTTTCCTTTGGATTATCTTTACTGACAGAGATATACAGTGGTGGCCAAAACGAGGTGCCTTTGACAATTTTTCCCTTGACAGTTGCGTACGCATCCCCTTTCTACTGAATTGCGTGTTCATTTTATTGATTGTAATAACCCCTTTTCGGCAATTTCATGGCTATCTGCTAAAAATTTACATTGTTGTTTAAGTTTTGCACACCAGTGTTTATATATACAGGGTGTCCAGCCTTAAAGTGACCAGTCAATGGGTTACATACTCTTCAATAGGAGACACAGGCCAACATATGTATGCCCCTGTAGCATACGTGGGGATTTGAAATTTTTTTTTTTGTAACGGAACAAATTAGACGGAGAAGGGTGAGTACAGATAACAGCGTGGTCGGTGGGCTCGATGATCTTCAGCTTCTCTTCAGGGAGTGTTCTGAGCCATTAGGTCTTGAATCGGCAGTTCGACAGTACCTGATACGAGATCGTTATTGGAAACATTTGGAAACTGGGGCCTTAAGGTATTCGACTACGTTTGGAACCGTGATTTTGAAAAAGCGAATAAATGGATATAATATTTATGATATTTAGTGTCACTTAGATTAGAAAATGTATATAAAATTGTTTTAATAATTTTATTACAATAAGAAATTATTTAAGTACAATATTTTGACAAAAAATGAACATAGAATGACCCATTTTCAAAATACCCTTTTTTTGGGAAAAATGCTTCAATTATAATAATATTTTGCTTGTATATAGCTCAGATCTATGTACATAGGCTCAACTAGAATTTTTGAAATAAATAGCTTAGAAGTGGGTTTATCCATGTTTTACGACAACAGAGGGGAGAAAGTTTAAGAAAAAAAGGCCGATAATTATTTCAATTGGTTGTAACTCTGAAAATAATGTGAAATTTTCACAAATCTTAGTTCAAACTCTGTAAAGAGGCAAAATATTATTATATTAGGAAAATTTTCTACAAAAGGAGAACATTTTGAAAACAGGTTATTCTAAGTTGATTTTTTGCCAAAATATTGCATTTAAATAATTTTTTTTTGTCAAAATGTTCTTAAAACAATTTTATGCATGTATTCTTAATCTAAGTGACACTAAATATCATGAAAGTTATCCATTTATGCCCTTTTTTAAAATCACGTTTCAGAAAGTAGTCGGATACCTTAAAAGGACCAGAGATAAAAAACAAATCCAGCTGTATTCTTATTTAACAGAAATATTTAAAAAACAGGTTTTTTGGTAATAAAAAAATACTATAACTATGTATTTTTATTAGTAAAAATTAAACAATATCCATTTATGTAAATATTTAAACTTCCAGAATCATTTACAAAAACTAAGTTACTCGAAAATTTACCACATGTGATCATTGATGCTAGTTGCTCCCACAATAAATCATTCACAAATAAGCATACCGATTAACACATTTTCTTTGAAACTTTTCAAACAGTTTAAAGCAATATAAACTGAATATTTAATAATAATAGATTTCTTCATTTCTTACTAAAACCACAAAGCAAAATTATCACAATAAAAATTATCATAAATATGTTTTATTTCAATTTCGTGCATAGTTATTGCTATTAGAATCCTTTTACGTATGCTAATAAGTTATTGAATATTTTTTAAAGTTCTTTAATATTCCCAACTTTAAGCAGCCTGCTATTGGCATTTAAGCGACTGAAGAATTTTTTTTTCAACATGAGACAAATAAAATTTTTTCATTGAATAACAATGCTAACCTAAAATGATTTGGAAGATTATGGTGCGTTCTCGCTTAGAAAACACACACTTAATCATCTTAATCAATACTTAAAAATTCTGTAAGAAACCGGTGAAAATGATGGATATTTACACATATAATACTAAAAGAAAAAATAATATTAACACAAACGCAGTAATTTTTATACCTTATCTTACATGAGGGCATTAACTCTTCAGGTACTACAAAATAATTTCAAACTGAAGATATCGTTCGCTTTTCTGTTTTAACACAGAAATAGTGCTTCAATTTTTGTTTTATATTTATAAATGCTGGAACTAAATAAATAATTTCTAAATCAATTTATCACAAGCTCCCCACATTTTTTTTGTAAGAGAATCCCTTCCTCTGAATCCTTCTACCCCACTCCTTCTGAAAAATGTCATGAAACACGAATGTCCTCTTTATCACTTTTGTTAGAGTTCACATTTCTGCAATAGTGAATCTCCTGTAATGGCTCCCAAGCTCGCAGATGCAAAGAATTAAAAGTTACAACAAATTACGAAAAAAAAGAGATCGTCCGGAACCGCATTTATCCCCCGTAGGACAGTCACTTTTAAACATTATTTTAGAAATTCCGTCATTTTGATATAATGAGAACGCGAATCTATTTTGCATGCACACTTATAATTTTCTTTTCCATTTTTTAACCCTCAAAGCACATGGTTCCACGGAACACAGTATGAAGACCACTGATTTAGAATAATCCTTTCAAAGCTTAAAAAAATTCAGCAATGGTATATATTTCTGATATTGTCTTTTAACTTAATGTAGAATCTGTTAAAAGCGTTATTTCAGTAGATTCCATTTATTTCTCAATTATGGATCACATTAATTTGAGTTTAATTTTTCTGTGCAGAGTTGCAAAATATGTAATAGTTTATAAAGAATATTTTACATTTATCTCTCATCGAAAAAATAATTTTAGTTAGCTAAAAAAAAAAAATTATTGAATTCAAGAAAGATACTTAAAGAAAAAGATTAATATCATCATTTTTTAACCTAACAAGAAATAAAGAAATCTTTGGAGAAGCTTTAAAATTCAATATAAAATACAGGATTAAAAAATGTGAATTAATAACTGTAGCACGTAGTATTTTTGACATTCAGTTAGTTTGTGAGAATATCATTCTAAAAAAATTAAGTAGAATTTTCCTACAAAAGAATTAGGTATTGAAAGAAAAATAGTAAGAAGAAAAAAGGCTAAAAGTCAAACATTGTAAAGAGTTCTATGTGTTGATAAAGAATAATAATAATAATAATAGAAAATTGCACACGTGAAATCAATCTAGAAGAGTTTTTCTAAGTGAAATCTATGAGCTCGAATTCAAAAATTTAAGGAAGTTCTTTATTTTTTTTAAGGAAGTTCTTTACTCAACAAAATCTTTTTGTTGAATTTTTCATGAAGAATGAAATTTCAAGCTAAAAGCAAAAATAAAGAAAAAAAAATGTTATTTTAATTAAAAAAAATTAATTTTCTTTTGAAAGTCTTAATTATTGGCACAAAGAATATGAAAGTAATTGGGAATATCTTAATCAAATATTAAAATTTTTTTTTAAGAAATCATGATTTTTCAATGTAGATTATTTCAAATTTACTCACTTTGCTCTAAAATCATTTGCTTCAAAAATAAAAACTGTCAGATTCAAATAATAGTTCTTCACACCTTACATTATAATTATTTTGTAAAGTTCCCTTTTATTTTTATGTACTTCATTTTGAAATATAAATTTTAGCCGTTACTCATCCGCTTCACTGGGTAATTTATGGGGATGGGAGTAGGGGAGACTATCATATTTTTAGATTGTTTTCTAAGTCCTAGCATAAAAATTTCGATTCAACTGAAAATATTCTTATAATCATCAGCTTTTGATATAGAACGAAAAAAACTTGAATTTCTAAAATTGAAGTATATTTATCATTTAAAATCCTGTTGCACCTCCCTCCTTGGAGTTTATTTCCGGAAACCAAATTTGTAGCGAATCTCTACTCAGTAAAACATGCAAGCGAAATTTCAAGCGAATTCTGTAGGCCTGATTATTCAAAAACATGAATTTTCTTTATCTTTTTTTTTTAAATCTCCTGTTAACTCCCTTGGGTATCGATTTCCGCAAAATCCGTCCTTAGGGAATCTGTATTTAATAAAAGAAATATGTTTGCCAAATTTCAACTCTACGAGTACAATACTTCCAAAACAGGATATTTCGTCTAAAATTACCCGCGACCCCCCTTGGAAGTCGATTTAAACAAAACCCGTTCTTAATATCTGTACTCAGCAAAGGAACATGCTTGCTGAATTTCAAGTCTGTGGGTCTAATAGTTCAGGAGATCTCGTGATGAGTGATTAAGTCACTTTTATATATATACAGATTCTGCTCTATTAATTTTATCTTTTTTTTTCTAGCAAATGCGATTTTATTTCTGAAGATGTGCAAATTTGCGAGTAATTGAAGTGAATATAAGTTTCCTGGATATTTAAATAAACTGAAATAAACCTGTCTAGAAATCAGTTGACAGGAATTGGTATATTTTGTTTTATACTACTTAATAATATCCTCAACCATTTCTATAGTTTTAATGCTGACATATCTTTAAATATGAAGTCTCTAAACTTTTAACAATCTTTATTTTCACGAAACATTTAATTGTATTTTGCTTAACTTTGCAGTTTCTATTTAACTATACAGTTATTTTTTACCTCAAGTTCTGCCTTGTGAATATTTCTAGTTAAATTAAAAAAAAAACGTCTTGGCTCGTATTCATTACGTCTTTGCGGGATTGGAATTTCTAAACGAATTCTGTAACTTGCAAATTATTCAGAAAAATTTACAAAGAAGTTGTTACTTTCAAACATTTGCAGGAAAAGTTACGCCAGAAGAAATACGTAAAAATCGTGACAATAGAGAACTGCAATGGTAGGCAATATTTGAGAGAAGGTTTTAAATACCGGAACATATATTCAGAAATCTTAAAAAGTTTTTCATTGTATCATTTCACGAAGTATCTTTATAAAAACATGAGAAAAGTGACTTAATCACTCATTCACGAGATATCCAAAACCATTAGACCTACAGTCCTGAAATTTCGAAGGCATGTTTCTTTTATTGAGTAGAGAATCACTAAGAACACGGATCTTAATCTTAATAATATTAAATAAGTCTTATAATTTTTTTTATTTTATACTTTTCATCTTAATTCTGTTTAAAAATACTAGTTTGTTTTTTTATCATCTCCCAGAAGAAAAAGGCTTGGGTTAAATTTAGAGAGACTAGTTTCTGATTTAGAGTTAGTTATTTTTTAACTACTTATTCAGTGAATATTGAGACTAACTTTATTTCTAGAAAGCTAATGAACCTGATCAAACATCTTTGAAATTTTTTCCAAGAGAGTTATTTTTTTTGACTATTTTACCCTTACGTTATTTTCTTTCATTTTTTAGTCCTCCATTGTCTCAGATAATTTAAATTATTTTATTACTGAGGTAATTGCATTGTGAAGATTTCGCATTTCATTTTAAAATGACTTTTTTGTTAAAAAATTATGAAAATGAAGTGTGGATAACACTCTAATGAATTATTGAACTAGTACATTTTAATATTAATCTTTCTTTTTATTTCAATAGTACAAATACGCTGTAGTATTAAAAGAATTACAATGACCTTGGATGATTGTTTTCAGTCTAAAATCAAAACTAAAGAAAATTGAATTCAATTCCTTTTAAAAAATATTTAAGGGATTGGTAAAAAAAGATTTAACTGCACACAAGAAGAATGAATGTTAAATCAATAATTTCATGTTAAGGTTACTGACTGTGTTCTGAACCTTGATTTTGCAAATGTGTATAAATGAAGAATTTTTTTTGATATTGTAACGGCGTGGCACATAGTACACTAGGAGGCTTGACACATAGCACACGATAGACTAGAAAGAGGGCGCTGCTGTGAACTGTTTTGGCCTTTGAGCGGGAAGGAGAGAAGAAGAAGAAGAGAGTCTCGAACGTAAAATGGACGAAGCTGCCTGTAGTTCTCGTTGTGACATTTAATTGTAAATGAAATTATTAATATAGTGATGTGTTTTGAAGGAAATAATAAAAACGGTAAATCCGGTTAATTAGAGCTGATTAATCCAACTACTAGACTATCTTACAGACTGGTGGCAGCGATGGCACGGAACTAAAACAGTGTCTTTAACAACAACAGAAATAGTTGGGGTAAGTACTTTTTCTATCTGAAAGTACCTTCGTGCGTATTTTAAATTTGATCTCAATTTTTGTATTAAATATGGGTACAAATTAAATACAGCAATCATTCCTTAATTCACTTTTTGTATAAATGCTGGATTTTGATTATTTTAAAGCCTTTTACTTATCCTTGCTATTCTCGTTAATTTATGATTTGGTTTTAAATAAAAACAAAAATTTATCCTATATAAAGGAAGAAAATTTATTTTGTCTGTAGTTGAATTGAGTACATAAAATTGTTCCTTTTTTTAGTTTTACTTAGTGTATTCTGATTTAAAACTGTGTTTTCTATGTATATGAGATATAAATTAAAAGATTCTCTCAACGGTGTTTAAAAAATCTGTATTGTAAACACAATATTAAGAATTTGTGAAGAGTGAATGATAAATAACTTATGAAAATTGTGATTATAGCACGATTTGAAGGTGCAGTAAAATATATATATATATATATATAAAGTGTATATTTAAGTAGAAATATTTTTTATTTAGCTGAGTCAACGAAATATTTATGACTTCTCTTTTAAAGAGAAAAAAGCTGACTCATTACGTTTCAAAGTTCTCAAGGTTAAATGCATAAATTATGTAGCTATTCGAATCATACAAGAATTTTTTTTTTTTTATAAGTTGTTCAGTAAAATTTTTGCACTGTGGATTCAGAATACCAGCGGAATTATTTTACTCCTCATTATTGTCTTATAATATTTTTTTTGTTGCGAATAGAAGTGTTTGGTTTTTCTAAAAAAGTAAATCTGCAGATTTTATTTGAATGGTGTTCTTTGATTTAAAAATTACATTGAAACATTTTTAATAAAAAATGTGTTTGAATTTTTCAACTATAAACATCTATTATTATTTTCGAGTTAAGGGTGAAGTTGTAGAATTTCTATAGATAGAATTTTTTTAAATATTTGCTCGCATTTGTTTGTTTTAAAAAAATAAATTTTATTAATGAGTGACAAATTAAATTTTGGAAGAGACTTTATGAAGAGATAATTTGGACTTATGGTGTACGTTATTGTTTTGCATTGAAAAGTTTTTTTTTATTTTTGTGCTTGTTTGATTATTCTTGTATTGTAGTTACGTAAATATTTTAATCACTTTGAAACTTTTGAAAAATAGAATTTGAAAGTGCTGAATGTGTATGTATTCGTTATAATTTAAGTGTATATTTTTGCATATTTTGGTACGGTGCAAAATCGATAACTACTTTTAGTTAAATAATATATCGAAAAATAAGTTTCTTACTCGTCTTATTTTAATTTTTTTGGAAAGCATTCTGATCTTGTTGGTCTCTAAATCATGGCATATTTAGCTAAAGGTAATAAACCTGATCTTTGTCAGTATGTGAAGAAATGGGGGTTGAAGTAGATCAGTCCAGCAAGGTGGTAGATATAAAAAAAATTGATTCTAAATAGAGAATCTTATGTTGAAGAGGAAGTGAAGATAATTCTCGACAGAGTCATTAGTGATAGGAGAGAACGAGAAAGAAGTAAACAAGAAGAAAAAGAAAGGGAAAAAGAAGAGCGAATGGCTCGAGAGGCCAGACAACACGAATTAGAACTGAGAAAATTAGAATTATCCACAGCAGAATCAACCATTAAATGATGAAACTGGAAGAAGAGTTCAAATTGGACCTAAGATTCAATTGACACAAATCACAACTAAATTTGATGAAAAATATGATGAGATTAGTTTATATTTGATTAATTTTGAAAGGAAGGCAGAATTAGCTCAAGTACCAAAGAAGGGTTGAGTGGCCTACTTGTTGGCGGTTTTACCAGCAGAACTCTCTAATATGTTAGCTAGAGAACCTATCGAAAGGACAAATAATTATGATTTTGTAAAAGATCTTATATTGAAGAGGTACAGGTTGAGAACAGCGAAAAGTTGAAGCAATGTTTTTACAGATATCAAAAATCAGCTGAGAAGTCTTGGAGGAATTATGCTCATTAGCTGAATAGTTATTTTACAGAATGGATAGCTGAATTGCAGGTTAAAACTTTCGAGCAACTGAAACATCTATTAATAACTAACTAATTGAAGTACCTTGTTCCAGCTGAAGTAAGAGAGCATTTTCTTGATGACTGGATCAAGTTAAAAACTTTTATGAACTTGCAGAGAGATTGCGAATATGAAAGCATCAAACAGAGTTTCAGAAGAGAAATCCCTAAGAAAATAGTTACAAATTCCAAGGTGGTGTAAATTATAGTGGTGCCAGACCAAAGGAAACTCTTAAAGATTTCAAGTCAAAATTTCAAATAAAAAAGGAACCTATCCATGAAAAAAATCACGAGAAAGACTTTGAGAATCAAGACATTCGATGTTTGAATGCGGGTCTTATTCACATCTCAACACAATTGATAAACTAAAGAAGTTACGAAACAGTGCTGTCTAATGAAACTGTTAGAAATGGTACTGATGTATTGGCTCCATATACAAGTTTAGGAACAGTGAATGGAATTGAAATGCCTATACTGCAAGATACTGGTGCAACTTCGATTTAATATGTAAAAAATACTTAAAGCCTTCCATGTTTATAAATGAAACTGTGTGAATTCGAAAAAACCGCAGTGTGTCTTCCAATGACTGAATTGAGTTGGACTGTGTGTTTGGTCATGTGATTACGAAAGCTGCTGTTTTAAGAGATTCATTATTCAGAAAATATCTTTTGGGAAATAAGACTGCTGCATTGTTTCAAGAATTTGCAGGAAAAGTTACAAGTGTATATGGTGAACGCTGAAGAAACACGTTCGCAGAAGAAATTGACTGAAGAGAGTTGTTACAA
Organism: Trichonephila clavipes; assembly: GCA_019973935.1. Taxonomy (NCBI): domain Eukaryota; kingdom Metazoa; phylum Arthropoda; class Arachnida; order Araneae; family Nephilidae; genus Trichonephila; species Trichonephila clavipes. The sequence continues at coordinate 308,492 of BMAU01020439.1, forward strand.
TATTGGTAAACTAATTTTTTTAAATAGCAGTGAAATATGTGTTGAGGGAGGCATGAAGACGAAAAAGTTTTTAAAATTGGCCTTTAATGATCAATCATAAAGTCATCTGCTTTAAAAACGATAAAAAAATAAGTTAAAAAGCAACATTACCAGAGACATCCGATTCGAACCGTCTTCTAATATTGTAAAATTAATTTCTTTTAATGGTGATGCAAATCATTGCCAACCAGTTTTTAAGAGTTAAACCATCACATAAGTCTTATATTTTTTTTTATTTTAAAAACTAACATGAGCCGAGTTTAAATACTAGCTCGATTTGCATGGCATCTGCCAACCTCAAATCACGAAACTCAAAAAGATCGGGTTCGAATCGGTGTGCTTACTTTCATTGAGATCATGGAACGGGATTGAAAACAACACAAGGAGATCATAAAAATTTGGATCCGATTTTTTTTAAAAAGTTAACAATCGGGAATTTTCCAATCTCTCGTACCATTATCTTACAAATCAGTAAATTAATTTTAATCTATAATCACATGTTATACATTTTAACACAAAAATACATTTTATTCACAATCTTTTTGTAATAAACAAACTAATATTTTAATCTTAAAGAAACAAAAAAGTCTTATTTCTAAAAAGAAATAATTTTCTACAAAATTTAACAATTTTTTTTACCATGGGTTTGGTAAAAATGTCCGCCAAATTATTTGGTACCTATATATTTAATTTGGAAAATGTCGTATATCAAATTGTTAGAAAATTATAACGAACATCGATATGTTTTTGTTCTATAATTTTCTACTGAATGATTGAAAACTTATAGCATTTTGATTGTCACAAAACATTTCATTTTTATTTCAAATTTAAACTTTTATTATCAATTACATTCTTTAGCCAAATGAACCTTAGCTGCTTCTGTTAAACTAAAACTCAAAACTCCATGGTCGACAGACTAACGGATTTTTGCTTGAAAGTTCGCCATGAAATTGGCGTTTCGTCTATAAAAGATTTGAACCTCCCATCGACAGATCATCCCTATTTGTAGCAAAATCTGTGTCTGAATAACATCTTAGTTTTAATGATTTACTTTTGAAAGTTCCAATTTGTATTCTTGAGTGTATTTTAAATAACCTAATAATCTCAATAAGCAATCCGATGGTTTATTTTGGATATTGTGGAATTGAGATAATACATTTACTGTACATAATATCGGGTCTTGTGCGTATAGCAATAAATGACAAAGATCCTATTAAATTTCTATAAGGAACTGTTAAAATTTCTTCGCTAGTTTTGGGTGAATCTAATTTGGAAAGAAGACCTTTTGATATAGGTAATGAACTTACGGGATATTTAACGTAAATTTCACATAAGCTTCGAATGTAAGATCTCTGATGTATAAACAGACTATTACCTATTTCTTCAAATTTATTTAATAATTTCTTTGTTTTACCCATAATTTTAAATCAAAATTTTTCTGCAATAATTGTAATACAAAATTTACGTTTTCCAGCTTTTTCCAAATATAATGATGTCATCTACATAAAATAATAAAATTACATTATCTTCAAACATATGGCACAATTAACCCACGGAACTCTTAAATTTTAATTTAATTAATTTATTTCTAATTCCCCAAAACCACTGGCGTCCACTCTGGTGGAGTCCATACATTGCTTTACGTAACTTACACACTTTGTTATTTTCAATTTCATATCCAGTTGGTTGCTTCATTAAAATATGGGTACTAGCATATAAATAAGCATTAGTGATATCTACTTGAATATGTCCATTTGTACAAACATACACAGATAGTGAAAAATAATCTTACAATAGTAAAGTTAATAACTGGACTAAATACCTCGTCAAATGACTCGCCTCGTTAATTACCTCGCGCAACTTTGGCCTTGTATCTAACAATTTTATTATTTTCATCATATTTAATGGTATAAACCCAACGGTTTTCTAAAATTTTTATATTATCCGGATGATCAACTAAATCCCAAACTTTACGTTCCATTTACGTTAGTTTTTTTATCCATTGCATGCCATTTAAAATGTGTTGGATCTTATGTGTTTGTAAAATTAGGAATAGTTACTCTCAACCATAAGAGCTTCTTGTTGCTCTGACAAATCTGAAAATATTCGGTATTATTTTGAAAATTAAATAAATAGGATCATATGAATATTATGCCTCTTACAGTATTTCTATTTCGTTAAAAGATTTCAATCGGGTTGCTTCCCTTCTATACTATAATATACGTTAGATCCAGTTACTTTCCTACCTATATCGAAATATCCACTTAACCTCTGTACATGGGATCAAGCTATGATTATCGGAAGATACATCTGGTTTTTCAGATTTGAGGGCTCCGTACTTGTCTTTGAAACTAAACGACTCGTTAATGAATCTCTTTTGCTCTATCGGAATCATCCTCATCATCATAATAATCAGGAAGGTTTAAATTATATCCAAGGTTATATTAACTTTTTGTCTAAAATTAATTTCTTATTTTCACCGAATGTTACATTAATAGTCTTGACTAATTTATTTTCATCTATCAACCATATTTATAACCCTTAGTACGTTGTGCGTATCCCATCATAATTTTTTTTTCGCACGCATATCGAATTTTTTTTGGTTTGTTTTGGAAAGCGTATGCCAAACATCCAAAAGGTTTTAGATGCAATACCGATGGTTTTCTTTGAATATTTTTCGAAAGGCGTTTTGTTACTGTCTTTGTGACAAATTCGATTTAAGTGAAAAAAGTTTGTTTTCCCCAAAACTTATGGGGAACATCTATTAAGCATTATTTTGATGCCATCTAGAGCGGTTAAAGAATCTCTAGAATTTCATTTATAGATATGAATTTGTTAACATATTTTATACCCAGTTCTGTTTATCCATATTTATTGAAAATTCTAAATGATTATTAATTAGTGAGAAAACGTTCTGCTCGTTTTGAAAATTTTAAACGTATGAAATACGTCAGATTTATGGATGTACAGTCACCTTTCTTAAATAATCGTCATTAAAAGAAATATTTTTTATTTTTTGTGCTTTGTTTGATTGGATTCAGAGGTCCATATGCAGTTACAATTCCAATGGACGTTTTGATCACGGCCCCCGTCTTTTGAATGACACTCTCTTGACTTTGCTAATTTACACGGTATACAATGAGTCTTACCATTATCATTTAAGTGGGAGAATTTTACACTATCATTTTTACTAGTTTTTACCAAGTAATCGTTATTAACATGACAAAAGCGTTGATGCCATATTTCTATTGATCCGTTTTTTGTTTTCGGTTACATCACTTATTTTCTTTTCTTTTTGGTATAATATAATGATCTTAAAAAAATAAAAATGTTCATGGCGTGTCGCCGAGAACAATTTTATCCAGTCTTTATTAAAAACATTAATTTTCTTTAGTCAAAATGCGCACCTTTACTTTCTAATCTGGAACCGGATAATAAATTTCTCCTCAACTTAGGATTAAATAATACATCAGTCAAATTTATTTCATGAAAACTCTTTTATTTTGCGAAATCTAAGTGTACCGATTCCTTCTACGGGACAACTTTTATCCTCCGTGGCTAACGACATTTTCATGTTAGTTATCGGCTTAAGAAAAAATAAACTCTTGTCATTACAAAAATGACTCGTGGCAGCAGTATCTATTACCCAAAGACCTTTATCAAACTCTGTGTTAAAAGTTTCATTTACAGTTGAAGGAATTTTGGTAGAGACTTTATCTCTTTACAGCTTTAAGATGCCCGTATTAACATACATAAACTGGCCTATAGTCTTTCATAATTGTTTAACATTTTTAATAGTTTTACAGTTAAATACCTTACCACCTAAATTTTGGTAATCATTCTTGCCATTTATATTTGACTGCAGCTGTAGCACCAGGTAAGTCTTCGACTTCTTCGAAGTGAAACTGCTCAAGTAAGCATTCTCCGCTTTCTCCAAATCTTGTTTCATCAACTGAAGACGATTCTAATATGCTCTGCTTCAATTTTGACAACTCTGAACCTTTCCATCTGTAGATTTGTTGCACGGTAGACTGGAATTTTGAAAAGCCATCTTATTAATTGAAATCCTATGTACAGGTTCCAATTTATGACCCGCTTCTTGTAGTCTGGTTGCCGCTGTCTTTACACGAGATATGAAGATTCAGCTGAACATCTTCCCTGGTTGGTATTTTGTTCAAAAAATTGATCTAATAGTTGAATTTCTTGCTCTTGTGACTGGTTGAATTGATCTTTTAAATCTTCCATGCAGCTACTCCGTCAGTTGTTTCCGTTATCAGATTTTTCAAATTTGAACTGATGTTAGTATAGATCAACGTATAACATCTATCCTTACGAAGTTGCAGATCTAATTTTTCCTTGTATGTTGCCTCTTCATCAGGTTGCTCTGGATTAGTCTGTAATATAAAGCCAGCAACCATAATGCAGAAGAGAAATACTAAGAAATATCATGTTCCACGTGTTCCAATTTGGAGTCAACACTGATATCTGGTTGTTAAACTCCATACCTGTTACCGATTTAACGTACTAGCAAAGAGTTCAAGTTCAAAATTTTAAATAGATAAAGTTCATGGCCTGGTTCAACTGCTTAGCCTGTCTCGACACAGTGCATGGCCTGGTTCAACTGCTTAGCCTGTCTTCGACACAGTACATGGACTGGGATCATAACCAAATTTGTTACAATTGGTAAACTAATTTAAATTTTGCAAAGCTAGCAGTGAAATTTATGTGTCGAGGCGGCTGAAATGAAAACAGTTTCTTAAAATTGGCCTTTAATAATCAATCATAAAGTCATATGCTCGTTACTGGAGCGATAAAAACAATAAGTTCAAAAAGCCTATACCAGAGACATCCGATTGCAACCGTCTTCTAATATTGTAAATTTCTAATCTAAAATGGTGATGCAACATGTTTATAAATGAAACTGTTGAATTTCTCCGCTAAGAGTTAAAACCACTCACATATTCTTATATTTCCGTTTCTCCTTGTTTTTAAAAACTAACATGAGCCGAGTTTAAATACTGCTGATTTGCATGGCAGTTTGCCAATCAAATCACGAAACTCAAAAAAGATCGGGTTCGAAATAAGTGTGCTTATTTTTGAGATCATGGAACGGGATTGGAAAAACAACACAAGTGAGATCATAAAAATTTGGAACCGATTTTTTTTAAATGTCTAACAAGAGTAAACAAGATCTTAACATGTCAGAAGAAACTATTCCTGAAAGTAACGAAAAGAATAAAGAATCTCCGGACGAACTGGATGATATTTTGCCTTTAATTCAACCTGAAATTTCTGAATCAAATCTTATAAAATTATCTCATAAAGATTTTGCAAAGGAACAAATGAACAGTGCTGAATTAAAAACACTGTTTGAAGAAGCTAAAATTGGGTCTTCAAAGAAAAATCATTATATTGTCGAAAATAACTTACTATTTTTCCAAAAAGAAGATAAACATGGCACTAAACGTAAATGTTTGGTTGTTCCCGAAAAGTATAGAAAAATTTGATGACGATAGGTCACGAGGCGGCTGCAGCTCATCTAGGAGTAACTAAAACGAAAAGATGCCATATTCAAAACATTTTACTGGCCTAAATGCTTTAGTGATGTTGAGGACTTTGTAATGAAGACATGCGACAAATGTCAAAGGGTGGGTAAACCGCAAGTTAAAAAGAAGGCCCCACTAAAAATTGTTCCCGTTATAACTAAAATTTTCACAAAGATTAACATCGATGCAAGTGGACCTTTACCAATGACACACCGTCAGGAAATAAATATATAATTATGGCGTTATGTATGCCATCAAGGTATCCTGATGCCATTCCTGTAGCAAACCTTTGCTCAACAACTGTTGTAAATGCATTGTTACAGATTTTCAGCCGAATGGGGTTCCCAAGAGAATTACAGACTGACCAAGGCACGTCATTCATGAGTGCACTAACTACGGAATTTTAGTAAGATTTGGAGTTAAAGTAGTTATATAAAAGTTCTGTTTATCATCCACAAAGTAATCCTGTGGAAAGAATGCACAGAACCTTGAAGAGGATTCTTCGTGTCCTGTGTCTGGAGGCAATTCCAGATTGGGAAAAAATTCTTCCTCAAGCCCTTTTTGCCCTAAGGACTGTTATACACGATAGTACTGGATCTAAGGACTCCTGTGATGTTATTGTACGAGAGAAACTGACAGAAGAAGAGCATGTAGAAAGCAGTGTTGTGGGTTATGTATTTGAACTCATTAATAGAATGAAAAGATGTCAGGAATTGGCAATCCTACACATGGAAGATGCCAAACAAAACAGAAGTTGTGGTATGATTGCCGGACCGTTAAGCTTCAATTTCAATTGGGTGAACTGGTTTTGGTCATAGCTCCATCCAGGCCTAACAAGTTATCTGTTCAGTGGATTGGCCCTGGAGAAATAGTGCAACAACTCTCTGAGACAAATTATGTGGTCAAATTCCCAGAGAAGGATAAAACCCACGTTTATCATGTTAATATGCTAAAACCTTATCACCAACGAGAGGAAAAATATTAATGCATTATAATCCTGTAAAGCATGATGAAGGAGACCTGCCTAGTTTGAAACTTGAAAACGATAGGTCGGGATGGTCCAAAATCATCAGCGATGTGCAGTTAAATTCAAAATTATCTCAAATTCAACGAGGACAGCTGAAAGAACTTTTATATGAATATAGTAATCTTTTTTCGAATATTCCTGGATGTACCGATTTAGCTGAACATGATATTGAATTAGAATCTAAACGAGTAATTGTTTCTAAGACTTATCGTATGTCTCCTCGACAAATTGAAATCCTCAAATCAGAAGTTAATAAGATGTTAGAACTGAAAATAATAGAGTCAGGAGAATCTGATTTTACATCTCCATTAATACTTGTTGAAGCTCAGGGAAAGGAAGAAAGGCCCTGTATCGATTACAGAAGGTTGAATAAAATAACTCGGACACAATTCTTTCCATTGCCTAATATCGAGGAACTTTTAGAAAAGGTATCGGCAGCTAAATATATCTCTGTCTTGGATCTTACTCGAGGGTATTGGCAAATACCTCTGAGTCCCCGAGCGCAAAGGTACGCATCGTTTGTGACAACATTTGGAACTTTTAAACCATTGAGGTTACCTTTCGGTCTGAAAAATGCGCCCTATTACTTCAGTCGACTTATGGCTAACTTATTAAGAAATTGTGAAGACTTTCCAGTTCCCTACCTAGATGATGTAGCTATCTTTTCACTAGCCTGGGATGATCACCTAAAACATCTAAAAGATGTATTTGATTACCTACGCTCCGCTAAATTACATATCAAGCCATCCAAATGTCAATTTGCTCAAGCATACGTTAAATATCTTGGACATTTGGTTGTTCAAGGTTTAAGAACAAAGAGAATTAAAGGTTCAGGTAATCAAAGATTTCCCGATTCCCACTAACAAGACGCAAGTTAGAGCCTTTTAGGATTATCTGGCTATTATAGAAGATATATTCACGAATTTTTTCAGTAATCGCAGCTCCACTGACAGATTTACTTAAGGGCCGAAATCGAAAATCAACCGTTGACTGGAATAGTTCTTGCCAGAATGCATTCAAGGAGCTCAAGACAAGACTATCTAAAATTCAGTTTTATACAGCCCTGATTTCACAAAACCCTTCATCATTCAGTGTGATGCATCCAATCTTGGAATAGGCGTTGTGTTGTCGCAAGTATGTGAAAACGAAGAACATCCCATCATGTTCCTGAGCAAAAAGCAGTCGCTTGCAGAACAGAAATATAGCACTACGGAAAAAGAATGTGCAGCCATTATTTTTGCCGTGCAAAAGTTGAAATGCTATCTTGATGGACACCAAAAATTTGTCATACAAACTGACCATAATCCCTTGGTCCGGTTAGAGAAGAATACTGGGACTAATCCAAGACTCTTAACGTGGTCCTTAATTTTGCAAGCATTTAATTATGAGATTGCTTATCGGAAGGGAAAACAAAATCAGAATGCTGATAGTTTAAGCCGTATCCCTTAAGACTTGAAAAAAAAACCCCACTTGTAATGAGAATTGATGGAAAAATAAGAATTTTCTTTGTATTATTATTTTTTTTGTCTAGAATGATTGGTATTTGTATATTAGTATTTTAATTTTTTGATATTTTGTATTTGTATTTTAAACTTTTATATTTTTTTTGATTTTTTTGATATTTATTTGTATTTTAAACTTTTGTTTTATATTTTGTATTTTTTTAAAATTTTTGATATTTGTATGTTAGTTTTTTGATAATTTGTATTTGTATTTGTATTTTAAAGTTTGCATTTGGTAGCAGTATTTCACCAAATGATATTTTGTATATGTTAAAGTTCACATAGATTAGTAGGGATAAGTTTAATGCCTTCCTTAAAATAAGGTACTAATTTCGGATAGAGCAGGTACTTGCACGTTATTTTTTTTTAAAAATATTTTTGAGCTCCGTTTAAAAGAAAAGGATTTCAAGAAATAATTCTTAACTCTCTCTACTGCTGCATAAACTGATGCTATGTCAAGTATTTTTCAGGTATCACAGTAAAATTTTCCACTCAACTATCGTGAAAAGTTTTCTCCAGGATGGGAGGGAATAATTGGACTGTAACGGCGTGGCACATAGTACACTAGGAGGCTTGACACATAGCACACGATAGACTAGAAAGAGGGCGCTGCTGTGAACTGTTTTGGCCTTTGAGCGGGAGTGAGTGAGTTAATATTAACGTCGCACTGTTCAGCTACACGAGGGCTTTTGGCGACGGACCACGTAATTTTGAACCATGGTCAAGTGACGTGGACGACACCTGAGCTGGCACCCCCCTCTCTTAACTACCACACCACACCAACCGGAGGACGTTTCAGCTCTCGACAGATTTAACGTGCATCGCTGCCCTACACGGCGGGTCTTTAGTGGTACTGGGGTCGAACTCATGACATGCCTGCCATGGTTGGATACCTTAACCACTGGGCTACCGCAGCCCCTGCCTTTGAGCGGGAAGGAAGAGAGTCTCGAACGTAAAATGGACGAAGCTGCCTGTAGTTCCCGTTGTGACTTTTAATTGTAAATGAAATTATTAATATAGAGATGTGTTTTGAAGGAAATAATAAAAACGGTAAATCCGGTTAATTAGAGCTGATTAATTCAACTACTAGACGATCTTACAATATTTAGTATCGCTTGAATTTAGAATATTCACATAAAATTGTTTTAAGAAAATGATTACAATTTAAAGTATTAAAGCGCAATTTTTAGGAAGAAATTGAAGAAAAAAAGGACGCATTCTCAAAACATTATTTTTATTAAAGAAAATGCTTCTATAATAATATTTTTCCTATATAAAGGGTTTTTTTAGAGGTATAGAACTTTAAATTGCAATAAAACAACGATGTATTATTCGATTGACATGAATTTTTTATTCGAAAGATAATCTTGTGGCATTACATTTTAAATATGATTTCCGGCATATGACTGCCACGCCTGGCTCGGATGTAGTCCAATCTGGACGTCAATTTTCGATGACTTTTTCCAACATTTGTGGCCGCATATCGGCAATAACACGGCGAATGTTGTCTTCCAAATGGTCAAGCGTTTGTGGCTTATCCGCATAGACCAATGACTTTACATAACCCCCACAGAAAAAGTCTAGCGGTGTTAAATCACAAGATCTTGGAGGCCAATTCACAGGTCCAAAACGTGAAATTAGGCAGTCATCAAACATGTCTTTCAATAAATCGATTGTGGCACGAGCTGTGTGACATGTTGCGCCGTCTTGTTGGAACCACAGCTCCTGGACATCATGATTGTTCAATTCAGGAATGAAAAAGTTAGTAATCATGGCTCTATACCGATCACCATTGACTGTAACGTTGTGGCCTTCATCGTTTTTGAAGAAGGATTCCATCAGCCCATAAAGCGCACCAAACAGTCAGTTTTTCTGGATGTAACGGTGTTTCGACATACATTTGTGGATTAGCTTCACTCCAAATGCGGCAGTTTTGTTTGTTGACGTAGACATTCAACAAGAAGTGCGCTTCATCGCTAAACAAATTTGCTTATGAAAATCGGGAACAACGGCAATCTCGTTTTGGGCCCATTCGACGAATCTACGCCTTGCTTGATCATATTTAAAATGTAATGACACAAGATTATCTTTCGAATAAAAAAAAATTCATGTCAATCGAATAATACATCGTTGTTTTATTGCAATTTTAAGTTCTATACCTCTAAAAAACCCCTTTTATGTCTAACTCGTTTCTAGCTTGAACTCGGATATTTGAAAAATTTCCATTATTTTCAAAGTTATTAACTGTAATGTTAACCAGAATTTTTTGTTAAAATTTCTCTATATGTTCTGATGCATCAAATCATGAGCAAATCTACTTTTATGTTATGCATTTAAAAAAGTCTTAGTTCAGGCTATATGTACGACAGTCTTAGTTATACTAGACAAAGTATATTATTATTACAAAAGCATTTTTTAAAACAGGAGAATATTTTAAAAATATGTCTTTCTACATTCTTAGCCAAAAAATTGAATTTAAACAATTGTTTTATTGCAATACTGTTTTTGAAATAATTTTATATGTATATTTTATAATTCGATACTAAATATATACATACAAAAAAATCATATACAGTTGAACCTGGTTTTGAGCGGTAGATAGGGACCGCATAAAAAATCTCACAAAAATATTCAAAAATTTCATAACTTCTTACACATGAAACTCGTGGAAATACTATAAAAACTTTTTTATACGGTGGATAGGGACCGCATAAAAAAAAGTCGCATTTATAAAATATGCCAATTATTTACGAAATTTATGTAAGAGCATCATTTCCCAAACTGTGGGGCACCCCCTAGGGGACGTGATAGCTGTACGAGGGGCGCGAGCACATTGAAAAAGTCAAAAACGGAAGATTATTTAAAAATATTAATTTGCTGAAAGTAAACAAACAAAATAAACTCTGACCATAATAAGAAATAAAATATACAATTACACAGATATAAAACACTTTTAAATGCATCAGTACTGCACAATGTATTTTATGATTAATTTAACAATACTAAGTTATGAACAAAAGTTTAAATCTTACCAGTGACCCCATGGACTTGTCATATATAAAATTATATATAAAAACTAACGTTTATCTTGACAATTTGTACGGTTTATAATTAATCAATTAATGTGATTCTGTCCCCAATGCCACCGATTTCTACGTAGGTTCGAGTATAAGATGTGTTGGGTGCAGGGAGAAATAGGAATAAATAAGCAAATCCTCTGAAATAAGTAAATTCTTCGCAAACACTGTCAAGGTCCTTTTATTCAATTCTAAAGCATTCAAAATAATTTTATGGAATACAGTGCACAGAAAAGATAGTACTTTGGAAAGACGTATACATACGTCCGGGCAATTAATGCTTTGGCCGATGGAGATGTTTATATACACCGGTGGTACTTAAGAGGTTAAAGTTATATATATTGTAGCTTTAGCGTCAATGTATGTTATTATTGAATTCAATACATTGTTATTGTATGGAAGGGGGAGGGCGAAGAAAATTTTGTTAGAATATTGGGTCACAAATATTGAAAGTTTGAGAAGCACTGTGTGTAAGAGTACTTCCATAACAAAATAAATAATTAAATATTATACATGGAAACAATTTAAAAACATATAGTTTCTCATTGCATATACGGATAATTCTTTAAAATGCACATACATAATTCATCGCTACTCATCGTAATCCAAAGTCATGTAATGAATAAGTTCAAAATGGCTTTCGTCACCTGAGGGTGCAATTTCAATTGGTTTATTTTTTGGCAATATAAAGTAAGAGATAAGTTTTTGTGACGAACGAAGGGTGGTCAGTTGCTTGTAAATGTCACAAAACCCAGCTATTCATAATTGAAGCTATTTTGGAATTTTATACTCCCTTCTTAAAACTGGTATCTCTTTTAAAAAATGCTTTTCTAATTTGTTGGAAAGCTGGATCCCTGCATATTTTTATCAGCTCTCAAAGAATCTGACTTCTTGTCCGTCTTTATAAATCAAATTATTGATAATGTCACTGTCATTGAAAGTTTCGTCTTCAATCAAGCGCGGGCTGATGGAGCGTTGAGAGAAAGCGACTGAATGCGCATTTTTGGGAGACTGTTTTTAACAAATGAACAGAGCGTCTTGATGTATTTACATTTCAGTAGCCTAACGTACATCCCTGCATCACGGGGAGAGCAGGACTCTAGGGCCCCAAGGCCTGACTTACGTTAAATACGCATTTACCCATTTTATAAAATATTAAAGGCAAAACTTGACTTTCAGGGGGGTGGGTCCTGACATTCTCCGTTACACCACTGGTAAGTAGATAGAAAGCATTACAGTGGCGCTAAAGCTATTGAAATTCATACACCGCATAAAAAAGTATCGCACATAAAATATCGCACAAAAATAAAATAGCACAAAAAGGAAATCGCATAAAAAAGATTGCACAAAAACAGATTCGACTGTATACTCATAAGCGAATACTCACAGTTACGAACGTAGTCAAATACTTTAACAAAATGTTTATTCAAAGTTTAAATAATAAATTTATTTTATGGTCTTACAGAATTGGGAATTGTAGTGTTTGACAATTTTTATCTGTTAGTAATGAAATTACGTATTTTTAATTTTCGTTTTAATCAGAGCGTCAATGCGTAATTCACAAAATTTTTCAGGAATAGTAGTTATTTCTTTTTCAAAGGAATAAATACACATATTTTTTTCTTCTATGGCTTCTCACCTGTATTTTCCTAAAATTTACTTATAATTTTTTGTGCCAAAATTTCTTGTTTCACAATTAAATATAACCGCTTTAATAAAATTTAATAAACAGTGTAAAATATTTGAATCATATTTTTTAATTGAGAGAGAGAGAGAAGTATATCTTAAAAATACATTCTTATCAAATTTGATTATATTCAGGTATATATATATAAATGGAACATTTGCCCTCATACTAAGTATTCCATAGGTAATAAATGAAGTTTTAAGGGCGATTTCTGTTTAAAAAATGAAAGAAAATACTTAATAATGCAATTCCCATAATGAATAGTTATGTGTGTGTAATGTTATATATACATGTATAACATAATTATGTAAGATACGCATGTTAAAGAAATATTGTTTTCCTTTATCATTACATAACTGAATATATTTTTCTGTTTGAATCAGTATAGAACAATTTAAATAAATTATAAAAAAAACTCAACTAAGCTTCACAAAAAATTATTCAGTTGAAAACTAAGAGAAAATTCTCTTCAATTCCATTAAATTCATTTTACGATCTACTAATTACTTGGTGAGAGAGATAGATAGAGAGTTTAATCTAATCTCTTAACCACTTAATTTAGATTACACCGTATAAACGGTAATTGCTCTAGACAGTGTCTATTGAATTATTCACTTGTGTTTAGTTCCAGATGCTTTTTAATTAAGTACCAAATTCTTGTATTGACTTCCTAGAATTTCAAGATTGGAAACTTCAAAGTGTGATTCACTTAAGTATGTGAAAGATAAAGAATGAGGGTAAATGTGTATGATTGATTTCACGTCTCGAGAATCAATTAGGCTTTTTTTCTATTTTAAGTCTTGAACATATGAATATTTCCTAATTTATGAATAATTTATTAATCCATAAATAAATACACATTTAATCAAAAGGATTATTTTAAATAGTGTTGATTTTAAAATTAAAGCATATTGAAGACAAACTTCGTTATTTCGAATTATGATCAAATACTGTAACGTTTTTGTCTCCCAGCGGTGAGTCAGCCTCTTTGTGGAAATATTCATCACACATGCATATTGAAAGTTATTGCGTGGTCCACCTTGGACCTTCCCCGCAACCCCTTGACCCCGAGGGACCTTTTTTTTCCGCCGACCAGCAGGAAGTAACGGGATGCTAAGAGGTGCCAGCCTCTGATTCTCGAGCAGAGAGAGGGAGAAAGGAAGAAATTCTTTGAACCTTCAAGTGAGCGGTCACCGAAAGGGAACCCTCCTCTCACAAACCACTGTTTTGAACTCAAATAAATTTTTAATAAGTATAATAACTTCAACGTGTAATCTGTAAATAATAGCTGTGACGTAAATAAACTAAATATTTAAATTAAACATGATCACATTACCGTTACTTATCTGAAATGTCACAATACTAAGAAAAACATCTTCCTCGGTGAGATGAAGGTCAATGACGCTGACTGCTATGCTGGAGAAGAAATGGATGTTTATAAATGTATAGTGCCTTCGCAGTAGGGAGGCACTCTAAGCATTCAGAAAACCGAAGAGATATGGGAGACCCCCGGAATGTTCTCCCTCAAAATTAGACAGGAACGGATCGAAGTCACAACACAAATGACAGAGTTTGTACGTATTCCATAAAATTAGAATATGGTTACCAACTTTATTCCTTCATTTCGCCTGAACCATTTTTTTACTACCAAGGAAACTTATGGGTCATTCTTTCCGTTTTGGATATAAAAATCCTGATATTAGTTGGTGTACTAACCGAAGATGAAAACCTAGTCGGTCTTGAGTGCCCGTATCTCTTCTATATAATTTCAACAAAAGAAAGGAATTGACAAATGCCAGATCAATGAGGAAGTAAAATATTCAATACCACCATTTCCCGCAACTTCGTACAATAGCATAACGCTCTGTAAAGTGAGCAAATTGATCTACTTCTCCCATAATCTCATTATATGTGACAACAGCTGTTGGACACGATACCTGACTAATCGACCTATCCTTGAGACTATAGTAGTACTTTTTCGGTTTTTGTCGAAGATAGAACGGTTACCGGTTTTTATCTATTCATTTGATGGCTCAATAGATAACAATTTTAGATCCATTTGATGGCACAAGCTTCACTTTTTTTTTTTATCATTGCAGGAAATCATTTTAGGTTAGTCCTTACGGCAAGGGTGTCAAACTCAAATGCTAATTTGGGTCAAAAGAACAAGGTTTACCTTTAAGTGAGCCAGAAAAAAAATCAATGTTCATAGAAACGTAGGTTTATTTCGAATAATAAATTATAATAAACATATGTAAAAGAACAAAAAAAAAATGTAATGTTTACGTCTTGACACTTGACATCTCTTCTATGCTACTATCTTTCCTATTTTGGGAGATTTTTTAAAATTTTATTATATGTTATTGTGTGCCGATATTTTGATCGGGCCCCAAAAATGTTCGCTGTGGGCCACGAGTTTGACACCCCTGCTTCACGATATTGAGAGCATAAACGTTATTTTGAATTAAACATTTTCACATCAGTTTGAGTGAAGAAAAAAAAATGTCAAATGCTCTTTACGACACTTCTTGGGTCTTTCAAACATTCTGTTAGAGCAAGTACCTTCGTTCTTCCAACGTATTCGTTTCAATTTGTCAGTATTACCAATATCCTGTAATTATGTGTGTGGGGGAGGTTACAGGGTGTGTAAGGGCTTTATGGACAAGTTCTACCGTAAATCTTACTATAGGGGCTGCAGTCATTAGTATCCTTTTCTTCTTACGGTTATAGCAAAATCACCACTGCAAAATTATCAAGGTATTTTAGAAAAGATACTGAAATAAATAATGTAATACACTGAATCTGAAATCTTTTCTGTTCTCTGATGGGACTGCTGATTGGTATTTTTACCTTTGTAGACCTAGTACATTTCCCAGAAGCTGTTATAAATTTTTAATGCGGCTCCAAGTAGGCGATACCAATTTCCCAAGTAATTTTGATGCCCAGTTACCTCCCCAGAGGAAGGCACCTGAGCTCTTACGATGCAAAATTGTCCTTTGGAATTTAATTTTGCCAAGAGTACCTACGCCAAACGGACAGTTTAGGGATTTTTTACATGCCGCATAATCATGAGACATGGACACTGACGAGTTTCGACATCATGAAAATCCACTGACTTGGGTCTGAGTCGAACCCACAACCTTGGGCGCAGAAGGCCAGCGGCAAACCAACTACGCCACCCACCAGGCTGAATCTGAAACCTATAGATCATCTTCTATCCATAAAGTTCATAAAAAGTTTCAAAAACTTCTATTAGAAGTTTAAAAAATCAGATGAATTTCGATGTTTACCGATAGATTAACATTACCCCGGAAGTAGAACTGGAAGTCATTCGGTTTCGCCTCAATGTTGTTTACAAAAAAAAAAAAAAGTAGAACTTATCGATTATTTTTTTTAAATGTTCTTAATAATAGATGGCAGCTTAAATAAAAAGTGATAAAATAGTTTGCTACGGGCATTTAAAAATTGATACATTTGACTGTAAGCATATACATACCAAGCCTTAGAAAAGGCTAACTTACCAGCTACAACTACTTTCTTGCTTTAGAACTGACAATATCTTCAAGTATTGTTTTCAATAAGATTAACCTAGGCTAAAACCCAATCTTATGGCTAACAATGTATAAAATTTTGAAATAAATCTATTATAAAGTACTGAAAGAAAATTTTTATAACTATTGTACCGGGAGAAATTTATGAGAATGCTTGGATTTTAAAGGACAGAAATAATGACTCAGCATCTCTTTTCCACTTTGCTTAATTAGCGGAGCTACTGGAAATTTATGTAATGATTTCCGTAAGAGTTCTTATTCTTTTTAGACTCGTAATTAGTCCATGAAGCGTGAAAATGGAAGATAGGAAATCCGAAGTGTGTAACGTTTTTTGTCTCCATGAAGAAGTCTGGGATTAAGTTTTTAATTGTAAAAAAAGAAAATTATATAAAAAAAGAAGAAATTTAAATGGGTTTAAAGTCGAGATACAATAATTTTGTTCTGCTCTATTAGAACTTTCTGCTTCAAAAAATAATTTTGGAAAGCATTTTGTTTTCATGCTGTGAAAAATATTACAGTATTGAGCAATTAGGTATTTGAAGAAATAAGCATTTTTTTGGTTTATATATATATATTGAATTCCACAAAAAGAAAGGAAAAGAAAAGAAAAGAAAAGAAAAGAAAAACGTTCATTTGTTATTTATACAACGACATTACAGTAGTAACGTGAGGAAGGAGACATAGGATTACGCAGAAATTATTTTTCAAAAATGGCATAAAAAATTAGATTTTTCTGCAAGAAATTTTGAATATTTTCAAACTTTAAATCATCACTTTATTTTTTTAAACAGAAGCTCAATCAAAAATTTAACATTCCTTTATTAAAATTACGTAAAATTATTTATCATTGAAACTTGATACATTTTCAAATAAATTCATAATGGCAGCTGTAGCTAGGGGTTATGTTCAGGAACTTGTGGCTGCTGTGTTATAAGTTCGAGCCCTAGTGTCGTGTAGAGGGACTGATGTACGTTAAATCAGTCGAGGTTCTGTGTCTTCTCCCTCTGGCGGAGTGTGGAAATTCGGAAAGGGAGGAGGTCCAGCTCAGGTGTCATCCTCGACCCTTGAGAGAACGTGATAGCATTTATCATGTAGTTATGACTAGGGATTGCACAATACCGGTATTTCGAGCCATTTTACTGTTTTGTAATCCCGGTATTCACAAGTTTAAATACCATTTTTTCGGTATTTAGTGGAATTTTTTCAAATTATATCTACTATACTCGTATATTCAGGGATCTTTAACATAGTAAAATAATACACATTTTGTTCTTATGTCTCCCTAACGGACGAAATTAATTAGACTGTGAATCGTACAATTAAGATAAGTGATAAAATATGTGAATCATCCAAGGAGGTGAGCTACAACCATCCTATTACAGCTTAGAGAGATACTTCACACGTGCAAAATTAGTAGTCTGATATTTGTATCTGTAAAAACAAGGTTGTAGTTGTGGAGGAAGTGCGCAATATTTCGATATTTATTAAATTGTTGAGTTAGTTATTCAAATTGTATTTGCATATCCTACTTTAGTGTTCAAAATATTTTTCAGGTTAATTATATATACTCATAAATAATAACACATAATAATGAATAAGAATAATATAATAATGAATAAGATTTATAAGATCACAATTCAAAAATTTGTAATAGTACCACGGACTGAATAGTGACATTTATACTTTATGGTATTTAAATAAATAAGATGTTCATTTACTTTTTTGTGGTTATTTCTAAACTGTTATAATTTATAAATTGCAAAAATTATTATGTGATGTTTACGCTTTGTAATAAAACTACCAAATATAAAGAAAAAAAAAGAAACACCTGTGTTTTCTTTCTTTTTCTAAAATTTCTACTTCCGGTATTAAAACCGGTATCGCGCGGTATTAAGATCTAAAAAATACCGAATATTAGTATTGAACTTTTGGTCCGATTATGCAATCCCTAATTATGACGTCATATGAATTTGTTCCATAAGTCATGAGTTTATTCTTATTAAAAAGGAGAAGCAAGTTGTGTTTTTAAACTAGAAATTGGTCTAAAAACACTTGTATGGCAAAATAGAGATATTCGAAGAAGGATATACCATCTCAAGTATCAACCTGGCATTCTTCAATTGACTAAAAGAGCCTGAATTTCTTCACCTCAATAAACGAGATCCTTCCTTATTGAAAAAAAAGAGCTTAAAACTAATTAAAGTCATAAAAAATTATGAAACTAATATGTTATTTAAAAGGTGATTACAAACCTTCGGACCCATTTTTTTTATGAAAACAACTTTTTGAAACCAATTGAGTGTTTTTAGGAAGAAAAATAGTAAAAAAGATGAAAATGCACATAAAAAAAGTTTAAAATAAACATTGTACTTTTAGAAAAATTGGTCGTTTTCAAGGAAATTTTACTACTTTTTATATACTAAAACGGATATAAAAAGTTCTAATGCAATTACCTTAATTTCCTTTATACATAACATACATAATATGGGGCCCTTCAAAATGAACCAAAATCTAAGAGAAATATTCAAGTACAAAAACTACAGGTAATTATACTCGTACATTCTAATCTGAAGATTTTTTAATTTTTTTACGCTTTTTCTTTATAAAAACTTCCATAGATGAAAAATTATTGTACCTACAAAAACACTTATGGTCCACTTTATGAAAAAAATAGTATAAAGAACATTCCCACAAAATTTCAAAACATTGTCTAGTTTGGTTCTTAAAATATCATGCATCTGGTAAGGAGTTTCTTTCGAAAACATAATTTTGAGAAAAACTCATTTAAAGTTTGCAGCAGGTGTACTCAGCATTTTCAGCATGAGTACTTATTACTATATGTTTGTTGGCATACTGACTTCCTGCAAATTTTTGCTTTTTTGAGCGAGTTTTGTTGACTTGGCCTACATTTAAAATGTTTTTAAAAACTTTTAAGCAACATTTTAACATAAAGTATAAATTTTCGTTATAAAAAGGGACCAAACATATAGCTAAACAAAGCACACACTAGAATGTAAACAGACTCTCTGTTGTCAATTTTTAGTAAGAAATAACTATACTAATAATAGAGGAGTGACTGAATCACTAGAAAAATTGTGGACACATAATTTATAAATTAGAATGATGAGAAAAACTGTAGAAATTAAATTAAAAATTACAATTTTCTGCTTCTTCCGGTTTCGAAATTGTACTTTTGGCTCTCTTTTTGCAGAGTGATGTTTTTTAAAATAACTATATTGCTATTTTGCGTAAAGGAAAAAGAAAAACTATTTTGGAAAGGAAAATGTATTCAGACTATAAGATTTTAAAATTAAAAAAATGCCTTATGTCATCGTTTCTCAAACTGTAGGACGCGCCCCTTTAAGGGGGTGCGAACATATTGAAAATAAAAGATTTAAAAATAATTAATTTACTAGAATGAATAAAAACAAAATACTTTCAGACATAATAAAAAATGCACTTGGATATAATTTATGTATATCATCTACTTTTATATGATTTGCTGTAATCTCAGCTTGAGAGAATTTCATTACGTTTTCTTTTTAAACCAAAAATACCGCTCTTTTAGAGAAAAATTTAGGAAGATAAAAAATTCATCACCGTTTATTTTTGAAATACTGTACATTATAGCTGATTTGCTGATCATCTGTTTGACCTTCCAAATTACTGGTACAGTTAGTTATGACCCCTCTCTTACGTGTTTGTTTCTCATTTAGGGAAGTTGTAAATAATGCTTTTCTCTGTAGTTCTTTTTTCCATGTAAAAGAGTTTTATGATATTTGGAAAACCACAGAGAGCACTTTGAAGGATTACTTGGCCAAGATTTATTTTTATGAGTATTATCAAACATATAAAACATAATGAAAAACGTTTTACACAATTTGTTTAGCAGTAACATCCATATTATTGTATTGAATACACTTTCAAGCGGGGCACACAAATCATGAAATCGTTAATTCTGGCAAAACTGTTTATTTGTTACCAAAGAAAATTGAAAAGTCCTTGAAAGTAGGTAAGTTTTCTTTCTCTTAATTAAATTATTCATTGGAATCACGATTTGCATCGTGAACAATAAAAATAATTTTATAAAAAAAAGAATTAGGGTGACTCAATCACCCCGCATGACCATTAACGTTAGAATGGAGTGTGTGCCTGTTCTTCTCCCTTTAAATATTAAAAATAACACAATTCTTCTTCATTTGAATTTTATATTATTTTTCATTATTTAACATTTAATTCTAAATGCTAATTCTGTGAGGCTTAAAATTACAGTTCACTTAAAACTAATTATAATATGAGCATTCCTTTTAAAATATCATTTTACATTTTCGTAAACATTGTCGGGCATTTATGTTTACTCTCCTGACAATTCAGGTATTATATCAAGAATGTTTTAGTTCTTTAAAAAATGAAAAGTGCCGAGAGTGTATACTTCAGACAGTATACATTTAATGTATCAGTGCTGCACAAGGTATTTTATAACTAATTATTCAATACTAAATTAAGAGCAAGTTTAATAAGTATTAGCGTATTCCATGGGCTTGTCTTGCAGAGGAAAGTTTTTCAAAGGAAGATTTACGATTGGAAATTGAATCTCTGAGTACTTTTTCTATATTTGGCTGAGATCTATATTTTGTCTTCAAAGCAGCTGCCGCATTTTGCAATTTGTTCCAATTTAAAAATTCGGGAAAGAAAAACAAAGTACTTATTACTTAAAAGTAACATATATAAAATTTAATATACTTATTTTATTAATTTGTCCGGTTAATAATTAAGATCGTACTGTAGCCTTAGCGTCAAAGTACATTATTATTGCATTCAATACATTATTATTCTATAAAGGGGGCACGATAAAAATTATGATTGAAAAGTGGGTCGCCAGTATTCAAAGTTTGAGAAGCCCTGCTTTAACTCGTTCACACACAACTAAGTTTGTTACCTTTGAGAGAACATTTAACATAATGTACAAGAAAAAATTAAACATTTTTTTCCTTATGGGCCTTCCTTTCGACCTTATGGGTTTGTATTAAAACTCTGATAATTTGTACGCTTATAATTAATCCCTTAATTGCCAAATAAAAGATACACGATTCATTCCCCAATGCCACCCTTATTCAAGTAGATGCTCATATGTGATATTTTTTTTTGGGGGGGGAAGAAAGATAAATAAGCAAATCCTCTGAAGTAAGTAAATCCTTCGCAAACACTGCCCAAGTCCTTTTTTTTTGCTTTCCGAAGCCTTCGGAATAATTTTATGGACATGAGACATCTAGATATATACACTGGTGTGCAAAAATTAAGGACGGAGTCGAAAAATTAGCATATCAGCTGAACGAAGAGGCAGAGCGGACAGAAAGACCAATCAGGAGATTAAGTGAGGTGATGTACGGTAGCACATGCGCAGATATGCAGGTAGACGTAATGGGCGAGTGTCTGAGTAGTATAAAGCATGTTGTCGGTGTAAGATCAGTATTTCTGGCAAAGAGATTGCACGCCGTATAGCAGTTAAAATCACACCGAGCAGCTGCCTCAGCGAGAAATGGCAAATAATCAATCTGTTAGACGACATCTGGATGCTTTTACCCGAGGTCGAATCATTGGGAAGTAGGAGGAAGGCCGCAGTGTGACAAGTGTGGCTGCAGAGTTCGGAATTGCTCACAGCATCGTTTCACGACTGGAGACAATTTCAAACTACAGGAACAGCTATCCGGGGGTTCAGTAGTGGTCGTCCACGAGGAACCACACCCGCAGATGACCGGTACATTGGCTTACAGGCCAGAAGAAACAGGCGGCAGACAGCGGAGAAATCGCTAGACACACGACACAGGCGACTGGACGACCGATATCGTGTTTTACCGAGGCCAGAAGACTGCACGATGGTGGTCTGTTTGCACGACGCCCTGTACGGTGTGTACCTTTAACGCCTGCCCATCGGAGAAGGCGTTCTCTGTGGTGCCGGGAATACCGGAATTGGAGAGACAATGAATGGGACGAGTACTCTTTACAGATAAGAGCAGATTCAGTTTGAGTAGCGATTCTCATCGCATACTCATCTGGAGAGAGCGGGGAAGCCGCAACCAACCCTGAAAGGGACAGGTATGAAGGTCGCGGTGTTCTCGTTTGGGGAGGCATCATGCTTGGGAGTCGTACAGACCTTCACATTTTCGACGCAGGTTCAGTCAACGGGACCCGTTATTGTAACGAGAATCTTCTTCCATATGTGCGTCTTTTAGAGGCGCTATGGGTCTGCAGTTCCTTTTCATGGACGACAATGCCCCATGTCATCGCACAGTAGCTGCCGAACGGCTCTTAGAGTGAGGATATTGAACGTATGGATTGGCCGGCACGATCTCCGGATCTCAATCCCATCGAGCATGTATGGGATTTTCAGGCAGACGCTTGGCAGCTCGTACCTTACCCCCAGTAACGATTCGGGAGCTTCGATTGGCGCTGCAAGACGAATGGGCAGCAATGCCTCAACAACTCATTGACACCCTCATTCTCAGCATGGGCAGACGCTGTGAAACCTGCCTAGTAGTCAGGGAGATCATATCCCCTACTAAAGACCGGACGTTTCTTGCTGGACACCCATCACAGGGATGTTTCGGCTCTCAGTCGCATTGCGCTCCATGCTACTTTTTCAATCAAGTTTCTTTTTTATCCCTCTGATTTCTCTTTTAGTAAGTGTTGCTTAGATATTACACATGTCCTTACGTATTGGGGATCTTACGGTATTAAATGTGTTGATTTGGAAAGCTTTTGTACAAAGTTATATTGAAAAAACCGTCTCGTCCTTAATTTTTGCACACCAGTGTATATATATATATATAATGTCTAGATAATTAAAGCTTTGGCTGAGCGAGACGTTTATATACGTCGGCAGCACTTAAGAGGCTAAAGTCGTATATATTGTAGCTTTAGTGTCAAATTATAGTATTATTGAATTCGATACATTGTTATTGTGTGGAAGGGGGATGGCACAGTGAAAATTATGATTAAATATTAGGTCACGAATATTGAAAGTTTGAGAACCACTGCCTTATGTATTCGAAAAACTACATTTTCAACGTAGGCAGTCAATCTATTCTAGTATCATGGGCACATCAGCGTATGCTTGGAACCCTTTCTGCACCGTTCCCATTGCTCAGGCAAGTGGAATTAGTATTATGATCTGGGGATGCTTCATTTCGTTTGGCTTGAGTTCTCACAATTTTCTAAATAAAGAAATTAAAATCTTTAGTTTAGAAGGTGAATTTCAACAAGCTGAACATCAAGAGTTAAAAAACAGCAACATTATAAACAGCTGTCATATATATATATATATACATACACACAAAATAGTGGCTCTTTTAACTATGCCAGAAATATGAACCTGAATCCAGTAAAACAAATTGTATCATTACTTACTGTGAAACATGTCTTTTCTTCTGTACTTTGCCAGTAACAGTTTTACAGTAACTCTGACCAGAAGGGAGTTTATCCCCAGAGTACTTGGGGGGAACATCATCAGTGTGTACAACAAGTGATCAGATATGTAATGATAATTTGTGTTTTCATCAAGGTTGATGGAGGAAGTAGAATACGATACACAGAATAAGTAATCACTTTTCCTAACTTTTTTTATTAAATAGCCACTTATCTAAGTCAAAACTATTCACTCTTAACTGACTGATTTTTATTTGTACGACTTCATTTAGAGGTACGACCGTTAGTTTGAAAAGATCTGCTTTAGATAGTTTCAGTTTTTATAAATTTACTTTTAAACTTTCCCTGCATGAATTAATATTTCCATGCAAAACATTTATTTATTAATATAAAATGTAAAAAAATTACAAGGAATTATTCTTTATTATAGTTGTACCGAATTATTCGTATAAAATATATGCCTTCTTCCCTATATAACTCTAAATGCATTTTCTTTAATCCCTTCCAGGTTCCTTTTATATTGTCAATTTTTTATACCTTCTTTACAACATGCACATCTTTTAAAAATAACAGCACCATTTACATATCAAACTTCCTAAAATTTAATGTAAAAAATCTATTTAAATAAATGAGTAATTTACTTGAAAAGTTGAATTTTCATAGCAGAAAACATTAGACTTTGGAGTTGATTCACACTAATTATAAATATAAAGAAGGGCCCTGGGTAGCCTAGTGGTTAGAGCATCGGATTCCAGACCGGAAGGCCTAGGTTCGATGCCCGATGCCACCAAATACCCTCCGAGTACACACGGAGTACTTGCTCGTTAAATCTCGTGGGCTGAATCACGAGTACAGGAGACTGGAGAATGTTTCCCTTCCCTTCAGTTCCATGTCAAAACTGTGGAGGTGGAGATACGTGGTGTTGCCATCTATCGTCCCTTCGGGAATTTTTCCGAGCAAAATCGTACTGTCACCTGTATGGTGCTCAAGGCCAAGGCCAGGCGTACTACTAGCCCCTTGCCACGATGAATTTCATGGGCCTCGATCTGACTGTGTCAGACAGGTGGCATTAGAAATAACAACAACATAAATATAAAGCTTAGAATGCCTAGCTTTTATCTTGATTTAAAAGTTTTATTTACCTAGATTTAAAAGATTTATTTACAACCTTTACAATTGCATGAATGATTATAAATTTACTAATCACACACACACACACACAAAATTTGATTGTGTATAATACATTCGAAAAACACGGTACTGTACAGAGTCCAACATCGCAATCTGGGCAGTAGAATCTTGTTTTACTGCTTCCTTTTCTCTTTGAGCAGCAAATAATAACTGTCTTGCTGGTTAAGTTTTCTTTTCTGTTGGGGAAATGTAGTCAACACAGTCAACAAGGTGTCTTTCAGAGAGGCATGAATGGGGAGGAGGGGCGGGGGGTGCTGCGTAGCAGAAGTTCCTGCAGAAAATTCTGCCGAGTGGTAATTTTCAAACAATTTCTGTATTATTGTCGTTCTATATTGAAGATGACTTCTTTTCCCACCATATTTTGTGTTACAACACACATGAATGCAACAATGCTATATCCAAGAAATACAGACATATCTTCACATAATATATTTTCCCCTCTCCTTTTAGCGACACCCAGTATCTAGAAAAGTAAGCGAAAGCTATCAAAATCATAAAAAGCACAAGTTAACCCTTTATCTACCGACGGTACTTATAAGTATCACTCACTTTAAAATTGTATACAATAACCATTTTTACGCATACTCTGACGATACTTAGCAGGAATATTCTCTGAAATCTACTCTTCCAAGATGTATGGCAGTATAATGAGTATTTAAGCATCGAAGGTGAATAGTTTTATAGCAGAAATTTCTTTTTCAGCTAATGGCGTTTTCAGTAGATTGCGAAGATTGTCATTTTTGTTCCTAAAAAGTAGTTAATGTCAAACTTTAAGTGTCTTATTTTTTTTGTATGTTAACGAATTTATGTAATATTTGTATGTAATAATTAAATCAAATGTTGAATATCTTTAATTAATTAATTAATTAGCTCTAACGGATTAAATTTCCCAAAGTTAAGTCTTTTTTTTGTATGTCCCTTAGATTTCAATGTAGGGGTTCAAGAAAAAAATCACTGACTGCTGTGCCGTTGGGCCTGGGTTTGAATCCCAGCGAAGATATGGATGTTTCTAAATGTATAGTGCCTTCACGACATGGGGATCTTTAAATAGCCGTCGGGCCGCAAGTCCTCTCTTGAGGTTGGTGGAAGGGGAAGAGAGGTGGGAGGCCCCTGATCCCCTCCAGGGTATTCTCCCTCTAAATTGGGGTAAAACCGAGCGAAATCATTCTGTTCCCTGCTTGGTGATCAAAGCTACGGATAACGACAGGCGTCACTTAGCCCTTTGCTATGAGGAATTTCGTGGGTCTTGATCTGGCCTTTGCCGATCAGGTGGCATTAGTAACAGCGACAACAACAAAAAATATTACATGAAAAAAACTGCAGTAAATCATAATGCGATAGAAAAAGGGTTAAATAATTCGGGGAAGAATGATTGTGCCCAGTGTTAATTTTTGTAGTGCTCGAGCTATCCTCGGGATGACCCAGAATGGTATATTTCGCTTGCTTGAGTTCAGCTTGGGAAAATCCGGGAAGGGGCTAATGCAAGGGGCATTAGAAAAATTTCTATTTACTATCACATTGAATGAGATAATAAATAGGAATTTTGATTTATTGAAAACTTTTTTTCAATTGAATTCGGCCGTATTTAGGAGAAAAGATAGTTAAATAATTGTGAAACATATTTTATAAATTGGATTGAGAGAAAACTAATATACTCGAGTACTCTTTTAAATCATATAGTATATTCAGGTTCTTCCCATATCTCAAAATCTATAACTCATTTAAAATTATAGCCCATCCAATTCATTTAATTAAAATCGGGATTCATTATACCATAAAATTTTAACTATTTTACACCTCTTAACTCAAATACTTATCCTCTTTTACATAAAATTTTAGCCACTTTGGGTTGCCTATTCAATGCAGTAACAAAAGCCTTCATGCACGCAATCCTTCAAAAGTCCTCAACTTCCGCTTCAGGAGGGCATTATCCTTCTGCTGCTACTTCCGTTGTGGGACATTCATTTCAAGAAGCTCAACAAATGTGATCGCGATATACCTCTGACTACTTATTGAAAGCATCTGAACCCGAAAAGTGAATGAGATTCGAAAGATTGAAACTTTGCTAGAATCCGCAATGATTCTCGTCGAATTTCATCTAGTATTTAAGATTAATTCTACTTTGGTATTTCTCGATCGCCACTTTCATTGTAGATGATTAATCATTCGGCAGAA
The DNA here is from genome assembly GCA_019973935.1 of Trichonephila clavipes. Classification (NCBI taxonomy): domain Eukaryota; kingdom Metazoa; phylum Arthropoda; class Arachnida; order Araneae; family Nephilidae; genus Trichonephila; species Trichonephila clavipes. The sequence continues at coordinate 335,712 of BMAU01020439.1, forward strand.
AATATGCCACTTTAATAGAATTGTGTCCTTTTGTGTCAGAATAATGGAAAGAGTAAATTCGTTTCTTGGATGACAGAAAATAGCTACATGTTAAAAAGCGGTATTTTTGTTATGTGACTGTTGATTTCAAGGAAATAATTATCATAAAGGTTATTATGCTTTTTATTGAACATTGATGAATATTGATTATGATTTTGAATGTAAAATATTCGTTTTATTAGTTCGTTATTCGGTTACTTTTATATGATACTAAACATTGCCCACCCGTTTCGCTGGGTATTTCACGATAGTTTATATTTTTTAAAGTTGTTAAAATCTAAGTCTTTGCATTAAGCTTTCAATTGTATTGAAAAACATTCTTGTAGCATTCGCCTCTTGATTTAGAAAGAATAGAACGGGAATTTCTAAAACAGAATATATTCATCTATAAATGCCTCCGAAACCCAACTCTTAAGTGTCGATTTCCGCAAAATGGATCAAAGCAACAAAAGAAACATGCTTGTCAAATTTCAAGTCTGAAGACCTAATAGTTCAAAAATTGGAATTTTCGCCTATAACACCCCGAAATCTTCCTGCTTGGAAGTCGATTGCAGCAAAATGCGTTCATTAAAGATCCCTATTTAAAAAACAAAACAAAAATAAATAAATAAATAAAAACGCTAGCTAAACTTAAATATGTAATTCTAATAGTTTAAAAACGAGCATTTACATAACGAGTATTTATAACACCCCCGCGAACCCCACCTTTTCGCCAAACCCGTTCTTAAATGTTGCCAAATCGAATGGTGCCGCCAAATGCATTAACCGGTTTCCAAACATGAGTGGGAATGTTTTCCCGTTATTAGCTGCATATCATACCATTTGGCGGCCAAACAAATTTTTCCCTTAAGCAAGCTGGTTTTAGAAAAACTAAATTCACTCAAAATAAATTTCAACTTTTTTTTGAATTGCTATACGCTTACAGCTCCTTTGAAACATCAGCGAACCTCCCTGCAACATTTTGGAACAATACGATCGACGGTGTGGCTTCGTATATACCTCCCAAACAAATATACAATTGTTCAGATTTATATATAAGATAATCTGTAGACTTTACTACGAGTAAAAGTTATTGTATTTCAGGTATCCGACTACGCTCGGAACCATGATTTTAAAAAGGCGCATAAATGGATAATTTTCATGATATTTAGTGTCACTTAGATTAGAATACATGTATAAAATTGTTTTAAGGACATTTTGACAAAATGAATTATTTAAATACAATAATTAGGATAAAAAGTAACTTAGAGTAACCTTTTTCAAAATGTTCTCCCTTTGTGAAAAATGCTTCTATTACAATAATATTTTACCTGTATATAGCTCAGACCTCTGTACAGAGGGCTGAACTATGAGTTTTGAAAAATTCACATTATTTTCAGAGTTACAACCATTTAAAATAATTATCGGCGTTTTTATCTTAAAATTTCTCCCCTCTGTTGTCGTAAAACATGGATAAACCCACTTCTAAGCCATATATTTCAAAAATTCTAGTTGAGCCTCTATACAGAGGTCTGGGCTATATACAGGCAAAATATTATTATAATAGAAGTATTTTTCACGAAAGGAGAATATTTTGAAAAAGGGTCATTCTATGTTCATTTTTTGTCAAAATATTGTACTTAAATAAATTTTTTTAATACTATTCTTAAAACACAATTTTATATACATTTTCTAATCTAAGTGACACTAAATATCATAAATACTATCCATTTATACGTTTTTGCAAAATCACGGTTCCGAACGTAGTCGGATACCTTAAGCAATGTAAACTTTTCTTTGTTTAGTGACATTTTGAATGAATTACTAGCATTTAATTAAATAAATGTAATAAAGTACGTAAATTCAAAACAATTAGCTGTTTTAATTAAAAAAATAATTTGCTTGATCTATACAATATTGTGTTATTGATAAATTTTATTTTTAAAAAAGATGCCTCTAAAAATATATTGATTTTAAACAACTTTAATAAAATTCCTTAATTCCTCTACCATTTGCTCGAAGGATTTCAGTACTCTGATAAACATTTGTATTGCCATAATTTATTGTAGATTCCTTTTTTCAGAAAGTTTATCTTTCAAGACATAAAATTCTTCAAAGTTTTTAATGTATTTTTATGAATTTATCTGATAAAGTTTGTGAACTTTGAAATAATTTGAAATGTAGAGCTATTGTTTATGAGAAGACACTGACTCCATTCAAAATAAATGGACGAAAATACATTTTACAACCTTTTTAGGAGCTATTATTTACGAATAAAATGGGTAGTTAATTCATTTCCAATTGTTATTTTATGTAAGAAATCTTAAAAATAAAGAATTGGCTATATTGTTATAGTTTAAGGGCATTAGTAACCACTAGAGTTTTTCTTTTAAATATATTTAAGATCAATTTATTTTCTACGACACTTCTCATTATGTGTGTAGTTAAACTTTTCAGGTCTTTAAAAATATTACTAAGTCTTCCTTTATAAAATTAAACATTTCTTTTTATAGCTGAATACATTAATAAGACCCTAATTTATTTTTTCCTATGCAATAAAAAAAAGCTTTAGTTAGGTTTTCCTGAAGTGTTTGAATTTTTTTTTCGTAAATTCATTTATAAATGTTTCTTTCCTCTTGAATGCTGATTTCTTGCATCAAATGAAATAAATTTTTATGTGAAAACATAAAAAGAAGTGTGTGACGGGTTCTATCCGAGGTCCTTCTATTAATCCTCTTGGGAAATTCTTCTTTAACTGTGGTCTGAGTTTAAAACCGCCTTCCGTAGCGAGCTTATATAGGAGATTAAGGCAATTTCTATCGCAAATATTATACCCCATTACACTCAGCAAAACACTTTCCATTACGGTTTACGATTCCAGGAAAATGTAAGATCCATAGACATGATATAACTCAAGTAAAAGTAAAGATTTTTAATCAGACAACACTTAAATAGCTTACCTGTAGGACCATGCTTTGCAGCTCCAAAGTATCATTTGTCTGGAGACCAGTTAGATGTAGAAATATTTTCATCAAATGAATAAATAGAAAATTATGTACCCAGTTGACTTCCTAATACGTCCAATTTCTTCCTATCATACAGATATTAAAAAGCTCCCAAATGCATCGGAAAAATGATTAGATATTTAAAAACGATGTACATAAAGCAACATTTGTATCGTTTTGCTACGTAATATTTAATAAAAATGGTATTTGTAAAGTTCTCGAGCATCTATATCAGTGCTTCTCAAACTTTCCATATTCGCAACCCAATATTCAATCATTATTTTCATCGCGCCCCCCATACAATAACGATGCATTAAATTCAATAATACTATGTTTTGAAACTAAACCTACAATACGACTTTGACCTCTTAAGTCTCCCCAACGTATATAGACATTTCACTCAGCCAGTGTGTTAATTGCCCCGGACGTATATATACTTCTTTCCGAAGTACGAAATTTGATGTGCACTGCTATCCATAAATTTATTCCGAAGGCTGTAGAATGCAATAAAAGGACCTTGATTGTGTTTGCGGGGGATTTACTTATTTCTCTCTCAGATTATTTGTTTCTTTATTCCCCCCTTTAACCCTCCCTCCCCAATACATCAGATACGCTCGTCAACGTGTTAAACGGCGGCATTGAGGAGCGAATCACGTGACCTTTAACTGGCATTTAAGAGATTAATTGTAAACCGTACAAATTATCAAGATAAGTATTAATTTTTGTTTTTAACTTTGTATGTGACAAGCCTATGGGGACACTGAAAATTATTAAACTTGTTCTTAACGTAATATTTTAAAATAATTATAAAATTCATTGCGCAGTACTGATATACTTATAAGTGAATATGTGCATATCATTTTTTATTTGTTTTCTTTTAGTATATTAATAATTTTTGTATAAATCTTTTGTTTTCGACTTTTCAATATGCTCGCCCCCCTTGTAGGGTTATCACGCTCCCCTAGGGGGCGCGCCCCACAGTTTGAGAAACACCGATCTATATTTTATTTAGCCTCGTATTTAGAAAACGGCCATATTTAAAGAAAAAAAAATTGTTATCCGATATCACACTTCGTCCACAATTAACCAAATGAGAGAGAATATATATATAACCAATAGATTATCTAACAAAATATTAAGAATTTTTTTTAGTCTTAGTTATATATATATATATATATATATATATAACTTGTTTTGAAAAGATAAAACCAATATTTAACAGTAAGGTCACTTTAGACTTTATATTATTATTATTATTTGTTTTTAAAGACTCATCTTTAAATTTTTAAGGAAATATGTTCATTTTTTTCTTATACCTCCTAACAAGCTGTTACCCTCCCGCTTCGTTGCGTATTTTATGACATTATAAGAGGTATTATTTAGGTATTGTTAACTAAGTCCTAGAATTTGACTTTTGATTGTATAGAAAAATATTCTTGTCGTTCTCACCTCTTGATTTCAAAAGCACAAAACTTGAGTTCCTGAAACAGAAGTATATTTATCATTTACGTCCTTGCAGAAAATCCCACATTGGAGTTGATTTTATAAACCTCATTTTTAGCGGATCTCTACTCTACAAAAGAAACAAGTATGAAGAATTTCAAAACATTAGGCGTAATTGTTAAAAAACCTGAATTCTTTTACCTATTACGCCCACTTAAACCTCTGAAGTACTCTTAATTATTCACTACAAACTAAAACGCATCGTAATTGTTATTAAATTTAGATTTAAATATCGAATTTACATGCATTGAATCCTCTCTCAGGCTCTTTATTCCAATTTACAGAGTTTTCATTAAAAAGAAAATACCCTTTTTACTTTTAGTGTTAGAGAATATGAGTGTTCATAAGAAAATATGTGTGTGTTTTCCTAAATATTTTCCACTTAAAATTTTTATTGTATTTTATTATTACAATTATTATAACTCTTATAATTAAGTTTATCTTTTATTTTATTTTTTTCGAACTTTTCAATTGAATATTTTTTATGAAAAAACAGATCCCAAATCTGAAATGTTTGATGAACTTAACGTTATGATTATTATAATTACAAAATTCTCGTTACCAGACGATGTTCCTTCATATGGAATTAAATATCTAATTAAAGTAATTGATTAGAGTTGACAATAAATCTTAGTAAGAATTATTAATTTGCTGTATTATCGACGAGAATACATCGTTCCAAAAATTTTAAAATTCTGATATCTTAGAAATGATGGAAAGATTTGATTACAAATTTCAATCTTTACAAATATTAGAGAAATAAATACCTCTATGCAAAAATAAATAAATGTTTCTGGGGGAAAGTGATGGCATGATATGATTATCTCGACATCAAATAAGGCTGAGGTCATTTCTGAAGAGCTAAAACTCTGCGCTTGGGAAACTATCGAACAAATATATCCCGCGAATGAGAGGCTCCATTTATATGCTGACGGTTCACACCTACCAGTGACAAATGGAGCCTGCGCGGGCTGTTTGAGGATTCATTGGCTGTGGGCAAAAAACACCCCCAATTACGATGGTGAGGTATCGGCTGTCTGTGAAGCTAACACAATTACTCGCTGCTGGCCTAACTCCTGCAAATGTTGACTTCCTCACTGACTCCTAAGCTGCATTTTCAGTCTTAAGCACTAACACACCAACTGACTGCCTTAACACAATTCAGTGACGAACTAAAATTGGGGAACTCATTTCACACAGCTGGACTGTGACCTTTACGGGGGGCTATGTTGGGTAATGAGAGAGCCGACCAAAAAATAAAAAAAAGAAGCTAATCAGGGAGCTGAGTAGTCTCAACCGGAAATCCCCTTGACCCTCAGAAGAACAAAGAGCATGATATCCACACACATTGACAAATGTATTGCAGTAAGCCCAAAAAATCAAGAGTCGTGGAAAGCCACGGAAAACCCTGGCCACGGTGGGTCCTGTCCAAAAGTACCTGGAGAAAGCTAAGGCCGTTGCCAGCCTTTGTCTAGCCATCGGACATGACTTTTTAGGAGTACAGTGGGTGATCGGTTAACGAACATAATCCGTTCCAAGATTATGTTCGCTATCCGAATTGTTCGTTAACCGATCATCGATTCACCATAGACTATGTGAAATTGATTAATTTGTTCTGGAGTTCCTAAAAATTAAATTTTAAAAATGTATAATTTCTAAGTAAGTTTTAAAAAAATAATACATACATATAGTCTTGCATATTAATCAGTCCTTTTCATTTTTTGCTTATGGGGCGTTGAAGAACATGTAAAATGTCGATTGCTTTTCTCTCTTTTTCAGAATTTTCCAGAAGTAATTAATAGCATTGTTGTTGTAAAGATCCCCAACCCTACTGACATCAGCTTGGTTTGGGTACCATTCTAAGACCATTGCTCTGACATCCGCCCACTTTTTCAAAACATTTTTAATTTCTCTTTTGTCTTCCTCTTGTTCAGAAGGAGACGCCTTTCGCTGTGTTTCTTGGTGTTCTTCGTTCAAAATTTCTTTGAGCCCTTCTGTCGTCAGATCATCTTCATGTCCCATAATGAGCTCTTCTATGTCATCCTCATTCACCTCCAATTCCAGATCTCTAGCCGTTGTCAAAATTTCATCCATAATTTCAGGGGTGAATCCCTGATCACCTCCGAATATGTGTTCTTTGTCCAAACACAAGAAGTCTTTCTTGAAAGTATTCGTTATCCGAATATGTGTTCGTTTTCCGTATATGTGTTCGTTATCCGTATATGTGTTCGTTATCCGATTACAAAAAACTTTCGTGAAAGTGTTCGTTAACCGATCACCCTCTGTATACCTACCCTGACTTAACCTGGTTGCTGACGAAGCCTGCCTAATATGCCGATCATGCCAGGATGGCTGCTTCAATGCACTGAACTAGATGAATACACAACTGACGTCTTCCTCAATTGGTACTGAGAGGCTCGACGTCAAAAGGTCAAGAAGTCATGTACCGGGAGCTATATAAATAAAATGATATGAATATAAAATGTAAATCTGTTGGTAATCAAAAAAGTAGAATCAGAAAAGAAAGTATTCTTCGCTAAATTGTTCAATTTTTTGGTAGTATTGTCTTTTCGAAATTTTGGACTAACTCCCTTTATACGGCTATGGAACATACCACCTTCCTAATTATCCTTAAAACGTCAATGGGAAACTATTTTCTCACCATGATTTGTGCTGCTAGCACTTCTTCGGCTACTACGATAACTGAATTCTGGATTTTCAACTGGTCAACGCAAAAGACTACTTGTAAGCTTCCTGAGCTGTAAGGAAACTACTCCAGATGACTAATGATTGGCTAAAGTTGGTTACACTATGTTAACTTTAAAACAACAACGTTGCAGTTTGTGCTTTACGAAACCACAGGAGAACAAGATACATTTGTACAGTTTATAAAGTATCACTATGTGTTGGTCCATGTTTTCTGAAATTTCATGGAAAGTAATATGAAAAAATTCTTAAATTTTTGAATACAAAATGTTTCTAATTTATAAGTTCTTTTGTAAATTTTAATAAGTGCAAATTATATGTTATATGTATCATGTAACTTAATATAAAAAGAAATGCAAAGAGTAAGAATGATTTGCATTGATGAGATTAGAATAGCTTCCAGTGGTCAGTAAAAAACAAACTTCCTACAAAATAAGGTCCTAAAAATCAAATTAGTTATTTGTAATAAACTAAATTAATTTCTTTTTATAAATCAACGTAAATCCCAAAAATATTTTAAAATAACATTACTAGGAAAAATAGCCTTAGAAGGATTAAAACAGATCTGTATACAAAATACACGCAAAAGGATATAAAATGTCTCTTCCTGCCTGCTAACCCGTAATTACTTCAAACTTATAATTGCATTGGTTATGAAAGCGATTTCATTGTTTTGTACAGCACGTACACTGAAGCAAGGACGTGTGTGAATCTTTTCCCCATAATACCACCTAAAAAAATTATTAAAACTTTATATGTATTTATTAATTATTAACAAAAGAATGAATGTTTTCTTCATTAACAATATTTATAAGTTATAGTTAACATTTGTAAGCTTGAAATAACTAAAATTGCGAAGGGCAGATATTTTTTCGTCATATTTTTCAAACTGCTTTTTAGGGGAGGGAGATTATAAAAAACATATCTTTCACGGAAGAACATTTTCATAAATTTTAAGAAACGTTCATATCACAATGCTGTGAATTAGTAATTTTCAATTTGAGGATTTTTCTTATTACTACAGACTGAGAAATAATACCATTACAGAATTGTAATTTTTTTCGAACGGTGTTCAAATAATGTTTTTTTTTTTAAAAAAATAGCAGCCTTAATTTGATTAGGAATAACTTAGCCCGTTAACGGGTAGACAGCTAAAATACAATTTTCTGAAGTAAAGGGTGTTTTTTTAGAGGTATAGAAATTTAAATTGCAATAAAACAACGATGTATTATTCGATTGACATGAATTTTTTAATTCGAAAGATACTCTTGTGGCATTACATTTTAAATATGATTTCTGGCATAGGACTGCCACGGCTGGCTCGGATGTAGTCCAATCTGGACGTCCAATTTTCGATGACTTTTTCCAACATTTGTGGCCGTATATCGGCAATAACACGGCGAATGTTGTCTTTCAAATGGTCAAGCGTTTGTGGCTTATCCGCATAGACCAATGACTTTACATAGCCCCACAGAAAATAGTCTAGCGGTGTTAAATCACAAGATCTTGGCGGCCAATTCACAGGTCCAAAACGTGAAATTAGGCGGTCACCAAACGTGTCTTTCAATAAATCGATTGTGGCACGAGCTGTGTGACATGTTGCGCCGTCTTGTTGGAACCACAGCTCCTGGACATCATGATTGTTCAATTTAGGAATGAAAAAATTAGTAATCATGGCTCTATACCGATCATCATTGACTGTAGCGTTGTGGCCTTCATCGTTTTTGAAGAAGGATTCCACCAGCCCATAAAGCGCACGAAACAGTCAGTTTTTCTGGATGTAACGGTGTTTCGACATACACTTGTGGATTAGCTTCACTCCAAATGCGGCAGTTTTGTTTGTTGACGTAGCCATTCAACCAGAAGTGCGCTTCATCTCTAAACAAAATTCGCTTATGAAAATCGGGAACAACGGCAATCTCGTTTTGGGCCCATTCGATGAATCTACGCCTTGCTTGATGAACGTTTTGATGAATTGCCAAACCAAACTGAGAATAAATCACTTGACAGCTGTTAAATCGGTCGCCATCTTGAAAAGTAATGCCAACTTAAACTTCTATACCTGAAAAAAAACACTCTTTACTTAATAAATGTAATGTTCTCATCCTCTGTAAACGTTATTTAGTCACAAAAAACATCTGATCGAGGTTTTTTCCCCTGGGTGGTGGCTAGACGTTATAACCACTGCGCACTTAGGACATTTAACTTACTTTTCAAAACAGAAATAATTAATCATATCACAATAAACTTTTTATGAAAAATTAATATTTATGCTGATAATTATTCCAAAAACAATTAAATACAAAGTATAAGTGTAATTAAATAATAATAGAATAATTGTACAACATAGAATATGTGCTTATTTAAAATATTTATAGAATATTTAGAATATATATAGAATACTTAGAATATATATAGAATACTTAGAATATATACAGAATACTTAGAATAATATACATTGAAATTGGTATATATCCACATTTTAGTACAAAAAATTAGAAATAAAGTAGTATTTTTGAGAATTTAAATTAGTTATTTCACAAATTTGATGAGCTATTTACTGAGAAACTTTATAATATGCAAACGATTTCTTCGATAAGAAAAGCTGTAATGAAAGATTTTCGAACCCGAGATTCTTGTACTACATATTGTAAACCAAGTTTTTTTTATATTTCAGACCCCCAATGACTCACATGATTCTAAGGGCTCTCTCTCGAGTGGAGGAAAAGCTAAAATTTCTAGGTCATTTTTCTGTTCTATGTGGGCAGTGGATGGAGCCTCTATCCACATATAAAAGCTTTCCAAAAACCTAAATAAAACCTTTTTTTAACTACAAATTTGCTTAATTCATTCAGATGAGAGAAAAGTATACTCAAGACATGTCGAAATTCTTTTCAAATATCAGAAATTTTATTGATTGTAATTAAAATACAATTTGTAGATTTACACCGAAATAAACTGATTTTAACTACCCATCAGAGGACACGAAATGAAAAAAAGGTATCGTGCTGCCATCCGTATTAATTTTTATGCGTTTTAGCTTCAATTAACACATATGGATAAACTAAATATTCAACACCCGCTTGGAGAAATATTTTTTAATATGTGGCTAGACCTATTAGAGCCACTTCCCGCGAAAGAATTAAAGAAAATATCAACCTCGCTAAGGTTCTCTCATCTCTGCGCTGATTGTGACAGATTCTTATTTTGTAAAACAAACTTTTTTTTTTCATTTCAAACAAAAATCATCATTTCGTTAAATGTACAAAAAACATCTTTATTTTACGAATTCTGTCTGTTTTATTTCCCCATCCCTATCATTTCGTCATATGAGTGTTTTTTTATAGTTAATAGGCATTTTTTTCGCTCTTTCATTGTCATTGTACCACACACATTTGTTTTTATTTTTCATTAATAATAAGTTTTTCATTTGACATAATGGCAAAGAAATAATGAAAAACAATAAAATAATATCAAATTTATTATTGCTTTACCTTCAATTATTTGCGGTAACTATACACGGAAAATTCAAAAGGTTATTTCTAATGCTTGCATGTTCAATTAGATAGATTGAAACATTTTTTTTCAGGTTCTTAAAACCTAGCTATGCGGACAAGAAGGGTGAAGAAAAAAATAATGTAAAAAAAAAATGACTACATGCATTATACTGCTGTTAAATTCCATCAACCACAAGGGAACACGGTTGCTATGAAGAAGTTTACCAACTTTGAAACGATGCTCAATTAGAACACAAACATCAGGAATTGCTTCTTCAGGATGATGTGTCTAATTTTACCCCATGAAAACATACCTCACATTTTGAAACTGCCACCAAAGCCTTGTATACGCAGAACTGTACATACAGGTACCATGGATGAAATCAGCGTATTCTTCCTCGGCTTTCATTTGCTTGACCAGAAAAGATGAACCATTATACCAAAGAGACTTTCATGCAGTTCATTTATGGTCAACTGCTGTTGTTCCTTGGTTCATTACAAGCGGTGTTAGTGTTGGAGTTCAATACGTGCCGCTTGTATAGATCCATTTCAGCAGTGTATAATGCACTACGTCTGAAGAGACACCATTTAGGTCTCCAATGCTGTAGCTCAGTGCTTATCAAAGTTTCAATATTAGCGACCCAATATTCAATAATAATTTTTATCGCGTCCCCCTCATGCAAGAACAATGTATTGAATTCAATAATACTATACTTTGATGCTAAAACTACGATACGACTTTAACCTCTTAAGTGCCACCGGCTTTTATAAACGTCTCGCTCAGCCAAAGCATTAATTTCACCTGACGTAAATATATGTCTTTCCGAAGTACGATCTTTTCTGTGCACTGTTATTCATAAAATTTATCCGTTTAAATTAATAAATGCAATAAAAGGATCTTGTTTGCAAAGGATTTATTTATTTCAGATTATTTCCTTCTCCCCCCGCTCCCAATATATCCTATACGTGTACCTATGTGGAAAATAGAGTAACCTTTATTTGACAGTTAAAATATTAATTATAAACCGTACAAATTATCAAGATAAGTGTAACTTTTTGTATGTAATTTTATGTATGGTATTCCCATGGGGTCACTGGTAATTATTAAACTTGTTCTCAGAATTGTTAAATTAATTATAAAATACATTGTGTAGCACTGATACATTTATAAGTGTAATATATCAGTGTAAATGTGTATTTCATTTTCTTATTATGTCAGAATGTATTTTGTTTGTTTACTTTCAGTAAAAATTAATTTTTTTTAAAAAATAATCTTCTGATTTCAACTTTTCAGTATGCTCACGCCCCCTCAAGGGGGCGCGCCCCACAGTTTGAGAAACGCTGTTATAGCTGCTTGTGATACTGGCTATTTTAGTCCTTCAGTTATGACTAACAAACCGTAGCAATCTCCTCTTACCTTTGGAATCAATGTGTCGTGGACAACAAACCACTGGTCAATGATTTGTCGTTTCACCATACATACAAGAAATGTATGATAGAAGTCTATAAAATACGTCGTTTCTATAATAAATGTTTCCAGTCACTGCGTCATAAAGATTTCAAAATATTTGAAATTTTGATTCTTTTCTTATTATGTCACTAAATCTTACGTATGAAAAGATAGCACATATGCGCCAGAATCAGCCGTTAAAAAAGCCATGGTTTTATCTCAAGGCGAACTCATGGTTTTCAGTGAGTGGTGTTACATCTCTGTTGTGTGTATATATAAAATTCGCTGAGCAGTTTTCGGAATAAATATTCCTTATATATGCTTACCTGATAATCTACCTAATATAATATAATCTGCCTAAATACTTCCATGTTATTGTTTCCACATTGTATTTTCTTCTAGCGACTCTTGATGCTATTTTTATATATTTTAAAATTATTTTTACTCATTTGTTAAATGTAACATTAATAATATACTTAGAAGGGTATAGCATTAATTTTCAATTGCGTGTTAGACTGATGACTGCTTAAAAATGCATAATGTAAGATGATGTAAAATGTTGTGATTAATTTTGCCTGAAAAATAGACTATTAATTTTTAAAACATACAACACTGTTATTCAAAGAGCTACATTTGTGAAACATGTTTTGACCAGTAAATCAACATTTTCGAAAAGAACATGAATTTGTGTTTTTGAAATAAAGCGTCATTGCTACTCAAAAACAGCTGAGAGTACTCATATGCAAAATTATATAAGTACTAAAAAAAGTATAGAGTAAAAGAAAAAGAAACTGAAGGAGAAAAATAAGGCAAATTTTCTTTTTGAATTCCAGGAAAATTTCAACTGTTCTCGTGGAAAAGATAAATTATCGGCTTTCTTAGAAAAACGTAAAAAACTTTAGGATACTCTAATGTAAAAAGATATGCGAGAAGAATCTTTACTCTAAGCGAATAATAAGTCAAGTATATTAAATTGTAAAAATGTACATAGTACAGCTGAAAGATTCTCATAAATTATAAAAAAAAAATCGAAATTTGCTTAGAATTACATTTTTTGCTTTCGTATAAGGATTAAGACACTCAATCCTGTAAAGAAATCAAGAAACTTTTTAAAGTTCAATAAAATTGAAAATTTCTTTGTTCGGTCACTTTTTTGCAATTTCTTGAGAAAGTAGTCAGAAGAATTTTTGTGCAAAGCTTTTTCCCAATCTCTTTACTCAAAATACGTAATTAAGAAACACAACAAGCTTAAAAACTTAAAATCCTAGGCAAGTAAGAGAAACTTTTCTTTAGAAAATAAATTAAATTCAAAATGTAAGTATGTTGAAACAAAAAAAAAGAGAAAGATTCTTAAAATATCCGATATAGTTTAAATTAGTAAAAATGCTTTATGCGCTTTAATTCATCATACTCATTTTAGATAGAAAAAGGATAACATTCTCTACTTTTTCCCCTGCGATTGCCTTAAATTAGGATAATTTAAGATAAATATAATTTAAAAATTAGTATAAAATATAACAAATAATAATATCTTATTAATTAGATAGTATTGGAAATGAACACAATTACACAACGAACACTATATTTCAAAATATTAGCAACACGGTAAAGAACTTGCATTAAGCCAATTCATTAATAATTAAATTTATGATACTAAATTATAAATAACCATAATAGATATTTATATTATGATCACAAATACCTATTACAATTATATATATATATATAATAACTCGCATTAATTTTCTTACGTGGGATTTTAATTCATAACGGTTTAGAGCAATGCAAGAATTCGAATGATAATTTATTTCTAGTTTACCCACCTAACGAGATGTAACCAAAGCCTTATTCCTACAAAACTGAAAGTTCAGCATTTTTAACTAAGCATGACACAATCTTGCATCATCTGAGTATTTGGACGAATCATAAAAGCTTTTGCAGGAATTCAAATGATTTTAACAGGTCCCGGTTAACAATACTATAAAAAGTCTGACATCTCTGGAGTAGAAGAATGCTTTTGTCCTTTGCATTGCTTGTGCGCCATTTTTTGTTCGTGTCGTCCCTTCGTGTTCGTGATCGTCAATAAATGTGACATTAAAATAGCAGCACGCCTCCTCATCAATCCCTTCGACGACTGCACGAAATTATCTGATTCCATCCAACAAAGTGTCTAAACTCAAACCCGGAGAAAACTACATCTACACTGGTGTGCAAAAATTAAGGACGAAGTCGAAAAATTAGCATATCAGCTGAACGAAGAGGCAGAGAGGACAGAAAGACCAATCAGGAGATTAAGTAAGGTGATGTACATGCGCAGATATGCAGGTAGACGTAATGGGGGAGTGTCTGAGTAGTATAAAGCATGTTGTCGGTGTAAGATCAGTATTTCTGGCAAAGAGATTGCACGCCGTATAGCAGTTAAAATCACACCGACTTGCTGCCTCAGCGAGAAATGGCGAATAATCAATCTGTTAGACGACATCTGGATGCTTTTACCCGAGGTCGAATCATTGGGAAGTTGGAGGAAGGCCGCAGTGTGACAAGTGTGGCTGCAGAGTTAGGAATTGCTCACAGCATCGTTTCACGACTTTGGAGACAATTTCAAACTACAGGAACAGCTATCCGGGGGTTCAGTAGTGGTCGTCCACAAGGAACCACACCCGCAGATGACCGGTACATTGTCTTACAGGCCAGAAGAAACAGGCGGCAGACAGCGGGAGAAATCGCTAGACACACGACACAGGTGACTGGACGACCGATATCGCGTTTTACCGTGGCCAGAAGACTGCACGGTGGTGGTCTGTTTGCACGACGCCCTGTACGGTGTGTACCTTTAACGCCTGCCCATCGGAGAAGGCGTTCTCTGTGGTGCCGGGAATACCGGAATTGGAAAGACAATGAATGGGACGAGTACTCTTTACAGATGAGAGCAGATTCAGTTTGAGTAGTGATTCTCATCGCATACTCATCTGGAGAGAGTGGAAAGCCGCAATCATCCCTCGAACATCATTGAAAGGGACAAGTATGGAGGTCGCAGTGTTCTCGTTTGGGGAGGCATCATGCTTGGTAGTCGTACAGACCTTCACATCTTCGACGCAGGTTCAGTCAACGGGGCCCGTTATTGTAACGAGATTCTTCTTCCATATGTGCGTCTTTTTAAAGGCGCTATGGGTCTGCAGTTCCTTTTCATGGACGACAATGCACCATGTCATCGCACAGTAGCTGAGAGTGAGGATATTAGAGAGTGAGGATATTGAACGTATAGATTGGCCGGCACGATCTCCGGATCTCAATCCCATCGAGCATGTATGGAATTTTCTAGGCAGGCGCTTGGCAGCTCGTACCTTACCCCCAGTAACGATTCGGGAGCTTCGATTGGCACTGCAAGACGAATGGGCAGCAATGCCTCAACAACTCATTGACACCCTCATTCTCAGCATGGGCAGACGCTGTGAAACCTGCCTAGTAGTCAGGGGAGATCATATCCCCTACTAACGACCGGACGTTTCTTGCTGGACACCCATCACAGGAATGTTTCGGCTCTCAGTCGCATTGCGCTCCATGCTACTTTTTCAATCAAGCTTCTTTTTATCCCTCTGATTTCTCTTTTAGTAAGTGTTGCTTACATTACACATGTCCTTACGTATTGGGGATCTTACGGTATTAAATGTGTTGATTTGGAAAGCTTTTGTACAAAGTTATATTGAAAAAACCGTCTCGTCCTTAATTTTTGCACACCAGTGTTTGTTACTTAACTGCATATATTTAATAAAGCTCATTACCAAAGCTACACTTATTGAAAACTGGGGAGGGGGCTTGTGGCGGTGGTATCTATATGTCTCCATGCTACGATAATCATTTTAGCATTGTTGCTAAATACACGCTCACAGAACAGAAGGAAGGTCCCAGGTTCTAATCTTTCTTCATTTGGTGACCCTGGCTGAACAAAGAAGCTCGAAACCTTCACACAGCAGTCGTGGTTCTATCTATCCACCGCAAATGCAACCAAGCATCAGACACGCTGACGCAACCCAAAAGCCGTCACACACGCATGGCGTATCCCACAAGCCGTCACACACGAATGACTCAACACACAATTTATCGCACTCAAGATGACGCAACAACTCACACGCTCGCCATAACTATGGTACCGTTCGTTCGCCTATTCGCCGAATGAATGGCAGGGGAGTGTGTGGAGGTGGTATCTTTATAAGCCAGTAATAGTCTTCATGCTACGATGATCATTTTAGCATGGTGGCTAAAGTACTCGTTTAGGGAACAGAAGGTCCCATGTTCTAATTTTCCTTCACACTCTTCTAAAACAAATATTTGGGTTATCTTATGATTTTGGCTTTTTGGTAAGCAGACATACAAGAAATTGATTCATTATATGCAAAAAAGATTATACTGAAAATATTCTTTCAATTTTTTTAAAAAAACTTGTAATTATTACTGTAAAGGCCATATGCCTCGAATACGTATTTGGAGCAATTTATCTTTCAAGCAACCCTTGGGAGCGATTTTTGCCCAATTGTCATTGCAACGGCTTCGAACAACTTTTCCCAGTGAGCTGAAAGAATTGCTCGAAATTAAAATCTTCGGTTCCCTACGTCATAAACAAGATGACAGCCTTCGCTTCGTCAAATGCATCAGAAATTGAGAGTAATATTGTATGATGTAATATTTTAATGATATATAATATTTTAATGTCGTATGGTAATTTAAATAGAATGACACTCCATTTTTGCTTACGACCATCAACAAAAGCACGAATGGAACAAAAGAAATAACATTGGATGTTCTTTTTCCGAAGTAGAAAAATCGACGAATAATTTTCAATGTGAAGATAGGGTACGGCTGACGTCACAGCGTATTGTTTGTTTATGGTAACCCTTAACCCTCACAGCTGCTTGAAACGGTTGTTCTAAAGAGTCTTGAGTTGTTCCGAGACATGCACGTGTGATAAGGCCTTTAGATAACAGTTTGCACGAAAATAAATGATCTTATCATAAGAATAGATTTTAATGTTGGGAATTACTTAGAGTTTCCACACCTCAAACCCCGGCCTGATAGAAACAACGCCACCCATGAGTTCGCGATCACTCACCTTTACCGAAGACACACACAAAAACTTTAATCGACCATGCTTTTTGACTGCCCTATTTTCTACTAATCAATTAAGCATTTCTGCATGCACAACAAAGTACTAAATAATAAAAAATACTGATATATAGTATAATAAAATAAAAGTGAAGAATAACTAGAATCCACAGTACTAAAGAAGTAAGAAATTGGAATTCAGCAAACACAACAAAAGTAGATACAAAAAGTCATAGGACTAAACTGGAGACCTATTATGATTTCTAAAGCTGTCGCTGAATTAGGCCAGCGAATTAGGGTTAGCAATGCTTTATGGATCCACATTCCGCGTACAGCAGAAATTTTCGACATAATAGGGAAAACAAACCAAAGTTGAAAAGTTAACCCTAATACAGCACGTGGTTGTAGAACCTAACAAAATCGTAAAAAGAAATTGAGAAAAGAGAACAGTAATGAATCTATCAAGGAGAGGAATGATAAAACTTTTTTAATAGAAAATATTAGGAAAAACTTACTTGTAAAACAAAAATCCTGAACTCAAAAATCCTGTCCGCGAAAACACCGTATATATATATACGACTGATATATATACAGTACAGTCCCGATAATCCGAACAATATCGGACCGACCCCTGTTCGGATTACGTGATTGTTCGGATTAGCCGGAGTAACAGCGAAATCACTATTTGAACCGGGAGTACGGGTCTATTGAGTGGCCGCGGTAGCCGAGTGGTATAGGCATCGGATCGTGGCTGGCTTTGTCACGAGTTCGAGCCCAGTACCACTAAAGACCCGCCGTGTAGGGCAGCGATGCACGCTAAATCTGTCGAGAGCTGAAACGTCCTCCCGTTGGTGTGGTGTGGTAGTTAGGAGAGGGGGGTGCCAGCTCAGGTGTCGTCCACGTCACTTGACCATGGTTCAAAATTACGTGGTCCGTCGCCAAAAGCCCTCGTGTAGCTGAACAGTGCGACGTTAATCTTCACTCACTCACTCACTCACGGGTCTATTGTGTCTATGTATTTTGTCGTAATGTGAGCGTACGCGCCCGCTTTTTTGCCGCGTGGACTGTACCCCCACTCCTCGACGCGTGTGTCCTCCCTCCACCACTCCTAACTTAGTGTGTCAGTGTGACTGCGTGTGCCCGTACTGTTGGCCGTCAGTCGTTCCGCGCTCGTTCTATACTCGTCCGCTTTTGTCTCTGTGTTAATAACAGTGTTACAGTGTGATATTCTACAGTGTGTGAAAACAGTTTGTTCTGTGTTTTGGACATTTATCTGTGATACAGTGTACGTAAACAGATTGTTATGGCGAGTAAGCGTAGACACTCAACACTTACTCTTAAAGACAAACTAGACGTTCTAAAAGAGGTTCTGTTGTACAATTTTTCATACTAAACATTAGTGTTCTGTTCTGTAGTTTATTCCATTTTAAAATTTGTACCATAACTTGATGTACAGTGCGTGAATATTAAATAAAGAACTATTTTGAATTAAGGTTTACACTGTTTTATATTGAAATATTCACCGATTTTTTCGTCCTTAAAATTATAAAATTTTTTCCCGGAGTCGTTCGGATTAACCGGATGTTCGGATTAGCGTTCGGATTAGACGGGTACTGTATACGATACAGAACGTTTTTTTAGAATATTTATTCTAAAAAAACGTTCAGTATCGTTTAAGCACATTATTGAATAACAAAAGCAAAGAAAATAGTTAAATAAATTTATTGGTATTAAGTAGCTTTTTTTCACTCCAAACCATTTATCTATGCTTTGATAAACATTCAATTAGTAAACAAATAAAAATATATCATATAGGCGAATACATTACCAACGCACTTAATTTTCCTCTCCGATTTTCGTAAACAAATTATTGTTTCTAACTAATCGAGAAAGAGCACACAATTTATTTATAAAGCAAATTGAACAACTATCGTTCTGTTCAAGAGACATTTTCCTTGTATTTAAAGATTAACTTCATTCGATTCCCACTTTATATCGATTACTTATAAAAATCTGAAAAACATTCTTTTTCATTACTTTGAATTACAAATATGACTCCTGTTAACCGCATTGTCTTTCTTGTCACTAAGTTTTAGATATAAATATGTACTTCTATTTGTCTTCCTTTGATGAGTTGTTGCTAATATTCCAGAGTCTGATGAAGTCAGGCAAGATTCATCAGATCGTTGACTTAAAATGTCGAGCACAAAAAGGGGATACGTATGGATGTCACAAGAAAATGATTAAATTAGAGCTTTCATCAAATCCCTAAGGTAGGTGATCAATTCAATCAAGATGTTAAAATAACGTCTCTTTGAGGTCATTTCCCTGATGTCATCAAGTAATTTGATCAAATCCCCAAACTATTTTAGTGAAATGATGAAATGAACAAGTAAGCATATGTAGAGCTCTGTGTTCGCTTCTTACCACTCACTTTTACCTCCCTCTTCTCTCCTCGTCCATGCCAGGCAACGCCGGGCTTCTGACGTGACACACCAAAACAAAATGACCAAAATTATCATTTTTTAGTTTTATTTAGTTATATTCTTTGCATTATTATCGTTCGACTGAAAATTAGAAACTGGATAAAACTTTAACCTCTTTGTAGGTAAAAAAAAGCTTTTTGATAAAAAAAAAAGCTAATTTAAAAAGGGAAATAATAACTATATAGAAAAAGTGATGCAAATAAAGCAGGATATTTCTGAAGTACTACGTTAATGTATAATTAAAAAAAATGTTTGAAATTATACTACAAATATCCTTTATATTTAAAAAAAATATACCAGCTTTATTATCTAATTATTTTGTATATTAAGTTCGAATAAATAATTTTTTTAATTTAATGATTATTGTTGTATTAATTACTCTACTTTTAATAATGCACCCTATTTGCGTAATGTGCACTTTTAAACTCTTGACAATAATATTTCATCATTTCATTAAATAGCTTAGGGATTTGATCAAATCACTTACTTTCCTTAGGGAAATCACTTTACAGAATTCTTATTTTAACATCTTGCATGAACTGATCATGCCCCTTAGACATTTGATGAAATCCGTAATTTAATGATTTCCCTTCGACATAGATATGTTTTCTAGAGAGGTCCATCAAATCATTAGGTAATCTGGAAAAGCTGGACGATCCTGACACTTTGCATAGTTATGGAAAAGATCTTTTTATTCTTTGAGAATGAGATAAACATTTGATGTGACCACCAGAAAGACGGGAGAGAGTCTCAGTCACCCTTGAGGACAAGAGCCAGACCGGATCTAGTACCCACACATCAATGCCCCAAGTTTTGACATTTCGCCATCCAATTATAGTTTAAAAAAACACACTAAAAACACGCTTTTATAGTGAATCGAACTAAAAAGTACAAAAATAATTCTTAATAAAGGGTCTTTTTTTGAGAGGTATAGAACTTTAAATTGCAATAAAACAACGATGTATTATTCGATGGACATGAATTTTTTTTATTCGAAAATAATCTAGTGGCATTACATTTTAAATATGATCAAGCAAGGCGTAGATTCGTCGAATGGGCCCCAAACGAGATTGCCGTTGTTCCCGATTTTCATAAGCGAATTTTGTTTAGCGATGAAGCGCACTTCTGGTTGAATGGCTACGTCAACAAACAAAACTGCCGCATTTGGAGTGAAGCTAATCCACAAGTGTATGTCGAAACACCGTTACATCCAGAAAAACTGACTGTTTGGTGCGCTTTATGGGCTGGTGGAATCCTTCTTCAAAAACGATGAAGGCCACAACGTAACAGTCAATGGTGATCGGTATAGAGCCATGATTACTAACTTTTTCATTCCTGAATTGAACAATCATGATGTCCAGGAGCTGTGGTTCCAACAAAACGGCGCAACATGTCACACAGCTCGTGCCACAATCGATTTATTGAAAGACACGTTTGGCGACCGCCTAATTTCACGTTTTGGACCTGTGAATTCGCCTCCAAGATCTTGTGATTTAACACTGCTAGACTATTTTCTGTGGGGCTATGTAAAGTCATTGGTCTATGCGGATAAGCCACAAACGCTTGACCATTTGAAAGACAACATTCGCCGTGTTATTGCCGATATACGGCCACAAATGTTGGAAAAAGTCATCGAAAATTGGACGTCCAGATTGGACTACATCCGAGCCAGCCGTGGCAGTCATATGCCGGAAATCATATTTAAAATGTAATGCCACAAGATCATCTTTCGAATAAAAAAAATTCATGTCAATCGAATAATACATCGTTGTTTTATTGCAATGTAAAGTTCTATACCTCTATAAAAAAACACCGTTTGTAAGAATAAAATGATTAACGAAAATATTAATATCATTGCGGAAAAAGCGTGGGGGTGTTCTGTATTTATTGTTACAATTTCTTGCTAGTGCTGAGTTGTGTAAAAATGTAGTACAAAGCACCCCATGCTTTTACCCCAATGTCATTTATTCTTTGTTGAACTTATCTTTGAGTTTGATATTTGGAGTCAGAATTATGTCACTGATAGAATTAGTCTTGCTCGTCAATGGATATTAATTGATGGGTCTGAAGGGTATTTATTCTCTCCGTTTACGGGCATCGGATGAGTCCCATATCTTTATATTTAAAAGATTCCATCGCTATAGATACATATCTGACTAATAAAAGTGTTTTAAAGAGAGAGAGAGAGAGAGGGAGAAGAAACATTAAATGTCAATCGTATTATCACCTTTTAAACGTATTGCTATAATGGTTATTCGTGCATCATTTTTAAACATATTACTTTATCAGAATAAAAAAATATTTAGCAGTTAGAACATAAATTTTTCAGCTTTTAAACGTATTGGTATAATGTTAATTCGTATCTTCGCTTCTAAACGTATTGCTTTATAAAAATACTCAGCAGTTAGAACATAAATTGTTTTTATTCATATGCACGAGTCTTTTTTCCTTTCTCACATAAAACACTTTTTTTGTTTGTTTTATTTGTATAAATAACAAGCTTTTTCATTTTTAGGGTTGCACCTTTTTAAGGGGTAGGGCCTTTTAGTCGCCAAATTTGGAAATGGAGTATGGAATTAGTCGCCAAGTCTGGAAGTGATATATGCAATTAGTAGCAAAATCTGGAAACGATTTAATGAATTAGTCGCCAAATCTCGGAAATCCTTAAAATCGTTATTTTTGACGATCCTGATCTGAACAATGGAACAAAATTTTGAAATTATTATATTGTCATCGGTCCTTGACAAGTATGCAAAATTTCGAATTAATCTGACCTTTTAAAGTGGGTAAAAATCGAGTCTAAAGATTCCATTACATACAAGTCATACTTATATGAAATCGTGTTAAAATGGAAAGGGTGGAAGAAGAGAGAGTTGAAAGATTACAGCCCTCCTTCATTAGTTTACTATATTTCATTGCCCTCAAAGGCGACGTGAGAAGGGATTTACTGAAAAAGAATGTTGCGGTGCAGTGATATAAGTTTCAGATGTCTTCTTTTTGGATGCCACATGTGATTCTTATTCTAAGTAATCGGGTATGATAAACTATTTTCTTCTTTCGTATTAAAAGTTTTGTGTACGTTTTAACTGTTCTAAATCAGACATTTCGAGACTTTATCAGACAATCTAATTTTGTTCTTCTCTCTCTACTAGAGAATAGTAAATATAAATCCAATTCCTTTTCCCCTAAAAAACAATTTTTACTTGTATGATTTTAATGAAGAAATTTCATCAACACTTTTATAGAGCACTTTGTGTTTTGTTTACATTGCAACAGTGAGTAATGTCATTCAAGAAACTTCCAGTGAAAAAAATCTTAAATTAAAGGGAGAAAAAAATGAAACTAATTCAACATTTAAGAATTACTACTAAAGAATTTTTAGAATTTTCGTATTATAGCGTAGCTAATTTCGCCAAGAGTTGAGTGAGTTGAGTGAATATTAACGTTACACTGTTTAGCTACTCGAGGACTATTGGCGACGGACCTTGTAATTTTTAACCATGATCAAGTGATGAGGACGACACCTGATGTGGCAACCGCTCTCCTAACTACCACACCAACGGGAAGACATTTGAGCTCTCGATAGTTTTAACGTGCATCGCTCCCCTACACGGTAGATCTTCAGCGGTACTAGGATCGAACTCGTGACAAGCCGTGATCACGAGTTTGTTACCTTAACTACTAGGGTACATGGCAACACTAATTTTGCCAAACGAATGGACAACTTCAATTGAAAAAATATCGCCCAATGCGGTCATTGTTATTATTATTGAGTTCCAACGAATGCAGGAACAGTGTCTACAATTGGTTGCATAGTGCGGCATTTGGAGTCTTGTTTCGATTAGAAGAAATCTTTCGACGTGTTATAATACGTAACTACCATGAATTATTCATAACATTTAAAGGTAATTTGCTTCTACATTTTTGCGATATTTTTAATGGATGACGTCTTTTGATTTGGGGAAATTGGTCGAAGATATAATACGTACCTATTTACAAACCCAATAAAGTTTGGAATCTAATTGCAAGTACGCATAGATGTCAAAATGATTCTGCATCTTTCTTGGAATTTTCTAACCTCTTTCTTTGTTATATGCTATTCAGTATAGCCTGGCGTTTGCAAATGACTCAAACACAAATGTTTACGAGGAAAAACGTATTTCGTGTTGTTATTAATATGTTTATAGAGACATTTTAACAGTTTCTCGTGACTTAGAGAATTAATGATAGAGCAAAAATGAATAATGAAGTGTGTGCTTTCGCAAACTGCATTAAAAATCTTTTTTAAAAGTATAACTATTAGTTTTTGAGAGAGGATTCTGAACTAATTTTCCCTGTAAACTTCGAAAGATTTTCCGGTGAGTTATTTAATTTAGTCGAATAACTGATTTCAAAAGGAAGTGTAGTCTAAAAATAAACTGAAAAATATGAAGAAAATTTAAAAGCAGCGTTCTCTTCACCTTGAAAGAAAATACCTTTCATGAATAGTTAAGACTTTAGAGGAAATGTAAATATACATTTTAAAACGAGTTTAAAAAAGAAAACTTTTTAAGTCTTAATGACAGACATATAAGTAGTGGAAAAAATATTTAAAACTTATCTAGGAAAATTGATTAATACACATTTGTTTTAAGTATAATATTATTTTAGTGCAAAAAAGAACATACCAATTTTTTCGAACTTCTTTCTTTGAACATATATTATTAACAAGAGAGATTTTTACAGGATTTATAACATTAACTACTATATAAATACAATACTGATACTTAATAAAAGAAGATTCCAACTATGATTTAAATAAAAAAAACAATATATGGGATACTTTGGTTCAACAAGCTTAAAACAATATATGCTTTGACTGTAATTATAGAATTGTCTCTATACAAATACAATGAACAAAGAACTATTGTGCTGTTTTTCTATTTTTTAAATGATATATATACTATATATATATATATATATATATATATATATGTATATATATAACAAAATAGTCTTCCATTTTGGTGAATTGATCTTTTACATGTCTACTTATATTTTGGCTGATTTTTATAGGTCATAATATCTATTTTTTATCCATTCTTTGTTTTGTAAGATTTATATTTATTATATACATACACACACACTAATGAGTTGAAAATTTAATTTTTTGAAATCGAAATTTCAAGCATTTTCATACTTTATTTCTTGCTTTAAGTTAGAACTTTTAGAAGTTGTTTTCTATCTTAAAATGTTAGTTTTATTGGAAGTACTTAAAAAATGAAGATTTCACCCGATAGGGATTATTAGGCTTACATTAAATAGTTGTAGCTGTAAGAGACGGTGATTAACAACGCAAGGAAAAGTGACTGGTGAATTATGTGAGTTGAGGAGTTGGATTTCCGCTCTTTGTGAGATATTTTACACAAAACCATGATATTTAAAAATTTATTATTAAACAAAACTTTAAAGATAAACTCACGGCTTAAGAATTACTCTTCGGAACGTTCACATGTTTTCACATTAATAAAGCCTGAATAGATCCAGATAATTTAATATTTAAAATTTAACCAAAGAAATGGTTGGAAAAAAATGCTTTAGAAAATTTCAATTTTAAATTTCGAGATGAGTATGTGTTTCAAAAATAAAAAAAATATTATATAATTATCAAAAACTTTTATCCAAAGTATCCTTTGCATTTATTTCTCTTTCACTAAAAATGAGTATAATGTCATTATTATGAATGTTTATTTCTGCTTATATCTCCATCAACCCACCTACGATATATTTTTAATCATTAAGTCACAAACATTTTACTTTCTTAAAGTACCCTTTTTCGAAAGAAATAATGAAAAATTATTCACTATTTAAAAAAATAATTCTTTATCATAAATACTTAAAATATGTAAATGGGAAAATATATTTATAAAACTTTTGCAGCTAAAAATTCTTTAATTCCTTACACCAGTTAACTAAAATTTTGTAATTAACAAGAGCTGTAAAAATAGAAACATAAGTACAATGAAAATAAACTCTTAACATCTTAGTTAGAGTTAGAATTATTAATGTTATGTGCAAAAATATAATTCCTAAGGGTTAAAAAAATTGTGCAAATGATTTTTTTTTGGTTTTCATAACACACTCTTTGTTATGTATTGCAAAGTAATAAAACATTTAATCGCATTAGTTGTAACTATATAGGTATTATTTTTTGAAAAAATTTCATTCTAAAAATCAGTAGATTATAGAATATGTAGCTTTCAATAATCTCTATTAGAGATACAGAAATAATTTGAACATAAAGATAAAGGTATCGGACAAATATTGGATACTTAAAAAGATGGATGTTGCAGTATTATAAACAATGCTTACTATGGACAGATTTTAATATTGTTGCGTTGATCAGGGTTTGGGGATTTTACGCAATCAGCCGCAAAGAGCAAGGCAATTCTTCAGTAACGATGAGAACTTACTGTTGAAAAACAATTCTTGAATTGCAGTATAAAGTATTCACATTTGCTTTATAATTCAAAGAAGACCTTCACCTTCTACGGCACTCAGACACAACTATCAATGTCTAAAATACAAGTATGTTTAAAGATTATTCACAAGCACTCGCTCGTCCTATTCAACAGCCGAATTAATCAATAATCGTTGGTCGACTCTACACGGTCAAATAAATACAAAATAATTACTAGTCACCTGACTGCGTTTTGGTGAGCGACTCCCTATTTAGCCTCATGGATCTTTCGTGAAAAATCCGATTCCGCCATAGATCGTAATAAAGGTAGATTTCTACAGTAATTTCCAGAAGAATCCATATGATCACCAAGCAGCCAAAATGGTCACCGAAAATGATGCAAACTTGGCTTTATCACTAAGAGTCCATTGAATCGCCATTTTAATGTAAGGAACGACATTTCTTGCGCGAATGTTACAACTTTAACAAAATAAATACAACATAGAGTATTATAAACGTACGACGCATCCAGATATGAATTACTTACACTATTTTAAGTATTGTTTACACAAAATTCGTAACAATGTGAAACAAAATCGGGGTTTAACTAATTTTGTTGCTAGCCATGTTTTTCCCTTTTTGTTTATAATACTGAGCAAAATCTAATTCAAAAATTTTGGATAAAAGTTCTAAATCCACTAGAAAAAAAGAAACTTGCCTACAGATGCATTAAAAACGTTTATACCACGAGGAATCAGTGAACCATAAACAAGTTATTACTAAATTGAGGGGATCCAAATACAATTTCAAAGCTGTAGTATTACTGACCAAATTGTAAGATAGCAATACATATATATTTAATAAAGGACTACCTTTACTAAAATAATAATAAACTAAGCAAATATCATTAAATACAATTATAGGAATAACACTAAAAATATTTTTGTGTTTGTCTACATTAGAATATACTAAGGTTAAAGATAAAACTTATTAGAATATATTATTTTTTAGAGCTACTGTTACGTAATTTATGAATTGAATGTGTAAGTAATTAAAAGTAGATCATATTTGGAAGTATGAACATTTGCTATATACTTTTTAATAAAAGCAAACTATTGATCTACAAGTAAGAATTTAATCCACACAATTTAGAATTTTCTTATATAGATAACTATTAATAAAATTAATTAGGTATAGATATATACAGTAGGAGTTTTTAACAGTTGATGTGTTATTATATTTCAAGCTGCAATCTTCGTTTTACCTACATGAAATTATAGCTGTTCTGAGGATAGTTTCGAATAATTTGTTTCTATGGCATTGTAAATGAGCAAAAATAAATCTTTTGTGTTATACGAGCACCGTGGTCATGTCTGTTTAGAACGTATCATTAGTCATTTGGTCTATCTTTACTGGCTAACTCGACATGATTAATTTTATTTTTGTCATTTTGCTTTTGTTTCTCTGTCATGTTAGATTAAGAAGGTAAAGAATGTAGTTGAATTTCTTTTTTCTGTTATATGTTGTGTAAGTTGAAATTTCTCAAAAAACAAATAGCTTTTACTGAATGCGAAACAAGTTTCTAATTGTTATCAGTTTTAATTGTAAATCTACATTTAATTATTAGGGCGCATATAAAAACATCGTTCTTAGTATGGAAGCCACTTTTTAAAGAAAATTGGTGAATAGCATAGCTTTATTAAGAGATTTGTATATTATTTACAGAATTTTCTTTGCAAATAAGACATTGATTCTCAAACTGTGGGCGTGCCTCCCTAAGGGGCGTGGTAACCCTACGTGGGGGGCTTGAGCATATAGAAAAGTCAAAAATAAAGAAAATTATTAATTTATTGAAAGGAAGCAAAACAAAATACATTCTGACATAATAAAAATTAACGCGTTACTTGCTTATTACAATCTGATCCGATTTAAAAATTACACTGCTGGACAATTGCTAAGGACGGATAACACTATCATCCATAGCAACCACAAAATGAAAGGAAGCAAAATGTGGAAAATTAGAATAAGTGCGGGATATTAGTAAGAAGAAGTATGAGTATGCAATTTTTTTTTCCACGTCTGTTCATCACGTGATAGCGTTCATAAGAGCTTTAAAGTTTTTGACGCGTGTGGACAGTTGTTGTTTCAAGTCAAAGTTTTACAGGAAAGATTTAATAGAAGAACTTAAAAGTTTTGGCATGTCTTCCCGACATCACTTAGATGATTTTATGTGTGGCCGAATTATTGGAAAGATCAAAGAAGGGCGAAAAATAACAGATGTTGCCAGGAAGATCGACATCACTCAGAGCGTTGTTTCACGGCTGTGGAAGTCATTTAAAACTACTGGAATGTGTAGTAGACGGCACAGGGGAGGTCGTGTTAGAAGTACGACGCCTTCAGAAGACAGATATATCGTCCTATCACCAAAAGGGAACAGGCGCACCACAGCTCAGCAGGTGGCAAATCAGTTTCTTGCTGCCTCAGGAAAGAAGATCTCCCGAAAAACTGTTGCCAGACGTTTGAGGGGAGGAGGACTATATGCACGCAGACCTGTTGTGTGTGTCCCATTGACCAGACAGCACCGTACTGCCCGTTTACAATGGTGTCGTGAGTATCACAATTGGACTGAACAGGAATGGGCATGCGTACTATTCTCAGATGAGAGTAGGTTCAGTCTGTCATCGGATTGTAGATGCCAACTGATCTGGCGCGAGAGTGGTACTGCTTATGGTCCAGAAATTATCCAGGAAAAGGACCGATATCCGACATGCAGTATCATGGTGTGGACCAGCATCATGATCAATGGCCACACGCGCCTGCATGTGGTTGCGAATGGGACTATGACGGGCCAACGATACATTGATGAAGTTCTACTTCCTCATGTTCGTCTTTCCGTGGTGCTGTCGGTGATAAATTTGTTTTTATGGACGACAACGCAACATATCATCGAACACTCGCTGTTCAGGATTGTCTAGACAGCGAGGGTATTCAACGTCTCGTATGGCCAGCGCGTTCTCCAGATCTAAACCCCATTGAAAATGTGTGGGATGCTTTGGGGAGGAAAGGTGCTGGTCGAAACTATCCTCCGACAAACCAGAACACCCTCATCCGTGCACTCACAGAGGAATGGGATAAATTACCTCAACAGCTGCTGGATAATGTTGTGCAAAGTATGGTACGACGTGTGGAATGTTGCATCACACTCCACGGTGGACATATCCCGTACTGATACCTTTCTTTAAGGTGCCTGCTGACTTTTAGATTACAATTCTTTACAATTCACACCTCACGGCTGAAATTTAAGAAAATATAAAATAATGCTACAGTAAAGAATCAATCTATCTGTCGATATCTCCGTGAAGCTACAAAAAATGCTCTCTATTTACAATTAAAATTATACTTCAGTAGCAAGCTAAAATGAATATTTTTTATCAAATGAACTTAAGCTTATATAAATGGAACATTGCAGAACTTAGTTTCAAGTGATATCGATATGACTTTCGAGATGAAGAGAGATCACTGATAATATCAAAACCTCTTCCTTATTGAATAATCCAATTTTTGTTGCTTCTATCGAGTCATCTCATTTTTATTCAATAAGATATAAATCGACATCAGTTACTTTAAATGTTTAAGTATGAAACCACTTAAAACACACCGTGGCGTGCTTTTTCCTCTGTGCTCTTAGCGTCAGAAGAAATGTATAGAAATTATTGAATAAAGTTCCTTTTTAAAACTAAGTCTGATTCTGGCTCGAAACATGTTATATATAAATTTCTTTTTGCATACAATTTTTTTTGATACATTGTTATCCAATAACGGTCCATCCAACAATAATTCTTCAATATATTATGAAGAAGATATTCAACCAATGATTAACGTTCCTGAAGTTATGTTTGATCTTATCAAGCGAAAAAGCCCAATGCATTCCTGAAAGGCAAAAAGTTCCTTCGAAAAATAATGAACACAAAAAAAATTGTAATATTTACTAACAGTGGAACTAACCATGCAATGAATTATTTTCGCATTATAATGGATTATATCACTGGTTCCCAAACTGTGTTTCGTGGAGCCGGGGTTCCATAAGACATATCCAGGGGTTCCCCGAATCACAATGAAGAAATCGAGAAGAATTAAATAAGTATTCTAAATGGTTTAACGTTTTCTATCAAGTTTATATAGTTACAAGTACCTATAGCTCCTCCTACTTATTGAAACTGAAAACTTTATTTATATATAATAACTTTTTATTATGAAGCACTTTTTAAACTTTTATTATAATATAGCAAATTAATGTTAAAACGCTTTATCTTTATATACAGTGGGCCCCAAAGTGTTCGTACACTTGCAGTTTCCAATAAAATTTAATACTTTAGACTAATAAAAACTAATATATTGGAATCGTAATTTTTTAGTGATATCTACAACTTGTTCTTAATGGATTGGCATAATCATTTTTTTAAAAAATAGTATAAATATCTTTTTAAAAATTAATAATCACACACAAAAAGCTACTAAGAAATTGCGCCACAAAAGTCTTCGTACACTTAATATAAATCTCAACATAGTTTTAAATATTGTATTTCTTTCTTAATTTAGTACTTAGTAGGATATTTTTTAGTGTCTACAACAACTTTTTAACGTTTTGGTATAGATTTATTCAGTTTTTTGTAATTTTTGCATCGATTTTCGACCATTCTTCTATGATTATTGTTTTTACTTCACATTTTGTGTTTATATGTCATGTTTTCTGAATTTAAAATCAAAATCACTACAAATATGTTTTATTGGGCTAAATAAAGTGATTAAAGAGGTTTTTCAGAAATAGGGGACAGTTATAAAGATACCAACGGCGTACATTGAGAGCAGTGCGCTTGGCGTCATTATCCTGTTAAAAATGAAGTAGTCTCCTATTTCCCCAAATTTTGGGAGGATCATTTAAAATTTCTCTTAAAAATATTTATATAGAGCTCATGATTCAGAATACCATAAAAATACCAAATTACCTAATTCTTAGACTGATTTACACCCCCACGCAAGAACACTTCCACCTCCATAGTTCATTGATCAAACTGGATTCTTGAGATTAAGTTTCAGAAAATACAAAATTGACAGCAAATTGATTGGGATGACAGAAAATTCAATATTTTTGATTCCGATGGGCATATAATAGTTTGTAAATGAAAAAAAAAATGAGGAGTTTAATCCCATGCATTTATGTGGAGCAAGAACTCTTCCGCTTCCCTGCTTCAGCATGGAGGTGGAGATGTTCTTGCGTGAAGGTGTAAATCGGCCTCAGAATTAGGTAATTTGGAATTTTTTAAATAATAATTTGAATCATGAGCTCTATTTAAATATTTTAAAATGAAATTTTAAGTTATCCGCCCAAAATTTGGATATAGGAGATGAATTCATTTTTTAACAGGATAATGAAGTCAAGCGCACTGCTCGCAATGTATGCCCCTGGTATCTCTATAACTGTCCCCAAATTCTGAAAAACCTCCTCAATAACTTTATTTAGCTCAGTAAAACATATCTAGAGAGATTTTAATTTTTAAAAAAAGAAAACATGACATATAAACACATAATGTGAAGTAAAAACAATAATGATTGAAGAATGGTCGAAAATAGATGCAGAAATTACAAAAACTGATTAAATCTGTTCCAAGACGTTTAAAAATTGTTGTGGACACTAAAAGATACCCTACAATTAAATTAAGAAAGAAATGCAATATTTAAAGCTATGTTGAGATTTTTGTTAAGTGTACGAAGACTTTTGCGGCGTAATTTTTTAGTAGCCTTTTGATCTTTTATTTTTTTAAAAATTAGTTATATACTATGTTTAAGAAAATGATCACGTCAATCCATTAAGAACAAGTTGGTAATATCATTAAAAACTATCATTTTAATATGTTAATTTTTATTAGTCGAAACCATTAAATTTTATTGGAAATTGCAAGTGTACGGACACTTTTGTGACCCACTGTATTTACTTCGTACTAGATTGAGAATATTCTATAGTTTACTATCTCAAGTTACCCGACATAATTTTTACTCGTTAGTTAATAAAATGCCTCCCAAAAATAGTTTTCGAATGGAAAATTCACATTTTTGTATTTGAAATAAAAACACCTATGATGATGAAGAAGAAACAATATATCAACATATTTAGTGTTAAAATCTAAATTTAAGCAAGAGAAACATCTAAATTTTAGGTTGACGAAATACACGGGGTTTCTCATACAGCTATAAACATTTAATGCCAATCAGAGCATTGAGTTTAAGGTATCCGACTACGTTCGGAATCGTGATTTTAAAAAAGCGGATTAGTGCATAATGTTCATGATATTTAGTGTCACTCCGATTAGAATATATGCATAAAACTGTTTTAAGAACATTTTTGCAAAAAAAAATTATTTAAATATAATATTTTGGCAAAAAAGTAACTTAGAATAATCTTTTTTCCAAATGTTCTCCTTTTGTGAAAAATGGTTCTATTAGAATAATATTTTGCTTGCATATAGCTCATACATCTCTACAGATGCTCAACTAGAATTTTTGAAAACTCCACATTATTTTCAGAGTTACCACCAATTGAAATAATTATTCGCGTTTTTTTCTTAAAATTTCTCCCCTCTGTTGTCGTAAAATATGAATAAACCCACTTCTAAGTTATGTATTTCAAAAATCCTAGTTGAGCCTCTGAACAGAGGTCTGAGCTATATACAGGCAAAATATTATTCTAATAGAAGCATTTTTTACAAAAAGAGAACATTTGGAATAAAGATTATTCTAAGTTAATTTTTTGCCAAAATATTGTATTTAAATAAATTTTTTTGTCAAAATATCCTTAAAACAATTTTATGCATATATTCTAATCCAAGTGACACTAAATATCATGAAAATTATCCATTTATGCGCTTTTGAAAATCACGGTTCCGAACGTAGTCGGATACCTTAAGTGAAATATATTACTCTACGTGGATGGCTACAAAAACAAAGTATAAAACAAATTAAACTCTGAATAAGTAATGCAATTGCATTTAATCTCAATCTAGACTTTGACAGTTTGTGTGAAAGAAAGTAAGCACGTATTACAGTTATTAAATAACGCATGGATAAGCGAAATTTGGATCACAAATTAATATTAATTAGTACAATTATATTGACAAATTAGATAAAAATTTTTTAATAATAAATGCAATACGTTTTTTAATTGCCTTTACCTAAAGTGCTCAAAACATGCTGATATGCTTTAAATATTGTTTTGAGACATGTTCTTTGAAGTATGTGTATGGAATGGGGTTCCACGAAACACTTTCTGGTTCTAGAGGTTCCGCGAAAGCACTTTCAAACTCTAGGGGTTCTATGAGTTGAAAAGGTTTGCGATCGATTGGATTATAATATATACACCAGCTCCCAAATCTCAAGCAACAAATGCATTTTTTTAACATACAGCCATCATATTTTTGAAAAGAGCTTCTTGGGACCCATATACTGCCAAGATGTTAGTAGCAAGGTGAAGCATATGCATGAAATGTCCTTCACGGAGACTATTTTTTCTTGATTGCTAAGTGTTATGTTCATGTGGTTGAGCATGATGATTCACTTACGTTTACTCCTCAGCAAAAACGTGCCTAAAGAATTTTTCACTTCAATAATAAAAAAACGTAATCTTGTGTGCTTTTCGCTTCATTATATTAACTAAATAACTTTGCAAGATTTAAAAAAAAACGAATATTTATCTGCAAACCCATAGATATTTTAATTTATAAAATTGCGAGATTTTTAAAAAAACATTGAATATATGTTGTAGGAAAAAACAATGAATATTAAATATCTCCCCCCCTCCACAATACTACTTAAAAGTTCATTTAAAAATACTATCTAAAATATCATCATACAACAAAATTAAAAAAAAGGGAATTAAGTTTTTTCTTATCCATTATATATTTACGTAAGGATAAATAAGTTTTGAATATTTAAAGCTGCTGAAAACGGAAGGATTTCTTGGAAGGATTAAAAGATTTTTCTTCCACGAAAGAGCAATTTGATATTTTGTATAAAGTAGGAAATCGTGAAAAAAAATTGTTAATTTTCATGTTGAAGAGTAGTAAATTGCCTGAAGAAATAAATTTATTGTGCATAAATTCGATCTCTATTTGTATGTATGTTTTTGGATTCACCTTATTTTAGTGAATTCACATGCCACCTGAACATATAACCTTTATATTTGAACTTTTAATCTATTTAAGAAAAACATTTCAGAAGTTCAATTTAATAAATTTTTCCTAAGTTCTTTCAACTGTGAAGATTCCTATTGTGAATTCTTAAGATTTTTTAATTTCGCCCATTATTTTTATCGTTTGAAAATACATCCTAATTTCGTCTCATGTTTTTTTTCTTTATATAAATGATGTTGTTGTTGTTTCAAATCCCCTTGGAGCAGGAAAGCCTACACAAATCAATTTGAACTTTCGCAAAAGAATGTCACAAGCGATGTCACTGCTCATCAAACGAATGTTCTAGAGATATGCCCCAGCAGTCCAGAAGTTGAGCAGGGACAGGTATAAAAGGCTTTACATCTGCAAAAAGGTCATACCACTCAGGTGACCGCTTTTAAAGCACGCCAAGGTCGTCTGAAAAAAAGTCCTGGTTCTTCTGCATTGTAGAGATGGTCCAGGTCTCTTAGCTGCGTACCAGTAGTGAGCAGGAGGGTTTCGCTAAGTCAGAGATTCATTTTAACTCTGTGGAGGGAATGAATTTCGGAATGGTTCAAGACAGAGGAACCTGGGTCACGAAGATCTTGAGAACCTCCTATCAGCTATCTCATCAGCGGTACCATTTACACTGCAGAAACACTTGTTTCCTCTGACCAAGCCTAGACAATTTGAAAATAATTTTCAGGCCAGTACTGTCCATATTCTATGGCCAATTCTTCAAATATTGGATGAAGGTCCTTTTGTCTGTTAGGATCCAGATACTGTACTTTTTTAGTTGATAGCAATGCGTTCCGGTCTAAAGATGGAACAGTGGCCTTTTATAAATTTCATACGTTATTAAATTTAAAGTAAAAAAAAAGAAGTCTAAAGCCTTTTTTTTTTTAATCACATCCTCCTTTTTGTCTTTTTTATAATAGATTTCCTAGCTTTAATAATTGCAACGCTTGTTTTTTCTTTTTTAAGAGTAAATGTTCATTTCATACGGTGTTCCCCCCACAAATAATGGAAACATTCCGAAGTATTTAATATTAAGCATGTGTTGTTGTGCGAGAATCATTTACATGTAATAACTATTCCATACTACAAAAAGTAGAAAAAAAAGTAATTTTTTTTATTTAAACAAACAATAAAATCAAAAACTAATTCTTTTTATAATGTAAAGTATAACGAAGCTAAATAAAACAACTGTTTCTTGAGATTTCGCCCGACGATTTTTATGCATTTTGCCGTATGAAGCATAATAAGTTATTTCAGGTTTGAATAATCGGTTTCCTATGTTTCATTCTTCCTTTGTTCGTTTATTTAATAGATTTCATTTATGAATGAAGGCAAAATATTTGCGGAAAGTCTGGCGGTTTTTCGAAGTGAAACGCGATTTTGTACCATCAATAAAGAGAAACCTTGATTGATTTAGGGCTGGGGTGGGCGGACTTTTGCAGGGTACGGGCTACTTCTGATGTTTTTAAGATGCTGCGGTCTCCCAGTGGCATAAATATGATCATTCTGTATTAAAATTGTATGCTTTTTTTTTTTATCGTATTTTTTCCTCCATACTCCGAGAGCGTACTCCTCTTTTAAAATATGACAGATTACTATTTTTACTACAAAAACACAAGTGACACAAAATTGTCAAGTTGAATGCTATAACAACTATGAGAGAGACTATTAGACCATGGAGCGTGGACGTATTCAATACACCGAGAACATACGAGAGCCAATGAATCTGAGATCTACGTACGTACCTAACTTCTGATGCAACGCTGATGATAACTTATTTAATTTCTTTCTTTTCTTTATCCAAAATACTAATTTCTTAACTTCCCAGGTTCTTAAGTTAACATCGCATCATGACATAAGTTAAAATTAAACACTAATATTCTATAGACAAATTACAGTACTCTAAA
Source organism: Trichonephila clavipes (assembly GCA_019973935.1). Taxonomy (NCBI): domain Eukaryota; kingdom Metazoa; phylum Arthropoda; class Arachnida; order Araneae; family Nephilidae; genus Trichonephila; species Trichonephila clavipes. Next base: position 372,042 of record BMAU01020439.1, read on the forward strand.
TTAAAATTCCGATCGTGATGAGTTGACAATTAATTTTATTGAATAACATATTTAAATTTAAGTAACTGTACATATACTGCATAACAAGATTGAAATCTAACTTAGCTTTGAGAGAGATAGGAGGTGGGATGGAGTGGGGGACATGGTTGCCGCCCGGAGACCCGCGGAGTCTAGATTCTAGGTCTGGATCTGATTAGTCTGTCTCTGTCTCTAGGTGTCCGAGTCTCTCCAAATCGGGGTGCATCCCCTTTTTGTTCGATGCCTTTTCACTACAATTTTCTAGAGCGGACTATTTGCCTTGTCCACTTAATTGCCTCTGATTCTTCCAGAACCAGCGCAGAGTTACCGCACAAGGTTCAATGCCATTTGGAAACGCGGGAAAATCCTATGACGCTCCCCGATATTTATGAGTGCAATGATTCTTCCAGGCGTGGGAATGTTATGCACCCTTTGCTGAGGAATTCACCCCTCAGAGATGGGGAAAGAAAACGCATTCCACCAAACTGAGTTCGCAATTTTGAAGTTCTGTTGAATATTCCTGAATGAATCCGCGCCTCCCATCACTTCTTCGCTATTGAGTCATGAAATGACATCAACACGAGAACCCAATCCCGTGGAAGCACCCATACCAATACATCTCTTAATTGCCAATCCCGTGCTATCGCGGGAAGAGCTGAAAAGAGGTTTAAGCGTGGAAACTTCAGCCTGAAAAATGATGGCCGCTTTGGACGACCGTCATTTCTAAAGAATACCGAAAAAGTAGAGGTTTCTGAAAATTTGCATTTTACACAGTGCAAGATCTATGACACATACAAATTATTCAAAATTTAGACAAATTATTGAACTAAACAGGACTATGGAGAAATAAATGCCTTTTATCATTTAGTGGTAGCATTATATAAGATAAAAAATGTTAAAGGTAAAATGTGCTTAATTGTTTGAATGGCTTGACTGTATTCTATTAAAACATAAAAAATTGCTTACAAAATTAATATAAACGGGTACAAATTGCCCTAAATTACTTCGAATTTAAAATTTAGTGGGTTTTTAAAGTGATTACAATTGTTTGTACAGCACAGGCACAGAAAAAAAATGAGTTAAATTTTAAATATTCTTTCTTTCACAAGTTCCAAAGAGCATTACTCTTCATCTGTATTTCCAATTATTAACAAAAAAATACATTTTGCTGCATTACCAAGGCATTATTCGTTATGATAAACATTTTTAAGTTTAAAATATTTATATTATCAATGTGGAGGTTTCATTCGATAAAATTTTATACAGTATATATTTTCTTGGAAATATTTTTTTCAAATATTTCTCCATGGAAAAAATTTCTGAAATTTTTGAAAAATATTAAATTCCTTAAATTGTTAATTTTTGATTTGAGGAGCAATATAAATTCTTCCAAAGAAAGAGAATCATTGTGCACACGTTTGAGTTTTTGTGTATCTCTATTTAGATTCAACATATCGCACCTCTAGATGATCTATCTCTTTGATTTACTGGGGTTTTCTACTAGAGGTGCGATATTTCGAAGAATGTCAATACCATTTGATTTCTAAGCACTTGATTTAATTTCTAAATAATTCTTTTTGTAAAATTTGCATTTTAGTACACTAGTTATTTTTCATATTACTACAGGATGAGAAATGTTTTTCTTTAAGAAATTGTACTTTTATTTCTAACAGTGGGAATAAATTTTATTAGGATATTGTCACGAATTTTGTGTAATGTATTTTTAAAATATTGTAAATAATTTATACTTGGTTGTTTAATACGTTTATATTACTCTGTTCTGTATTTATTTTAAGTTAAAATTGTAATATTCGCAAGCAACGTCATTCTTTACATAAAAATGGCGATGAAACGGCGAAATCATTGTGATAGAGCCAAATTGGTATCAATTTTGACGAATTGCCGACCAATTTGGCAAATTCATGACCCTATGCATTTTTCTGGAAATTAGAGGAGAAATATACTAAGATCACGATCTGTGGCATAAACAGATCTTTCTCAAAATATCGGTGAGACCTATAAATAGGTAATCGTTCGCTGCAACTGAGTTAGTCTTGTTTTGGCCGTTGAAGAGTAGTATTGATTTGACCGTGAACACACACACAATTGACCAGCGATTAATTATTACTTTTAACTGAGCGAATGCTTGTGAATTATCTTTAACATATTTGTAATTTAGACTCATAGTTGTATTTGAGCGCCGTAGAAGGCGAATACCTTTTTTTGAATTATAAAGCGAATCTGAGTACTGTATCCTGTATTGCAAGGATTGTTTTTAGACAATAAATTTCTATCGCTTTTGAAGAACTGTCTGTCTCTTTGCCTATTTTTTGTGTAAAATCTTTTAATCCCAATCTACGTAACAATATTAATCTTAAGTTGATTAAAAATATAAAACAGAAATCAACTTGCAGAGTTTCTTCTTCTCTACACTGGCTTTCAAGAGTTTTTATTTCAAACCTTAGCTACTTTTTTACTTTTAGTAAAATTTATCATTTCATGCAATTTACAAGTAGTCTCATATAAAAATGTATTTTTTATTTCTGATCATTTTATCTTTCCCATACCCGCCATTTTTATTCCTTCACATAATTAGCAGGCATTTTTTTATCGATTTCCTCATCTCATTGCGACATTTACTTTTTCTTCTTCCTTAAAAACATATTTTTATCTAGACACACATACCATATTACATTCATTACTGAAATAGTTAATAGCTATAAAATGACATTAAAACTGTAGTAGATTTATCCTCAATTGGTTGCAATAACTGTTTAAAGAACGGTTGTCAGTGATTTTTTACTGTCTGTTTTATCAAAACAAAAATATGAAATAACTTGTTTTTCTAAGACTGTCTTTACGTAATGTAAAAAAAAAAGACTCACACACACAAAACATTTTTTTGGAAAAGTTCTTTAGAATTATATTCTGACTTTATTGTCTTCTAGAGCAGTGGATTCAAAACTTTTTCACCTCATGGAACCTCTAGAGCTTGAAAGTCTTTTCGGGGAATCCTATTCCATATACATACTTCGAAAAACATACAGTGGGCCACAAAAGTGTTCGTACACTTGCAATTTCTTATAAAATTTAATGTCTTCGACTAATAAAAATTAATATATTGTACTTGTAATTTTGTTATGATATATCTGCAACTTGTTCTTAATGGAATGACATAATTAATTTTTATTAAAAATAGTATAACTATTTTTAAAAAAAATTAATAATTAAAGAGCTACTACAAAATTACGCCACGAAAGTCTTCGTACACTTAGCAAAAATCTCAATTTAACTTTAAATATTGTATTTCTTTATTAATTTAGTACTTAGTAGGATTTCTTTTAGTGTCCACAACAACTTTTAAGCGTCTTGGTATAGATTTAATCAGTTTTTTGTAATTTCTGCATCGATTTTCCTCCATTCTTCTGTGATTATTGTTTTTACTTCACATTTTGTGTTTTTTTGTCATGATTTCTTCTTTTTTACATCAAAATCTCATAAAATATGTTCTACTGGGGAAAGGGGGGGATGAAGGAGGTGAGGAGGCGTTTTCATAATTTGGAGCAGTGTGCTTAGCGTCATTACCCTGTTAAAAAATTAAGTCGTCTCCAATATAATAATTTCGAGCGAATAATTTAAAATTTCTCTTTAAAATGTTTAAATAAAGCTCATTATTCACAACATCATAAAAAAAATACCAAATTACCTAATTCTGAGGCCAATTTACACCCCTATGCCAGAACACCTTCACCTCGATGCTGAAGCATGGAGGTGGAGGAGTTCTTGTTCCACATAAATTCATGAAATTAAACTCCTTATCTTTTTCATTTACAAGCTGTTATAGGCCCCTTGGAACCAAAAATGTTGAATTATCTGCCATCTCAATCAATTTGCTGTCAATTTTGAATTTTATAAAACTTATTCCCAATGTGACGTCGTCGATTGTTGTTAATCCCCATCCTTCGATTCACGATAAGTTTTATAGCTTCACCAGCTGTTAAATGATAACTACGACGTCTTCGATTGTATTGAACTCACATCCATCGATTGTCATTAAATTTTATAGCTTTACCAGCTGTAAAATGACCTGTGCACGTGGCCATGGGGCTATTGTTTATTGTCTGAACTCGGGGAGTGACGACATCCAGACTGGCAGCCATAATGGTAAAGGAGAGCCGGCACCCCATTGACAATAGGCGAAGCCTGTCTTAAAAGAATCATGTCATCTTTTCTGGTGTTGAGAGAAGGGGTTAATAGAAACAGGTGGCGTGATGGACAAGTGTGTCCAGATATTGGGCATGGAATTATGGCGCCTTGGGCAAGACGGTCCGGGTGTGTATTGGTGTGTTATGCGCAAATAGGACGAGAGAGGCCGAGAGATATTTTTGTGATCTGCCTATAAGAAGGGACGAGGGGCGAGATGTGGACCCTCCCCTGGTGTTTAAAATGGTTTTTTTCAGGAAACGGGGGACTAGAGAGAGGAGCCCGGCCCTGGATGCAGAAAAAGGAAAAGCCCTGTCCTGGATCGAGAAAGCATGAGAGGCGAGCCCTGGTTGAAACGGACCGGAAGAGGGCGCTAAAGAAAAGGTCTTAGTCCGAGATTGGAGTGGAAAGGAAGGAAAGACGATGAACGCCGGTGGCGTTGAGAATAGAATATAGACTGACTGCACCAGCTTCGCATATGAACCGTAATCTATTGGTTCACTAACAAATTGTTTATCAAATAAACAATCCTTTTACTTTCATGTTAGTCTGTTACGGTTAGTTACTCACGACGTTAAACCAAGAATCTAGTTGGATCACACACACAATAAAATATGGAGGTGGAAGTGTTCTTGCGGGGGGAGGTGTAAATTGACCACATAATTAGGTAATTTGGTATTTTTTAATGGTATTGTGAATCATGAGCTCTATTTAAATGTTTTAAAGAAAAATTTTAAATTATCCGCACGAAATTTGGATATTGGAGGCGATTTAATTTTTTAACAGGGTAATGACCCCAAACGCATTGCTCTCAATATACGCCACTGGTGTCTCAATAACTGTCCCCAAATTAGGAAAACACCTCTTCAATCACTTTATTTAGCCCAGTAGAACATATTTGGTGATAATTTGATGCAAAAAAAGAACACGTGGCAAATAAACACAAAATGTGAAGTAAAAACTATAATCACAGAAGAACGGTGGAAAATCGATGCAGAAATTACAAAAACAACTGATTAAATCTTTACCAAGACGCTTAAAAGTTATTGTGGACACTAAAAGATTTCCTACTATGTACCAAATTAAAAAAGAAATAAAATATTTAAAGCTAAGTTGAGATTTTTGTAAAGTGTACAAAGACTTTTGTGGCGTAATTTTTTAATAACTTTTTGATTATTAATTTTTAAAAAAATATTTATACTATTTTTTAAAAAATAGTTATGTCATTCCATTAAGAACAAGTTGCAGATATAAAAAAATTACAATTACAATATATTAATTTTTATTACTTGAAAACATTAAATTTTATAAGAAACTGCAAGTGTATGAACACTTTTTTGGCCCACTGTATATCAAAATAATATATAAAGTAGATTAACATGTCATAGGAACTTTATGTAAAAGCAATTAAAAAGGAAATGCTTTTATTATTAAAAAATTATAATCTAATTTTTTAATATAATTGTACAGAATAATATTAATTTGTTATCCACACACAAGTTTCATTTATTCATGCATTATTTAATAATTGGAATACGTGCTTTTTTTCAAAATTTATTTCCTGAACTGTTATATTCATCACAAAAAATATTGAAGTTTTATGCATGTAAAAATTATTTTTTCATTTCTGCACATGAAGTACTATTATACATTTAATTATTAATATATATTTTTTAATATATTTTAACAAAACGTTAGAATCAAATTTTCTTTTGTCTTTTTTTATATAACCTATTTTGAAAAACATATTGAATATACTATATAGTAAATTGTAAGTTCTTTTTCGAAAATATACAGTGGGCCACAAAAGTGCTCATACACTTGCAATTTCCTATACAATATAATGTTTTTGACTAATAAAAATTAATATATTGTGACTGTAATTTTGTTTATGATATCTGAAACTTATTTCTAATAAAATGACGTCATTTATTTTTTAAAAATAGTATAACTATTTATTTTAAAAAATAATTATCAAAAAGCTACTAAAAATTACGCCACAAAAGTCTTCGTACGCTTAACAAAAATATCAACTTAGCTTTAAATATTGAATTTCTATCTTAAATTAATACTTAGTAGGATTTTTTTAGTGTCCACATAAACTTTTAAGCGTCTTGGTATAGATGTAATCAGTTGTTTGTAATTTCTGCATCGATTTTCCTCCATGCTTTGTGAATGTTGTTTTTACTTCAAATTTTGTGTTCGTTTGTCACGTTTTCTTTTTTTTACATCAGAATCTCACCAATTATGTTCTAGTAGGCTAAATAAAGTGTTTGAGGAGGTATTTTCATAATTTGGGGACAGTTATAGAGACACTAGTGGAGTACAATGGGCGCATTGCACTTGGCGTCATTCCCCTGTTAAAAAAATTTAATAGTCTAAAATATCCAAATTTCGGGCAGATAATTTAAAATTTCTCTATAGAATAATTAAATAGAGCTCATGATTTATAATACCATGAAAAAATACCAAATTACCTAATTCTGAGGCCAATTTACACCCCCATGCCAGAACACCTTCACCTCGATGCTGAAGCATGGATGTGAAGGAGTTCTTGTTCCACATAATTCATGGGATTAAACTCCTTATTTTTTCATTTACAAACTATTATAGGCCCATCGGAACCAAAAATGTTGAATTGTCTGCTATCCCAATCAATTTGCCGTCAATTTTGAATTTTCTGAAACTTAATTCCAAGAATCTAATTGGTTCAATAAAACATGGAGGTAGAAGTGTTCGTGCGTGGGGGTGTAAATCGGCCACAGAATTGGGTAATTTGGTATTTTTTGTTGATATTGTGAATCATGAGCTCTATTTAAATATTTTAAAGAGAAATTTTATATTATCCGCCCAAAATTTGGATATTGGAAACGACTTCAATTTTTAAGGGATAATGACGCCAAGCACACTGCTCTCAATGTAGGCCAATGGTGTCTCTAAAACTGTCCCCAAATTATGAAGACACCTCCTCAATCACTTTTTTTAGCCCAGTAGAACATATTTGGTGAAGCTTTGATGTAAAAAGAAAGAAAACACACGACATATAAATGCATAATGTGAAGTAAAAACAATAATCACAGAAGAATAGTGGAAAATCGATGCAGAAATTACAAAAAATTGATTAAATCTATACCAAAATGCTTAAAAGTTGTTGTGGACACTAAAACCTATCCTACTAAGTACTAAATTAAGAAAGAAATGCAATATTTAAAGCTATGTTGAGATTTTCGTTAAGTGTACGAAGACTTTTGTGGCGTAATTTTTTAATAGCCTTTTGATAATTAATTTTTTAAAAAAATAGTTATACTATTTTTAAAAAAATAATTATTTCATTCCATTAAGAACAAGTTGCAGATATCATAAAAAAATTACAATTACAATATATTAATTTTTATTAGTTGAAAACATGAAATTTTATAAGAAATTGCAAGTGTACGAAGACTTTTGTGGCCCACTGTATATACTCACGAGTTATTTTATGTTTTTAATTTCTTTTGGAAAATTAAAGCTGTTTTATTATATTAACAAAATTATTTAAAAAACGTACCTGTTCTTTTCGAATTTTTATACGTAATATGTTTTTGCATTTCTTATTGTAAAGAACAATTTCAATTCTAAAATTCTGCGAGCTGTATCTACCCGATGCTGGGCGTTGGAGGAAGAAATTTAGTCTCAAGCCAGTCAATTAAAGTAACTTAGTTTATTCAGAACTACCGAGTGAGAGTAAGCACGTGATTGCTTCACCCTTTTTATATACAGAACATAATGACGTCACACAACCTCTTCAGTTACAAAAACGTGGCGCCATGCAGCCACTCATTCACACAAACCATTTTTATTCACAACATACTCCCCCCTTTGAGACTTGGGGAGAGTCTCAAACCTATAGCAGTTATAATTCAAAAGATCAAGTCTCTCTTCGGTTCTTTAACCAATCTTCCAGAAGAAGTATATTTTTTTTATAATTGCATCATTAGTATTCAAGATCTTTTCAGGTTTAGTACTTTTAACAGAAATTGATTCCTCTTTCAACTCCTTATCACTATTATCAATCGCTTGTTCTTCCAAAGGGAAGGGCACATTACTGTTCCATGTTGAGTTTTTAGCCGAACTGTTTGAATTTCCCCATCTCGACCAGGGATTATTTCTATAATCTTAGCTATAGGCCAAGACAAACGTTTCTTATTGTCGTTTCCAATTACGACCATTTCCCCAATTCGGGGTTCCCGCACCCGATTAACATTCTGTTTTTGTATTAGCTCACTTAGATATTATTTCTTGAAACGTTGTCTTAAATCACTTTAAAGTTTAATTCTATATTTCATTCTCTCTTTTTCTTAAGTCTCTCGAATTCAATTCGTCAATATCGGTAGTATCGGAACAGCGATTATCTATTAAAAACATTGCTGGAGTAAGATGGATCAATTCCTGTGGATTTTCAGATATATAAGTTAAATGTCTACTATTGATTAAAAATTCGCAATCACAAATCACTGTAGACAATTCTTCATAGGACAATATTGATTTTCCAAGAGAAGGTCTCAATAGTTCCTTGATAATGCGAACCAACCTTTCCCCCCACCCTCCCCACCATGCGGCGGTGGGTGGTATAAATTTCCTAACTATTTTTGGAGTTGATATTTTTCTCGATATTTTATGCCAATCCAATTTCGCAAGGTCATTGAAAGCACCTCGGAAATTAGTACCGTTATCACAGTAAATTATCATGGGCCTCCCGCGCCTGGCAATGAAACGCCTAAGGGCTAGCAAAAAGTCATCAGAAGATAAAGCGTTTACTAATTCAAGATGTAGTGCACGATAGACTGCGCAAGTAAACAATGTAATCCATACCTTTTCGCCAGTTTTTAAAAACAGAGGTCCAGCTAAGTCAATTCCTACAACTTCAAATATCGCGCAATCATTCACACGGTCTGGTGGTAAAGGTGATGGTTCGCTTGACAATGATTTCACTTTAAAACGAGCACAAATAAAATATTCATTCAAAATACTCTTATTAGTTTTTCTAGCTCTGATAATCCAGGACCTTTCTCTAATTAATGATTGCATTATTTGGATTCCTGCATGACAGTTCTTTTTGTGTATAGATCTAATCAAAAGTTTTGTAAATTCACATTTATCAGGTAACAATATAGGATACAAAAAAGAACTTTCATCATTTCGTTCAGTTATTTTAGATTTTACTCTTAAAATATTATCATTATCAATAAAAGTAACAAATTTTAAAGATTCAACATCAGGTAAATAATATGTTTGACTTAAACGAATCAATTGTTTTTCAGAATTTTCAATTTCAGCAACAGAAAGTTCATGTTCCTTACATTTGTTATAGTCTTTGCGACAATTATTTACAAATCTTAAAATCCATGCAAATATTCTTATCATTTTATCATAATCAGACACATTACATATAAGCAAGGGGGGTGCATCGTTTGCTAGATCAACATTCGTATTTTTAGTTTTCTTTCTCTCTACGTTAACTTCTTGAGGCTCGCAACTGATTTCACCATCTGGCCAATATTCCGAATTTTGTTTCAAACAGGAAGGCCCCTCCCACCATCTAGAATTAAGCATTTGTCGTGGAGGACAACCACGAGATAGTAAATCCGCGATATTCATGTTTCCTGAAACATACTTCCATGACTGAATTTGAGTTAGTTGTCTAATTTCCTTTACCCTATTAGCTACAAAAACTGACCAATTTCCAAATTCTTTAATCCACCAAAGTGCTGTTGTGGAAACGGACCAAAGAGTAACTTTCAAGTCCGGCATATTAAGCGTTTTCAAAATAGAATTTACAAGTCGAGCACTTACACAACAAGCCATTAGTTCTAGAAGCGGTATACTCAAAAAGTTTGAGAGGAGCTAGACTTCGCTCTAACGAGAATTACGCTAACTCTAGAATCAACTATTGATCGAGCAAAGACGCATCCCGCATATGACCCCGTGCTTGCATCAACAAATACATGCAATTCAGTAAAAATATCAATTTTCATACAACGTGGTACAGTTACATCTTTCAAAATTTGAATTTCATTAAACCATTTCATAAATTTGTTTACAATATTCTGAGGTAGTTCCTGATCCCATGCTTTTTCCATTTTCCATATTTCCTGCAGTAGTAATTTTGGGAGCAATGTAGACGGCGCCAACATTCCAATGGGATCGAAAACTTTTTGTACAGTAGACAAAACTAATCGTTTCGTTGTTTTCACTTCGCACGTTAATGAGTCGAAACTCGTGCAACATTTCAAAACATCATTATCCAAGTCCCAGATGATACCCAAAATAAAAGTTTCGTCTGAGTGTTTATCAACACTTTTACTCGCCACATTGCTCTCAAAAATACGTAAATTAAAACATCCTTCCGACATAATTAATTTAGTTTTCTCAATAAATATCTCTATTTCCTCAGCACTGAAAACACCAGTTACACAATTATCAACATAAAAGGAAGATTTTAACTTTTGTGCAACTTCCTTACATTCGGAATTACAGTTTTCCAAAAGATGCATAATAGATGCATTCAATAAGTAAGGGCTTAAAGACACCCCAAACACAACTCGACAATGCCTGTACACTAATTGTTTTTCATTGCATGGGAAAAAAAATCTGAGATAATCTCTATCTTTCGGTGCAACAGATAGCATCAAAAACGCCTTTTCAATATCGGCTACAATTCCGACTGGATAAATTCTAAAACGATCTAAAATGTCAGGTATCAGTTCAATAAGGTATACGCCTTTATATAAACAGTCGTTCAAAGATGGTTTCCCTTTTTCACGGGCCGAAGCATCGAATACGGGTAATATTTTTGTAGTCGCACTATCTAATTTAACCACAGGTCTATGCGGTAAATAAGGCATTCATTGTTAATTCTACTTCCGGCACACGTTCAATGATATTTAAATCTTCCCATTGCCTAAACACACTTTTATAATCATCAAAAAATTTACCGTTTCTTAATTTATTCATCATCCGTAGATGTCTTTTCCATGTTACTTCTTTGTTACTGGGCAAATTTTCAGAGTTACATTTGCATGGGAGTTTCACTTCATATCTTCCATCGGGAAGAATTTTCATTTTATTCTTAAAATCGGTTAATTCAAAATTTTCTTTCGTATTCTCATTAAGTAAGGGATCCGTTATTCCTAAAACATCAAGTTCCCATAATTCTTTAATGCTAACATTCCGAACATGCAAAGACGATGTCGTTGACATAACGTTTTTATCGTTCGAACATACTTTTCCAATTACCGTCCATCCTAGTTTAGTTTCAATAGCTGTTAAACCCGAATCAAATTCAATTAAATTCCCAGTCAATAATTTTCCTATATTATCAGCCCCAATCAAAGGCCCAATTTCCGTTTCTTTACAATTTAAATCCGATAAAATAATTTCTTTATTTTTTAACTCATTTAAAATACGCTTATCCTCAATCTTAGAAATAAATCCACATATTTTCTTTTCGGATAGCACTTCAAAACAACATGCATAAGAGTGTTTCATATCACTGACCTCAATGTGCTGTGATGTTTCGGTTTAGTTTCGTTGCCCCCGAATAGAGAATGAATTATAGTTTCCTCTCTAAGTGGAGTGACCTTCAAAATACTAGTAACACTTTCACTAATGTAGCTATTTTCACAAGCAGTATCAATCAGGACTCGTAACTTTCCTTTCCTGATCTTTAACGCGAATGAAAACGCAGAGAGTTTCAAAGTAAATACTTTGGTTTCTGTTGCAGTTACTTGATAGAGAGTTCTCAGTTTTTATGGAACACAACTTTTGATCATAATTCTTATTTAATTTTGGACACATAATTTCAAAATGAGAATAATTACATTTAGAACAATTAATATCATTTTTAATATCACCATTTTTACTCAAATGACCAGATCTATTTAAACAAATAAAACAAGCACCTTTTCTTAATAACAATTGTCTCTTAGCATAAAGACATTTTTCTAGCATTAAAGCAATTTTCACTGGGATGATATTTCTCACAAAATACACAGTTATTGATTTTTTTACCTGAGGACTTTTCGGAACTTGCCAGAGCTGATGCAGTCATTAATTCAGTCGGCTTAACCCTTTCAGTTGGAGAATCTCTTTTTCGGATAGGAGTTCCAAAACCGGATTTTGCCAGCTGCACCATCTCTTCTCCTTGGACTTCCAGGCGAAGGAAAGTCATTAAGTGTTCTAGAGTTCGCGATCCTTTAGCGTCTGTTTCAGTATTCCGTTTTCTTTCCCAGGCCATCAGGATTTCCTCGGGTAAGCAGGACTCTACCAATGGTGTAAGGAAATCTCCATATTTTTCTTGTGTTCGTCCAAGGCTCTCCAACGACCGTAATTTCCCTTCAAGTTCATCGTACAAGGTGGACAAATCAGTTTTCGTTCTTCCAGAAACAGCATTCTTCATTACTAAATTTAAAAGTTCACGTACGTAAATTTGTACTAACAAATCTTCTCACGACCGAATCTCTCTTTTAATTGATCAATGGCTTTAGGATAATTTTCCGCCGTTGCAGGGAAACTCAACACTAATCGTTCTGCTTTCGATTTCGGTTCCATGGATTGCAATAAATATTGCATTTTGTCTTCTTCCGCAATGCTTTTATCATTGTGAATTTTCTGAAACTGACTCCAGAAGGCCAAAAAGTCTTTAGCTTCACCGCAGAACTTCTTCAGTTCGATTTTCGGTAATTTAAAGCTTCTCTTTTCAGTTTCGGTAGGAACAACGGTTTCTCGTATTTTCAAATCTACTCGAGTACACATTTCGATGTAGCGGTCACGGTAGTTTTCTGCGTCTTCCATATCATCTAAATATTCTTGCACGGCATCTTCTGTATTCAAGAGTTGTTCAGAAATTTGATTCTGACAAGTGTCGAGTCTTTGAAATTTATCCATAAATTGAGTTTTCAGAATCGAAAGTTGATTCATATCGATGTTTTCTTTTATGAGTTCGGTTTCAATCTTTTTCAGACTGAGAGAAAATGCTGTTCTCATGCCTTTTCTTGCCGCTTTCAAAGCATTCACTTCCATTTTATAGTTCAAAAAGTTAAGTTCAATAGTTCAAAGTTCAATAATTTAAATTCGGTTTCAGTTTCGCTTCCAACCAACAACCAGTCCCGCCGAGGGTACGAAAAACTTATGTAAAGAACAATTTCAATTCTAAAATTCTGCGAGCTGCATCTACCCGATGCTGGGCGTTGGAGGAAAAAATTCAGTCTCGAGCCAGTCAATTAAAGTAACTTAGTTTATTCAGAACTACCGAGTGAGAGTAAGCACGTGATTGCTTCACCCTTTTTATATACAGAACATAATGATGTCATACAACCTCTTCAGTTACAAAAACGTGGCGCCATGCAGCCACTCATTCACACAAATCATTTTTATTCACAACACTTATATTTATATTAGCCTAAGCTTTACTGTTTCAATCACTCAAATAATCAAAGAGATCTCCAGATAAATATAATATACCAAAAATATACAAAAATTAGTTACACGTTAAGTTCAGCCAGAGTCAATAACGCATTATAATTCTTTTTTACAACTGAAACAACATATTTAGAATAATTACAATATTTTGCCAGCTTAGGCAATATAAGTTTAACAACAAACGATTATATATTAGGAAATAAATTACGTAGACATATAATTTAATTATATAAATTATACATTGAATTAAAGCAGACGATAATAATAAAGAAAAGAATTATCAACATAAACAATATTTATTATTACTGTACAGAAATTTAAATAGAGCTAAATATTTTTGCAATGCGATATCCATACCATTTTTTTATGGTTAGTAGAGGAAATGAAAGTCCAAAAATAAATAAGGAACATTGTTTTATCCTATTATTGGATAGGATATTTCCTTTACGAATTCTCTTAACGTGTGTTCCGTAAGCAACTATTCAAAGAATTGGTTTATTCTGCTGAAAAACTAATAAGAACAATTAAGAAGTACATTTCAAAATGGAGCAAAGAACATTTCTACAAGAAAGGACTACTTATAAACGAAAGTGATAGCATTTTTGGAAAAACAGTTCGATGGATTACAGAAACTAGGATAGACAGTGGGCCACAAAAGTGTTCATACACGTGCTGTTTCTTATAAAATTTAATGTTTTCGACTAATAAAAATTAATATAATGCAATTGTAATTTTTTTCTGATATCTGCAACTTGTTCTTAATGGAATGATGTAATTAGTTTTTTAAAAATAGTATATTTAATTTTTTTTAAAAATTAGTTATCAAAAACCTACTAAAAATTACGCCACAAAAGTCTTTGTACACTTAACGAAAATCTCAACATAGCTTTAAATATTGCATTTATTTCTTAATTTAGTACTTAGTAGGATAGGTTTTAGTGTCCACAACAACTTTTAAACATCTTGGTATAGATTTAATCAGTTTCTTGTAGTTTTTGCATCGATTTTCCTCCATTCTTCTGTGATTATTGTTTTTACTTCACATTTTGTGTTTATTTGTCATGTTTTATTTTTCTTTTACATAAAAAGCTCACCAAATATGTTCTACTGGGCTAAATAAAATGATTGAAGAACTGTTTTCATAATTTGGGGACAGTTATAGAGACACCAGTGGCGCACATTGTCAGCAGTGCGCTTGGCGTCATTATTCTGTTAAAAAACGAAGTTATTTACAATGCCAAATTTTGGGCAGATAATTTAAATTTTCTTTTTAAAATATTTAAATAGAGCTCATGATTCACAATATCAACAAAAATATCAAATTACCAAATTCTGAGGCCCATTTACACCCCCACGCCAGAACACTTCTACCTTCATATTTTATTGATCCAACTAGATTCTTGGAATTAAGTTTCAGAAAATTCAAAATTGACAGCAAATGATTGGGATGGCAGATAATTACACATTTTTGGATCCGATGGGCCTATAATAGCTTGTAAATGAAAAATAAGGAGTTTAATCCCATGAATTTATGTGGAACAAGAACTCCTTCACTTCCATGCTGAAGTATGGAAGAGAAGGTGTTGTGGCGTGAAGGGGGGGGGGGTTAATTGGCCTCATAATTAGTTAATTTAGTATTTTACCTGGTATGTTCAATCATGAGCTCCATTTAATTATTTTAAAGAGAAATTTTAAATTATCCGTCCGAAATTTGGATATTGGAGACTACTTAATTTTTTAACAGGGTAACGGCGCCAAGTGCACTGCTCTCATTGTACGCCACTGGTGTCTCTATAACTACCCCCAAATTAGGAAAACACCCCTTCAATCACTTTATTTAGCCCAGTAGAACATATTTGGTGAGATTTTGATGTAAAAACAGAACACGTGACAAATAAACACAAAATGTGAAGTAAAAACAATATTTACCTAAGAATGGAGGAATATAGATGCAGAAATTACAAAAAACTTATTAAATCTATACCAAGACGTTTAAAAGTTGTTGTGAACAGTAAAAGATATCCTACTAAGTACTAAATTAAGAAAGATATATGATATTTAATGCTAAGTTGAGATTTTTGTTAAGTGTATGAAGACTTTAGTGGCGTAATTTTTTAGTAGCTTTTTGATAATTGATTTTAAAAAAATAGTTATACTATTTTTAAAAAATTAATTATGTAATTGCATTAAGAATAAGTTGCAGATATCATAAAAAAATTACAGTTACAATATATTAATTTTATTAGCGAAAACATTAAAGTTTTTAAGAAATTGCAAGTGTATTAACGCTTTTGAGGCCCACTGCATAAATTTTAATACCCTTTTTCAATTTCTACTTTCAGCTCACATTCTCTATTTATTTAATCTTGGTGGAATTCCCAATCGGTTATAAAATACATTTTAAAGCGCTCAATTGAGCTTAAATTTTATATACAGGATTATTTTGGATGACAATGCAGTAATTTAATTATATTTATTAAAAATCAATTAATTAAAACTAATTATTCAAATAATTACAAATATTGCTACGTTGGCATCATTTCTGGCGACTTAGTGACCCTTTTGGCGACTTGTGTCAAAACTTGAAAAAGGTTTTTTTCACACATTTTAAAGCGCTCTTTTGAGTTGAAATTTTCTGTATACTATTATTTTGGATAAAAAAAAATACGATAATTTAATTAAATTTAACTGACTGAAACTAATTATTTAAAAAATTACCGATACAGTCATGTTAGTTTCATTTTTAGTGACTTGGGTCAAAATTTTTTCCCTCACGTTTTAAAACTTTCAGTTGAACTGAAAATTTTTATATACGATTGTTTTGGATAACAATACGAAACTTTAATGATAATTAATAGAAATTAATTATTACTTAATATTGTGATTCTTTCATATGTACATATATACTTATTTATATTAATTGTAACTATTTAATAAAAAGTAGCTAAAAATTTTTTTTTGTTGATCTAAGTAGGAATTGACTTAAAAAAAATCTTCTTTTTGTTTTACTAAAATTCTTTCATAAGAAATTGAAATGAAACAATGTTTATTTTTTTTTCTCTAAAACTATCTTGTTATTTATCTAAACTTTTCTTTAACCCTTCAGAGGGGCATTTTTTTCCAGCAAAGTTATGTTAAAATATTTTGGGGATTGAGATTTATTTATAAAAAGAAATTCATTTGACTTATTACCCAAATTGTATTGAATTTTTCAAGATCCTTTTTATAGTGAGAAGTTACAAAACCACCACCCACTGGAAGCTTTTCAAAGGTAGGACATCTTATACATGTTTTGCATTTCTTTTTATAATTTAATACATAATATTTATAAAGTATATTTTGCTAATACTAAAATCTACGAAAGGAATTACTATTTTGATATATATATGTGTGTGTGTTCCGTATTAAAAGATTCAATATTATTTTTTATTACTTTCCATGAAATTTTTGAAAAAAAAACAGGGATCAACCCAATAGTGGATATCGCAAGGAGTGCAAATGTATATTGTTCTCTTTTCATGTGCTTTAGTAGAGCATAAACGACAGTAGAGCAAGAAGTATCTTTTTAGTAGAGCATAAACGACAACTTTTACAGTAGAACGTGAGACCGGACAATGTTGGGATAACCGAAAACCGCGCGCGAATTCGATCCATGCAGAATATGAAACCAGACACGATACTAATATTGAAAATCATCACATGCGGGAAACGTGCTTGAAGAAAAGGCAAAACTGGGGCAAAATGTCACAATTTTACCTTTATTGTGGAAAATAATAAGCACTTATTTTTCGCTGTACCATTGTATAGCTTCGTGTTTTTGCTGCAAGGTCTCTGATTCTCTTGAGCAGCAGTAGTTGAGTAGGACAGCACTCTGATTGTTGTTCCTACCACTCCATGGCTGTCTGTAACGCAAAAAACGGGTCAGCATGTTATGGACCCTTGCTACTTTCGTTTCGTTTTTACGCTTCACTTCCTCCCATTCTCAAGACGGTTCAATATTTAAAGTTTTGTCTCTATGTTCAAGACGTTGCGCTTCCGTTTTGAATTCAAAGCCATATCAGTTCACTTCTCAACAAAAGAGCACGTACACAATCCCTCACTTGGAAACAAACTGACCTAATATTCCGCGCAGATGTTTACAAAATCAAGCAAAGGAAATTCCCCAAATATCTCTGAGCTAGGGTTTTCCCGTCCCTTTTGGCCTCAAGCTAAACAGCTGTTGAGCATTGCACTGTTCGAAAACGTATTCATATACAGTACTTGTAGTTGACAAAAAACCCCCCACCTTGTTCAGATATTTGACGCTCCGGATAATAAACGTCGAATAAACGACGTTCTACTGTATGTGATTTTTGTAAAGTTGGCGTATCAATCAACTGCAATCAATCGTGTGTCATCGGGAACCCCTTTTTTGCTTTCCAGGAAACTTAAGGCCTATCCTTTGTGTTTTCGAATTGAAAATCAAAAAATCTGTCGTGCTAGCTTAAGTGCTAACGGCGCAAATTACAGATAGAAAAATAGATTATCATCGACAGTTAAAAATTAGTAAGAAGTATACTTACCACGACCTGATAAAGGGTTGAATTAATTTCATATGAAAAATTTTAAAATTTAAGGAATGCGCTTTTTAGTATACATAGGCTAATAAGTTAAAAATTTTTTTATCAAAACTGTGGAGGGCCAAAAATACTGCACAGGCTTAAGGCACAAAAAAGAATGCGATAATGAATATTATAAGAAGGTAAATTTTTAAGGATTCATTGAAAATTAAACCTATTTGGAAAAAGGATTAAAAATAAATTAATTTAGAATATTTCTATAAGTTCTTCAAGCGGTTTTTGAATCGCTTCAAGATTTTCGAAGAGGTAAAGTGTATTTATTTTTAGTACATTAAAAAGGGCATGTTCAGAAGAAAGTACTATTTACATTTTTATTGATACTTTGAATGTACTTTTTACCTCAATATATTTATAGTATTCCCGTTTTATAATTAATACAGAATCTTAAATTTCTTCTTTAAGCAAATACTACCATGAATGTTTTTGCTAAATGATAGATCTGATATGATATCCCAAACGGACTTAGTAGTATCATTCTTTAACCATCCTAAAATTCATTATCAGAGAGCCTTCTTTCAAAAAAACTTTGCAATTTGGTTAAAAGTAATCTCCATTTATTGATAGCTCTAAGTTTGTTAGTGAGTAAGCTATGAAATATTTTTTATTATTCGTTTTAATATTTTTATATTTGTGTTTCATCTTAACAAGGGCTTTAAATTCCATGAAAGTATTTCCAATATATCAATGAAGAGAATAAGCTGGGTCACAAAATGGTTCTTTTTCATTAACAAAGATCAGAAAAATATAGCGATGTCACCTTGCGAGAGAAATGTAGTCTGTTATTCAATACAAAGAAATGTAAGTAATTTTTAAGAAATTTTAGCAAGGAGTTTTTTTCTTAGCTAAAATTCCTCTCATTTCTAATATTCAAGTAAAACTTAATACAAACAGCTTTTTTTCTTATGTTATTAAAATCTAAGAGATTATAAGTTAACCAAATGCAAAAAAAAAAAAGAATAGAAAATGACAGTGAAAAAACCTCATATGAGAATTTTCGTAAATCTCGATTTTGTTTCCTTTGGGGCTTAAACAGAAATAAAGTCATTATGTAAACATTGATTACAAAAACTCTCGAATCTAACTAACACAGAAATTGAATTTTCTTTTTTAATAACCGAAGCTTTGTATTCAGAAAAGGTACAATAAACAAAATCGATGGTTCTTTTTATCTCTCTAGAATTAAGACACGTAATGCATTCTTGAGAATCTGAATACATGATAGTTTAAGTTTTCTTAGAAAGAGATTAACAATGTTTATATTTACTTACTTACTTTACAACGTTTTCTTACCTTATGTAAGACTAAATATTTTCCCTCATATTTAATGTCAGATTTACTCATCCGCAACCTTAATTTTTCAGAGAGACAATGTTTAAATTTTTTAAGGTATTATATTCGTTTTTTGGTAATTTTGAAATTAAACCTATTTAACGAGGAATTTTTTTCTTTAATAAATAACACTGTCATTTCACAAGCGTCATATACTATAAGATTATTTAGTATTCTTTATAATGAATGATTTAGGATTACAATTTGCAAGGAGAATGACTTTATAAGTATTATAAGTAGTATTAGAGTATCCTTGTATATACTTAGGGACTAGCATTTTCATCGTATTATCTCAGAATCGTAATCCCAAATCTTTCATCCATACTTTATTTCAGGATACCATCAGCGTATATTTTTGTTATTGTGATAAGCATTATAAGGTAAAATGAAATAATAAAAATAGTTCAAACTCAAAGCCATTTAAATTCTAATATTATGAAAAAGAATGTAAAGGCTTGTTTAAATCAGTATTCATAATTCGAGTTAAATAGTTATGGTTGGAAGTAGAGAGGTAATTCAAATAGCAAATCCTCACTAAAACAGTTATAAAAGTAAGTTATAAGTGTACGAGAAATTAAATTTATTAAATGATATTTTAAACTTTAAATGTAGAGCGTAGCGTAAAACTATGTTAATATTACAGTGGTATACTATACAACTGCAAAATAATCTGTCTTACAGGATGACGAAGAGAATTGCGAGAAGAACTAAAAATATCTTAAAACTAAGGTTGTAGACAGAAATTTTTCTTTCAAGTTTCCAAAACCTAACCATGAGGAAAAGATGTTTTCTGGTTTGTAGATGATGGGAAAAAAGAATTTTTGTTAAGTATACTGACTCAAGGGAAATGAAGTTAAGGTATTTGAACTTTCTTTAGGGTAAGAAAGAAGTCAAAGTAATTTTTGTTAACGAAACATTTAAAAGAGTTCGACATTTTACATTAATTCTTTAAAAAAAAATCATACTGTTTTATGCCAGTGCTTATGAAAGACGGAAGTGAAAGACGGAAACAAGCTTGAATTGGACCGATTAGAGGGTGCAAGGAGAGAGAGCTGGGGTTACGTAATGTTTACATTGTGCTATCTACTCAGCACACACTTATTAATAAAAAACGTTTCGATCATTTATAATATAAAAAAAAAAGTTTATTTTGAGTTTAAAATCACTTAATTAAAGTGAAATCTTTTTCCAATTTCTTTGAAATTTCCATTTGTGGCAATATTAAATTTCGAAATTATTTTTTTCCTTATCTTCATACCTTAGAACATCTTTTCAACTTAAGGTAGGTTCCGATAAATATTTATTTTTTTCTTCATATAACTGCAATCCATTCTATTGTATACTATCATGACTACTCTTATTACTAATGGGTTTTATTCTGCTCACATTGCAACCATGTCTAATCCAAAACTTAAAAAAAAAATCTCGCATTTTTAAGTGCCCAGTTGAGCTGCAATTTTCTACACACGATGGTTTTGAATGACAATACGATAATTTAATTATAATTCATAAACATTAATTGATTAACACTAATTTTTTAAAGAATTAAATTTTACTCATAATTCCGGATTGCTTTCGACATTAAACAGTTGAATATTGAAACTAGAAAAATTAAATTATTCGTTCGTAAAATTAAGATATTAAAACTAATTATTTAATAGATTCGATTTGACTCAACGCGTTCCCTTTTGCTCTTAACGTTTGAGGTATAAGAAAATTATGTTACACAAAGTGTGAAGTTTGAAAGGAAACCTATGTTAAAATTTTACCGGTGTTATTTTTATGTTGATAAGTTCTATGTCGGTAAAGAGACTGAGATTAAAAATAAAACAGAAGATTTGGATGTCACTTTTTACATCAAGTTCATAAAAATTGTTCGGTTCAAACACGAAAAGACTTCGAGTCAATGTACGAAACAGGTAATAATCAGCAGCGTCAAACCAGAAGAATAGAAAGAGTTGTGACGTCTTACGCGTCTTTTCTTTAACAAGTCCTTTGGGTTCTTTGGGCCAGAATTAATGGCAACTCTTTTCCAACCAAATCCAAGAAACGAGATGTGAAGAAGAAATGCAAATAAACCGACTTTAAATATAGGATCTTAGAGTAAGCGGGATAGCAATGTAAAGGAATGCTAGACAGTTGATGTGCGTTGTGGCAGTTGATGATTATTGTAGCTCGTGGTTCAAGATTTAAGTTCTACGTGTCGTGGATGAATATATTGGTGTTCGACTAGAAGTAAACCGTCAAGCTGCATACCATTGCAGATAAAGACAAGTAGCATTACAGAATAATATAAGGTAGGATAGATTACACTTTATTAGAATTGAGGATTAGGTGGTTCGATTATTGAGATTGGTCTGAATTATATTGTGTGTTGCGTATTGCGTCATCGTAGATTCTCTCATATTAATTATTATAATTATATTTGTTAAAAGTTTAAGTTGAATATCTTAATAAAGTCATATTAAGATAATGTATGATCCGAGTCATTTCGCTAACCCTACACCTCTAGCTCACGCTGATATTTCGAGGGATGTACTTCCAAGGGGAGGTACATCACAGGGTAATATAGACCACCCAACCAAATCCCATTAAGTTTTGATGAGTTATGACAATTATACATGTAACGTTTTTCTGATTGTTGCTAATTGACGATGATGGGCTATTTCGCAAAGCTGTAGATCCCCTTTGTCAACTTAAATGTAGTAAAAGGCGATATTAATGATTTAGTTATTGGAACTACTTACCAGAGAATTACACTTTGCACATTCTACCATGTATTCAACCAAACTTCCTTCGGATGGAGTTCTAATTTTTGGCATCGATATTGGTGGTTCGGAAAACCGGCACTCAATGTATAGACGTTTTATGTTATGATACATAGATATATAATTCATGTCCTGTTCCGTTTAAGGAATAGTTCATTTTCGTTTGGAAAAGGGGAAAGATTCGCCGATTTTTTTTCTCAGATATTCAGGAATCTAATATGCAACCCAACGATCTAGAGTTCTGTTGATAATTCACAGTTTCTGCTATCTTTCGACTGTTGTCCCGTAACACTGAGAAGGCTTCGGATAATTCTTACCTGATAGAATTTGGGCTTTTGTTTTACCAAGAAAAGTGAGAAGAGGATTACATGTTTTATGATTTTGGCAGCTTCTGTCTTCTCTCCTGACTTTCCAGAACGTACTGTCATCACTTACATTTCCCACTATTGACGTATGTCGTGGTACCTCCTAATGTTGGTTGATGTGGAGATATCGCTGATCATTGGGATTCCCCGGGAATCTGAACGCACCATGGGTGGAGAAGTCATTGAATCAAAATCAAAATTATTACAAACAAAAGAAAAAAAAGAAATTTTAATCACTTATTCAATTCCTAATACTAGCTCACTATCTCAATATATTTATTTATCTTGGTGGAATATTCAAATGTTAATACAATACATTTTAAAGCGCTCAATTGAGCTGAAATTTTATATACATTATTATTTTGGATGACAATACAATAATTTTTGATTATAATTAATAAAAATTAATTGATTAAAACTAATTATTCAAAGAATTACAAATACAGCTACGTTGGCATCATTTGTGGCGACTTAGCGACCATTTTGGCGACTTGTGTCAAAATTTCAAAAGGTTTTTTTTTCTCACGTTTTAAAGCATTCAGTTGAGCTGAAATTTTATATAGACGATTATTTTGGATGAGAGAGAGAGAGAGAGAGACAATACAAATTAATTACCACTTATAAAATATTTAATAAGTCATTTTTAAATAAATTTATTTAGATTTAATAAATGTATTTAAATAATTTTGATAAATTTATTTAAGTAAGTTTGATAATAAACTAATAATAATTTCAATAATAAACAATAATTTTAATAATAAATAATAATTTTAATAATAAATAATAATTTTAATAATAAATAATAATTTTAATAATAAATTAATAATTTTAATAATAAATTAATATTTTTAATAATAAATAATAATTTTAATAATAATTTTAATAATAAATAATAATTTTAATAATAAATAATAATTTTAATAATAAATTAATAATAATTTCAATAATAAATAATAATTCTAATAATAAATTAATAATAATTTCAGTAATAAATAATAATTCTAATAATAAATTAATAATAATTTCAGTAATAAATAATAATTCTAATAATAAATTAATAATAATTTCAGTAATAAATAATAATTCTAATAATAAATTAATAATAATTTTATTAATAAACTAATAAGAATTCTGTAAATAATAATTTTAATAATAAATTAATAAGAATTCTGAAAATAACAATTCTTAATAATAATTAATTACATAATTTAATTAATCAATTAATTTTAATAATAAATTAATAAGAATTCTGAAAATAACAATTCTTAATAATAATTAATTACATAATTTAATTAATCAATTAATTTTAATAATAAATTAATAAGAATTCTGAAAATAACAATTCTTAATAATAATTAATTACATAATTTAATTAATCAATTAATTTTAATTAATTAAGCGATTGATGTTGATTAATTTTATTAAGTAGTTTATCAATTTTAATTACCAATACTTTTAATTAATTAATTTTAATTAATCGATTAATTAATTCATTAATTGCAATTGCTAATACTTTTAATTACTTAATTTTAATTAATCGATTAATTAATTCATTAATTGCAATTGCTAATAATTTTAATTACTTAATTTTAATTAATCGATTAATTAATTCATTAATTGTAATTGCTAATACTTTTAATTAATAATAATTTTAAGTAATTTTACTAATAAATAATTTAAATAATGTATTTATTTAATTTTTTTACTTTATAAAATACAAAATAGTTACATAAAAAAATTAATATTTAATAAACTTTTGATAAATAAATTTATTTAATTTAAAAAAAATAATTAAATGATTTGAAAAAAAAAGTCGTGCGCGTGAATAGAACCCTAACCTCACGAATAGTAAGCAGATGATCTACCAAGTAGGCTACGGAGTCGATGGAGGAAATTAAAACTTAATTGTATGAAAGCTAAGCATGATTTTCGAAGGCTATTTTCTCTGAATTGACTGGCCATTCGGCGGAACTATATTTATGATTGAACACACTAAAGGAGTACTACTATTATACCCAGTCACGACCCCAAAGGAGTTTCCTTTGGGGCCTTGTTAGATTAAAACCTAAGAAACTCAAAACGCAGATTTTTTCTACCTTACACAACAGCCCTATTTATATGAATATTATTTTGTTTATAATGGTGTATGTGTGTTATATATCTGATTTACAAATTGCTCATAAAAGAATAGAATTCATTATAAACGTAAATAACGTTAGTTATTTTAGTGCCTGTTATCTTATTTAAAAACGTATATCATCCAATTTTTAAATAAACATTAAGGTATTCAAACTTTAATTGAGTTATAATATAAGCTTGAATAATATTGATTACACATTAGGGGGGTGATCGAAAATTTTCTTTCCAGAATTTCTAAACCCACCTATGCGGAACTATGCTTAGATAAAGGAAAAAATAAAATAAAATAAACTTAGGTTAAGTATGGCCAGAAGGGAAATGAAGTTTAGGGATTTAATCTTTCTTTACGGCAAAAAAGCACAATAATTTTTGTCAAAATGAAACAGGCATTTTAGTGCTTTTTAAGATTTATTACAATGAGAGGACACATACCAAAAAACTACTTGAAAAAAGCATCAAGTACATTTAGCTGCTTCATCTATGTATATAAAAATGGATGTTTGTATATATGAAATCACATCGCTCCAACACCGTTCAACCGATCGCTACAAAAATCGGCACGTAAAAGTTTTTTGTGTGGAGAAGGTTTTTGTTTATCCCCTTTGTTGCAGCTCCCCACCAGGTGGCGCTACAACATATCAACTTTTACACCGTTCAATCAATTGCCAAGTTGCCAACAGGGTCTCCAAAAATGTTGCCAACGTGGCTCTATCGCCAATTGTTTCGTTATGTTTCCATTGAATCGCCATTATAATCTATGGGACGACGTTGCTTGCGAATATTACAATTTTAACATAAAATAGATACAACAGAAAGTAATATATACGTATTACACAGCCAGATATAAATTATTGACACAATTTTAAGCGTTCATTATACAAAATTAGTAACAATGTGTTACTTAGGACGGTGTTTTCAAAAACCGACCCATAAGAGGCTTACTGGGTGTTGTAGATTTAGAAAAGTCCTTTTTATCAGCTATTAGATCTACAGACTTAAAATTTAAGAAATATATTTTTTTTTGTTCAAATGAGATATGCAAAAGGCTTTTTTGTTTAATTCGGAATTCACGTGAAATTAACTTCATTAATAACTTCTTTATCCTTCAATTTGTATTGTTTAATTTTTGGATTTACCCGTTTGAAGAACGAGTACACCAGCAAGTTAGTATCAAAGTTTTAAAATGGCTACTATCGA
Source organism: Trichonephila clavipes (assembly GCA_019973935.1). Taxonomy (NCBI): domain Eukaryota; kingdom Metazoa; phylum Arthropoda; class Arachnida; order Araneae; family Nephilidae; genus Trichonephila; species Trichonephila clavipes. The sequence goes on from BMAU01020439.1 coordinate 398,139, forward strand.
AGCCACAGTGAACGATACAGCTGAAGACGGAGAAAAGCTGGTATCGAACTGATCTGACTGTTTTGGGGGAGAGAACTGAACTATAAATTGCCGCAGTGTACATTGTTTTACTTACTATTCAGTTATCATCAATATAGCAAAAATTTAAAATATATATTATTTAATTTATACTGTAGAAAAAATTGCTTTGAGTCTAAAATCATCTAGTCAAAATTAAGTCTCCTTCCACTTTTCAAAAATTCAACTTTTTCTGTGGCAATATCCAATTTGAAACTATTTTTCTTTGATCTCAATTCCATAAAACATCTTTTTTCCGCAAAGGTCAGGTTTTAGTTGACAATGGTTTTTTCCTCTACGTAATCACGAACCACCCTATTACAAATGAATATTTTCTTATTTATAAACCAACATTAAATTTTTAATAAATTTATATTTTTTATTTTTAAATTTGTGGAGCGTTGCACGTTGCACGTTAAACATTATACTAAATATGGTAAATTCGGGAATGGGTTCTATGAAGTTTCATTTAGTTTAACAATTATCTATTCATTTAAGTTAGACAACAACAACACATATTATTAACAAAAATAGTCGGCAAAGTACACGGATGTCTCTTCCTAATTACACCATTCTTTCCTCGCCTAGCTTCTACTGATGTTTAGTGGTCGCTAGAGCGCACTTGTGCTGCTTGGTACAGTCAGTTACAATTTTTATGAAAAGTGTCGTGTTTCAAATGTATTTAATCTTCTACAAAAATGTACATTATTACGTTTACATACGTTATGTACAATCATGGACAAAAATAATTACCACACCAAGAAGGAGTCGTCAAAATAAAACGGAATTTTATATACGTAAGAACTACTGTGATATAAGTAAATAATTCGAATATAAAAAAAGGATAATTTATTTCTAAGCAAAAGGCAAAAGAACGGAGGATTTGAAACCCTGTTGAACCCCCTCTGGCGCGAATACACGATGGGATACGATCGGGCCTTCAGGCATAAAGTTCTGTATGACGTCTTGAGACATTTCCTTCCAAATTTGTTGTAACCTTGCCTCTACTTCGTTCAAACTCGGGGAATGTCCATCGCCAATCCAATTGATCCCAATATGCTCGATTGGTGACAAATCTGGAGATCGAACAGGCCAAGGAAAGGTAGTAACAATGTGAAGAGTCTTGTGACGCACTTGCCGTATAAGCTCGAGCATTGCCATATTGAAAAATGGCTCCTGGAAGCCGTTGCATGAGTGGCAACACATGTGGTTGCAGGATGTCATGAACATACCGCTGGGCTGTCATGGTCCCACGGATCAATACTAGGGTTAACCGTGTAATTTAGGCAATGACACCCCATGCCATTTCAGCTGCTTGGGGAGTGATGTGTGTCGCTGTAAACAAAGGCAGGATTGAGGCGTTCACCACGGGGTCTCCACAAACGAACACGATTGTCATCATTGCTGAGATTGAATCTGGATTCGTTGCTAAAGACAACCTGGTTCAATTCCACTGCAGTTCAGTTTCTTCGTGCGCGGCACCACTCCAAACGGATGCGTCTATGGGTGAGCGTCAAGGGCAGCACACATAATGGGTGCCGCGATCCCAAATGTCCGTCAGCCAGGCTCTTTCGTACGGCTCGAGAAAACACAGGGACCCCTATTGAAGGTGCTACCTTTGCCTGGATGGCGGCCGATGAAGCAGTTGGCTGTATGCGTGCATTTTTTTCGATGTGGTGGTCTTCTCGACGACTGGTCTGTCGAGGGCGTCTTGAGCCTGATCTTCGTGTAAATGAAGTCTCTCGGATCCACTGGTCCTACGACCTCCTCACAACACTATCAGAGCGTCCTAATTGACGAGCTACTCGCCTATCTGACCACCCAGCTTCCTTCATACCGATGATTCTCCTCTTCTCAAACTGCGACAGCTGCTCATATTGTCTTCGAAAACGGCGTAATGGCATGTCTTCCTCAGTTCTTGCTTTGTAAACGATTCAGCACACTCAAACAAGCTTTGGTTACCTGTTTTATACTCCACGGAGAATGACTTTAAACATGCCCTCTACCGGCTATACGTAATGCGCAATCACGCTGCATTTCTAATAATTTGCATATCTTCACGACATGTACCTTCATGCCAAGTTTCGTAACGATCCCGCAATTACTTTTTGGTCCACTGATTTTTTTGTCCATGAGTGTATTTCATTTAAAAAGTATTTTATTTATAATTGTTCCTTATCTTACTATAGATGGAATGTGTTAAATCATTTGGAATGAATTCTTATCTAACGTCATTAATCGTATGTTGAAACCCACCATTCTAAAAATAGTAATAAATCAAAATTATGGCTAAAATAGACTTTTAGAAAATTAAACGATGAGTCGTTAATGGCATCAAAAGCCTAAGTAAAAATAGTATCTATTATTATCTCAACAAATATACATAAATAACCAATTGAGAAGTGGATATTTATTTTTTCAGAATTTATAACTACGGTGTTGCCTTTAGGAAAAGTATAGTTAATAAAATTATGTCTGAATTTTATTACTCTCGGAATAACATGCCTAAAATGTTTCCAAACATTTTTACAGGAACTTTGTAAAAATTTTGACTTATAAATTCAATATTTGTATTTTCACAACCAATTTTCTTCTTCATGTTGAATTTTTCTCGGATGCCGTCTTCAAAAAGTGAAATATTTCTCCATTTCTACGTGTTTGAAAGAAATAAATTTTATCGTTACAATAATGAGTTGTATAAATAAAAATAATATTTAAATTCTTACAAAATTAGTTTTTAAAAGTGTTCTTAGAATGTTAAACGGTTTTTTTCTTTCACACAACATATTCAAGTTATAATTACAATAGTCTTAAGAGAAAAAAAACTCTTTTTTAAATTAAAAAATGACAATTTCTTAAGCAATGGGAAAAATTTAAGCAAACGAACTAGAAATGCTGCGAAAATTTGCAGTCATCTTTGCATTTTGAAAAGTTTGAAATATTTGAATATAAGGACTCTGGATGCATAAAAAGTCAAAGAAAATTATGAAGACCAACAGTGTATGTGAAAAAATGTTTCAATTATTAAAATTTCTTATTTTGTCTTCTTTTTAAAATAAAATGAGCGTGTGAGAGACATGATACCGTTGATATTGTTTGATGCTTTTCTTAATATTGCGTTGCACGTTGAAAGACAAAATTATTTACTTAATATTTTTTTGAAAAAGTTTCGATAGTTCATATTAAATGTGACATTACGTTGAGAGACAAACATTTTTTTCAAAGAATTCTACTTTTATATCAAATGGATTATTAGTCTTTCCGGGAAAAGATTTGTTCAAAATGAATAATGAATAGAAGTAGAGTTTATCTGACAATAAATACTTTGAAACAAACTAACCATTTTCTTGTTAATGCCACACAACCCATTTTTGATATCTCTATGACAAAAACATTTTATGTATAAAAACTCCTGGTCACACACAAAATGCAACACTGAAGGAAGCATGCAAAAACCATGGGAAATTTACATCATATGTTGGGGGCGATGAGGTATGCAAATCATTAGCCTATAGGAATTGTGGATTATCCTTCAGAGAAATCGGTCAACGTGTTGGACCAAACCAATCAACTGTGATGGGATTCTGATGGGATTCTGTCATCACTGGATGCAGGAGGAAACGACGGATCGACGGGGCCAATCACACCCACCCCTTTGCACCACTGCCTGTGATGACAGGCGGATTGTGCGCAAGGCAGTGGGGGATCACGCAGTTATATCACGAAACACGTCACCACAGATTCAGTCTGTTACGCGCGACTTTGAAGACAACGCGGTGAGAGGCTGCTGAACTGTTGCGATATGCATCGCCACATTGGCCCTTCACCTGGTATCATGGTTTGGGGTGTTATTGAATTTCACTGCCGCACCTTTCTAGTATGCATTGCCAGTACACTGAACAGCCAGCCCTAGATCTCTGAGGTGTTGGAGCCCGTGGTCCTCTAATACATTCAGAGTTTGCCATCAGCCATATTCCAACAGGATAATACGCAACCACACGTGGCACGCAATGTTCAAGAGCTTCTTTAATCATCAGATTGAATTGCTTCCTTGAATTGATTGTTCTCCGGATTTATCGCCAATCGAAAACGTGTCGTCCATGCTTGCACAACGACTGGCCCGGGATGCATCACCCGCTGCTATATCATATCAACTTTGGCAATATGAAGAAGTCGCATAGACTGCTGTACTCCAAGGATACATCCAAAGCCTCTTCGATTCTATGCCTAGGCGTGTGGCAGCGGTTATAGCCAACAATGCCTGCTACCCTAACTGCCGATTTTGCCATCGTCCACATGTCACAAAAGGCAGTAATTTTAATCACTTGATCTTTGTACAATATGTTATCTGCCAAATAAATTTTCCTGTCATATCTCTGGTCCTTGCTGTTGTATTTTGTGCGGATAGCAGTGTGTATATATATCCTTTACACTGCAGTAGAAATTAAAACCCAAAACAAGCATCAAGTGAGTGAGTGCTTATTAACGTCGCCCAATAAAGCAACACAAAGGTTATTGGTTAACTCGGTTGAATGACGAAGACGATACCGTAGCTGGTTAAAACCTCTCCAAACTACCGTATCATGCAAAGAAAGGACTTGAGCCTCGGCGGGTTTAACGCGCGTCAGCCTTGCACTTGATGGGTTTTCATTGGTTCTTGGAATAGAACTCATGACATGCCAGCCACGAGTTCGCTACCATAACCATTAGCTTACCACAACCACACACAAAATCCAGATAAAAATAACTCTCCACAAAACTAGGAAATGTATACCATTTCAAGAAACTCGCACGTTAGAGGAGGAAATGATGAGTATGAATCTGTACCTCAGAAGAACCTTCGCTATGCGTAGAATATTCTTACCTTTAGCACAAACGATAGTGAAAACGATGATTTTTCTTTTACAAAATTTCAAGTGTGAAACGTTTATACTACATTTTATCTTTCTTTATGAAAGTAGAACATTTTTGTTCAATTTTGCCTTTTCGCTATTGTTATTTTGACGAATTGTGTCTTTTAAAGTACTAGATTTTTCAATTCCTACTATTAACTCACACTCTCTATACATTTATTTATCTTGGTGAAATTATCAATCGTTAAAATAAAATACATTTTAAAACGCTTAATTTAACTGAAATTTTACATACATGATTTTATTTTGGAGGACAATACAATAATTTAATTATAATTAATAAAAATTAATTGATTAAAACTAATTATTTAAAGAATTACAGACATAGCCACGTTGGCATCCTTTCTGGCGACTTAGCGACTTGATCTATGTAGGAATTGACTGAAATTTTTTTTTAAAATTACTTGTTACACTTTTCTTCTTACTCTGAAGTATGATTTTAGTATATTTAATCTATTTTAAACTATTATATAATAAAGTATTTCCCAAATTGGCTCTTGCACCACAAAAAAAACTATCTACTTTATGTGATTTTGTTTTAATCCGGTCTCTTACATAAATATGTATATCGTAGATAAATGGAAATTTTAAAACAGTAAGAATGGATTTTTAAATCTTATATTGACAGCGAGTTACAATGTACTAATTTGTAGTTTACTTCCGATATGAAATTCTTATCATAAATTGAATAAAAAAGATATACATAGAAAGTAGAAACCACACTTTCACCTTCAAATCGTTATATTTACACGAATCTCTACTGACACAGCTCTCACAGAAGAATGCCCCGAGCCAAATTTCTACGTTTATTTCTTTCTTCCTTACTTTTTTTAAGAGTGAATCAATCACACATTTTTAGCCAGTTTTTTATTGCATTTTGTCATACTTTTTGGTTTTCTATATGGAATCATGTAATTTAATTTTATGGTGTGATGTTCTTCGGACTCGACACGTCATAAAAATTATTCTTTCTTCTTATTCGACTCAATTTTTTTGCGAAGAATGCCTTATTCAGGTAGATTGCACCTAAGTTCCTGAACTTTTTATTAATCTTTCCACAAGTAATTAACAGCAATTAATTTAATGAATCAATAAATGCTCTTCTTAATGCAATAAGGCATAATCAATGAATTATGAAAACAAATTTCTCTCTTTATTCAAAGTCATGGTCAAAGCTTAAACAGTTTCTGCTCTACTTCTCTAATTTGAAATTGCATGAATCATACACTTTGCCTTGTAGTTTTTTAAATTTCTTAAAGTGCAATAAATATAATCTTTTAAATAAAAGGAATCTGATGAATTAAATGGATTTAAAGAACAAATAAATTATATAAGAAAGAGGGAGACACTCATCCGTTATGATTTAGATATCTGTATTAATTTTGCTTTAAAATGTTTGGTTTTAGTAAAATTTAACATAACATTCTCTATAACAGCAAATTGAACAGAAGTATAGAAAGGGTTGAGAGTGAAGACCTAATAGTACGTTGCTTGTTTGGCAGAAAAGTCAAGAACTAGTACATATTTGAAGAAATTAGGAAAATTATAACAAGAACAATAACCTTGGAAACAGATAAAATGATACACAACAGTTCCTTTAAGAAAATATTGTTTTATACTCCTCTTTCGATTAATAGCTCGTCTAAAAGCTTTTTTTCTTTATTCTTTTTTAAATAGAAAGTGTCATTTTTTTCAATCGGGGCTGAAGTTAAGTTCAAGTTCAGTACCATATAGGTAGATACAAATTACCGCAATGTAATATTGACATATATTTGTCTATCAATGCACCCCAATAACTCTCCCCGCTTTCCCCCTGGAGTTGATTTCCGTAAAATCCATTCTTAGTAGAACTCTATTCAAATAAAGAAACGTGCTCAGCAAATTTCAAGTAAATGGGTTAAATTCAAAAACAGGAATTTTTCTATAATACGCCATAATCCCTCGCAACCCCACTCCTTTGGGGGTCCGTTTTCGCAAAACTATTTTTAAAAGGAACTCTATTCCACGAACGGAACATACCTTCTAATTTTCAAGCAGGTGGGTCTATTAGTTGAAAAGCGGAAATATTTATCTATTACGCCCCTTAATCCCCCTCAGTGACCCATGGGGATCATTTTTTTCCCAAAACTATTTTGTAGCGGATCTCTACACCATGAAAGGAATCCGCTTACCAAATTTTAAGACAGTACGTCTAATAGTTAAAAAATGGCAATAATTATCTTTAACGCCCCGTAAGACCCCACAACGCCACTTAGGAAGCGATTTTCACGAAACCAATCTTATAGCGGATCTCTACTCAATGAATGGTATCTGCTTACTCAATTTCAAGATTTTACGTCTAATAGTTTAAAAAAGGAGTTAATTGTCTATAACGCCCCTTAATTCTCCACAACGCCACTTGGAGGTCAATTTTCACAAAACCTATTTTGTAGCGCATCTCTACTCTATGAAAGGAATCAGCTTACCAAATTTCAAGACTGTACGTCTAACAGTTTAAAAATGGATTGGGTTTAATCTTGGGGCTCGATTTTTGCAAAATCCGTTCTTAGCGGATGTCTACTCCATGAAGGGGTCCTATCTACCAAATTTCAAATCTGTAGGTTTAATAGTTTCGGAGATATCGTGATTAGAGTCAGTGAGTCGCTTTTCTCCTTTATATATTTAGATTAAGAATTATTTGTTTACTTTTTAGTTTGATATATATATATATATATATATATATATATATATATATATATATATATATATATATATATATATATATAATAATAATAATAATAATAAAAAAAATTTTCAATGTTGTTTAGATCATGAATACCCTTTTAATTTCTTATTAACTTATATTCCTCACAAATACATTAACCGTCTTGCTACTTCTAATTCCAAAACCACCACACAACAATAGGATTTCAAAGTCAGCATGTTAGTGGTCTTGCTGTGAAGATTATATCATAACACTCACATCACAGTTTACATTTTTTTCACACACATCTTGAACATCTTACACATTGTTGACAACCAACCAAATTAGAGCCTAGCAAATTTACATTTTTGACAATCAACGAATTCAAATTCTACCATATTTGATTGTCGTCTTTTTTTTAATATCTGTCTTTGCTGGCTGGTTTAAAAGGATTAGCTCAAAAGATGTGTTTATGTATATTCGAATTTTTAACTTGGTGAATAATTGATTTTCATTGATGTCAAGACGCTTGATTTCTCTTCGTAAAAGCTCTGTGAATAAAAGAAATTTTGTTAAATAATTTTTTGAAAAATACTTTTCTTATATAATTGTTTTAGGATTTTTCTTACTTTTCTTACGTAATTGTTTTGCGATTTTTCTGCATTAAGAGTTTGGGAGAGTTTGTTACATAATAGTATTGAGTGGTTTTATCATACTCTCTGAGTTTTTACATACTCTTAATTTTTGTTTATTTTATTTTATTTGGTTTTTCCTACCGAGTTGCAAAGGGGGAAGGTTGGCGCCTTCAAACTAGTTTAACCCCACTTATTCGGTCCTAAGTCCGAAATTGCTTTCTGACTCGCTAGGTTCTTCTTTTTTGTAGTTTCTTTTTTATTTTTCTATCATTTTGATCTTCATGTTTAGCTTTTATATTTTTATTACACTATTTCTTGTTATGTTCATTATCTATTATTTCTTGTTTTTGATATATAATACAAATTTCTCTCTCTCTCTCTCTCTCTCTGTATATATATACACACTTTTAAAGCATGCTTTTTAGTTTTTTTAAAACTATAATTTATTTTTCATTTTTTAGTTTGATCTACAATAAAAGCCTGTTTTTTTAGTTTTTAAAACTATCATTTATTCTTTGTTTAATTTATCCTTGAGTTTGATATTTGGAGTCAGAATTATGTGACTGCTGGAATTAGTCTTGCTTTTCAATGGATATTAGTTGTTGAGGCTGAAGAGTATTTATTCTCTCCGTTTCCGGGGCCTCGGATGAGTCCCATATTGTTATCTTTCAAAGATTCCGTCTAGGTCTAACTAATAAAAGAAATATTAAATGTGAATCGTATTATCACCTTTTAAACGTATTGCTATAATTTTAATTCGTATGATCACTTCAAAACGTATTGTTTTATAAATAGAAAAAGTATTTAGCAGTTAGAACATAAATTATTATTATTCACATGCACGAGTCTTTTTTTTTAATTTCTATTTTCAGAAACCCACCCTACCCTTTTTTACATAAAGAACACTTTTGTTTGCTTTATTTGTATTAACCACAATCCTACTTGCGGTTTTGGGTTCCAACTCTATCTTTAAGTCGCTAAATTCGGAATTAGTCACCAAATCTCGAAATCCTTAAAATCCTTATTTTTAATCAGGAAAATGAAACAGAATTATGAAATTATTCAATTGTCATCGATCCTTGAAAGTGTACAGAATTTCAAATTAATCTGACCTTTTAAAGTGGGTAAAAATCGAGTTCAAAGATTTCATTACATACAAGTGAAACTTATAAAAGCGTGTTAAAAAGGACGAATACCTACTACCACTCAATCAGGAGTTATTCAAGCATCACGAGATCATTTATTTACTTTTTTAGTCTTTTATCATTGCAAGCTGTAACCTACCCGCTTCCTATCCCATCCCATACCTCCATTCCATCCCATGTTAACATCTTTGAAACGAACAAGGGGATCTCCTGGCTAAAGAGAGTTGTAATGTTTCTTCACCTACCTCTTCAACCCTCACCTACTCTGAACATCAATTTAGGGTTAAATCTAAAATTTTAAAGGAGTGCAGGAACCCACCCAACCATCACTGGTATGAAAGCAAACGTCCAGGATCCTCATTCCTACTTAAATGGGGCAAAGCCTCTCAGACTGCAATCTCTTGATTGAAAGGTGGTCACATAAAGAGTCTTTCCTTTTGTGGAGGCAGGAAGACTTTTGCTCTTTTCACCAAGTGCAAAACTCAGCAAGCTTCTGCAGATCACATCTTGGACTGCTTGGGACTTTCGAGGGAGGATCTTTTTTCCTCTCTCCTCCTGGTATTGGATTTCTTAAGGGTCAATGGTCTTTTGAGTCTTATCTGACTCCATCAGACAGACAAAGGATTAGCCATAACAACAACAACCTACCCTCTTGGCTGGCATTTCATGATAATGTATGATTATAATATTTTTAAAGTTCTTGATATTTAAGGTTTAGCACTAACTTTTCAACTATGGAGAATATTTCATTTGTCCTAACTTCTTGATTTAAAAAGAACATGACTTAAATTTCTAAGACGGGATGCATTGATCTTTAACGTTTCCATAACCTCACCTTTTAGGAGCCGGCTTTCACAAAACCCGTTCTTAGTGAAATTTTGCTTAATAAAAGAAACATCCTTACAAAGTTTCAATTCTGTTTGGATTTAATAATTGATAAATGAAAATATATATTAATCCATAACGCCCCCACAACCCCCTGGAAGTTAATGTTAACCAAACTCATTCATAGAAGATCTCTATTGACCAAAAGAAGCACGATAGTCAAATTTCAAGCCTGTCCATTCAATAAATCAAAAACCGAAATTTTTGCATCCCTCCTCTTGGGTGCTGATTTCCGCAAAATCATTTTTTTAGTGTTGTTAAATCAAACGATGACATCAAAGGTAGTAATCCTTTTCTAAACAGGAGATGGAATGATATTCCTCTGCATATCACGAGAAGTTCCGAATATTGACACAACGCTTTGATGTGTTACAGCAGCTCAAAGTTGCAGCACTGGACAAGGATTTAAAAAGTGCTTGTGTAAAAAAATGAACAATTGTAAAAAGAGAGCTTGTTTCAAAAAAAAATATACTATCTAATTTTTTTTTAATGCGCCATGTATTTATAACGGACTAAAAGTATAATTTTTGTTTTCGTCTTTTTCGTTTTCTTCACCTTTCTCTCTTCCTTTTCATATTTTTTTCTTCTTTTTCACATTTTCGTCATCCATATCTGAGCTGTGGTGCAAATTTCAAGTCTCTAGCTCATAGGGAAATTAGTTTAAAATCAATTACAAAATTCCACCCGCACAGACATACAAAAAAGTGAGTTGATAAAAACATGGTAATAATATATAATGCAATATTTTAAAGTGTCATCACAGCAACCTTTGCTCTAATAAATAAGGAAAAGTAAAATATAAAGGTATTTCCTAAAATTTAAATTACTATTCACTTACATTTTAGTTTGTGACAAGTTTACACAATGTTTTTATGAAGCAACAGTTTTTCTTCCCAGCATGCAATTTTTTGATAATAATTATTAATGTGATAATTATTTTTTGATAGTAATTATTAATGTGATAATTATTTTTTGATAATAATTATTAATGTGATAATTATTTTTTGATAATATAACTATTTATGCAACATATTTTCCCCCCTACTCCTTCTGTTGAATTTATGTTAGCAATATGAGTAATATTGAATTATATCATCTGATTTTTCTTATTATTTATTAATTAATCATCCATAATAAGGATAAAATGTATTTTTCGAGAGATTTTCGCTATTTATGATCAATTAATTTATAAAACAACTTTGAAATCACTAAGTTTTCACTTTAACGATCTATCATTAGTTATTTGATAAAATAACTAGGTAAAAAGTATGAAATATTTCATCTATTATATTCTTTAACTGGCTTCTCTAGTTATTTCATGAAATATATCCAGTTATTGTATGAAATCACTGAATTATACACTCTAATGGTAACATATACATAAAAGCTGTACCTATTTTTAATAAATTTTCTCTTTAAAGAAATGTTTCACGTTTTAGAAAATTCAAAGAACTTAAAAGGAATACAACTTTTAATGCATACCTTTCTTCGAATAAGGGAATCAATCAATCATCAGTCGGCTAGAATAACGTAGATCTTTGAATTTAAAAACAGTTTCATTTCAATTCGATTCTAAAAAGGAAGTATATATATAAAATTTATTTCTTTCAATAACTATTATTTTACTTCTTGCAAACTAAATGTCTATCATTTTGTTCTTTTTTCCTTTCTGTCTTCCTTTAGGTGGTTCCTTTTTTTTTTTTTTTGAGCTTCTCTATACTATCGCTTGGGATTTTGTTTTTTCCAATCCAGTTCTCCTTTCAGAAAGACATTTCATTGAATTTGATATCGTTTGAAATGAGGGGAGCTCCAGTTTCTCCTAGTTTCTGAACTGGAAACATTTTTTTTTCAAATTACTCAGCTATTTTCGGAAGATTAAAGGAAGGAAAAAACCTTACCACTGTGTTCACACACATAAAACCATACATTATTTTGTATCTCGATATCTCTTTAAGAAGGCTTCTAAAATGTCTCTTGAAAGATTTCTAAGACTCTTCCAAAAGTGTTTTTGCTACTCATATATCAGTTCTATCATAATATTGAAACTTTTTCAGTAGCCTAACCTTTTTCAATGGGCTAAATTCATGTGACGTCATAGTCACATGATAATGATAACCATGTGTTTCTAGCCAATTAGTTCAAAATTTCAATGTGACGTCATAGTCACACGATAAAAAGCAATCATTTGTTTCCGTCCTATCAGTTCGTGTGCTTCATTGTTGCCAACCTTTGCTTTTTACAGACACTTTATCTTAAGAAGTACATATTTGTCAACAATAATAACACACATTGGTATAAAAAATGTGTTTTATTTAAAATTTCATGAGTAAAATAATATATATTTTTTAATTTTTAAAACTTTCTTGGATAAAAATTTTTTCATAAAGTTTTCGTAAAGTTTTTACCCAATTATGAAATTTGAAATTTTATCAATATTTTAAAAATAGAGCTACGAATACAATTAAAATTTAATGTCTGTTTTGAATTCAATGGAGAACACGTACTTGTCTTGATCATGTGGTCTGCATGAATTGAGCCCATTGTCTCACTTTGTATTATTTTCTATTATTATTTTTTATTCTCTTTTTTATACACATTACTTTATTTTTTTCATTAATTTTTTTTTAAAAATTTGTGAGAACAAATTTCTTAATTGATTCCTCCTATATTTTATAAGCCTTCATAATAAAACCTGAGAAAAGAATAACTGTTCTGAATACTTTCATGGAACTTTTTTGACATTCTACGTAGGACAGTCAGAAAGTTAGTTGTACTACTTCGTAAAGATTTTCGGTCAATTGCTATTTTGAGGAAAATATGTGGCAACGCTTCAGACGTGAATTCCATCATGTGACGTCGAGGATTTCATGATGCCATTTTAGATTCTCTGATAATCTGTCGTAAATGTGTCTCAACAGCTGTAAGTGACGTCCAAATTAGAAATACATTCAGAGATTCCTTTCTTGTGTAGGGAAAAGATTTAATTACAGTGAAATTTATCGGCAGTTACATGCACACATTTCACGAGGAAGAAAAATTACATTATTGTATTGCCTCGGAAATATTCTGCTTTTAATACTACATTCTTTTTTTTATAGTTAATATTTCTATTTATAAAATAGATTTTTTTTTTTTATCATAACGCATTTTTTTAGCTTTTTTTTTTTTCTAAAAGGGGGTGTGGCTGAATTGCCTAATTTGTTTTCAAATGAAGTTTTATTCAACTTCTAACTTTCCGACATGCACAAGTGATATATCAATCGAAAGATAATAATGCAAAGAATAAGATTAAATGAAAATAAAAAAAAACGATAGGTTTGTGATTTTTAGGGTACCAAGTCCTCTTAAGTTATTCAAATCTAGATTAGATGCGTAAAAAATATAAAAATAAAAACATATTAATGCATTTTATTATGAAAGCATGTACAAATATCTTACAAACATTTATCTTTTGACTCAGATGGTAGTGAAATCAGTGTTTGTGTCAACATACAGTCGACAAAGCGAAACTTGTAGAGTTAGAAACTACTTTCTTTTGATTTACACCAAGTCACATTTTATCACTGAGAAACATAATTAACAAAACTATAATTAGTTTTAATTTTTTTTAATAATTTACTCCGAAAGCAAAGAGCCTGGAAACTTCTTGAAGATTTATGTACTTCTCGAAAGTGAAAACTTTCTTTCAAAATTCGTAATTTATTTTGAATAATGATCCTTTAAGATGAAATTGTGTTTCGTTGGAACTCGTTAATTTTGCGAGTAAAAGAAAGTGAAATTATTACCCGAATATCGGAATTGTAAGCGCTATATTTATCGAATGAGATCTTGAGTAGGAAAATGTTACACCTCAAGGTGAAATTTTTAAAAATAAAAACTTTTTTAATATTTGTGAGTTTTATAAAGAATTATTAATTAGAATTTCTTTTATATGTAAAATCTAAGCACTGTAAAGAAAAAAATCTCTCTATGCAGGTAATCAAGATTTCTAAGGTCTTCGTGACATTTCTTTTCTACTGGATAACGCATGACGACATATTGCTCACCTTTTCTGATCTTTCCTGAGCAGAAGGTATTTGACCGTTCTGATCAGTGTGTTTTGCTGATCTATAACGTATTCAGAATATCTAGTCTTGTGTTTTCAAAAAGCTGGCTTACCACCCCATAGTAGCCATTACAGTCTATGAACTTTAGCACATAACTGAACCTGAATGGAATAATGTTACTTATTTGATACCATGCCCACACACAGCCAGATTTGATTTTTTATTGTCACCAATGGTGGCAACCCTGAAATACTGAAGTCTGCACGTCCCAAAAAAAGCACGTCTTCCTCCGTGTCTTAAATAAGATTTTGATATTTTCTTTTCCTAATGTAGCATTATTAAAGGAAATAAGGGATTCTTGTGCGTCGTACATTAGGGTATTGTATAAAGATTTCGTATTACTTGTATTTCAAGAATTTGTAGGTTCCTGGTGAAATCTTTGGGAATTCGAAATATTCTCAAAACATATTTGACATTCATTGATAAAAATTTTCGTGTGCACACAACAAACTTACTCCAATTTTCTCACAAGTAATCTACACTAGAACGTCGTTTATCCGAATCAATTGGAGCCGGGGACCATTCGGATCCGCGATTGTTCGGATAACCGAAAACCGAATATGATTCATGCAGTATATGAAACTGGACACTATATGAATATTGAAAATCATCACATGCTGGAAACGTGCTAGAAGAAAAAGCAAAACAGATGCAAAATATCGCAATTTTACCTTTATTGTGGAAAATAATCACTTAGTTTTCACTGCAAGGTCTCTGATTCTCTTTTTTTTTTTTTTTTTTTGAGCAGCTGCAGTTGAGTAGGACAGCATTCTGTTTTTTGTACCACTCCATACATAGGAAATGCGTAGCATTTGATGGACCCTTGCTACTTTCGTTGTTGTTGTTGTCCTCGTCTTCATCTGTTTCATCGTCGACAGGGTCGGATTTATATTGCACGGAAGTCACAATCCCGTCATCATTTAGCAGTTGAAATCCACAGTCTTCTGCATCGCATGTGCCATCCAGTTTCTACATCTCCTTCATCACATTCTTGAAATCCTGGGATCGATTGGAGAAAGTCGGTAATCTCCTTCCTGTGGTCGTTGTTGAAGTCTTTTTTGCCTTCTAAATCTGTCCACAGCTTATTCCATGCATTTTTCAGGCTCTGTCTTTTGAACGAGTCCCATGCTTCGGCCAATAAGTAGCAGGCATCCTTCATATTGACCTTTTCAGCAAAAGCAGTAACACTTTCTTCGTCGTTTTCTGCGAAAAGTAATATACAACCCCTCACATGGAAACAAATTGTCCTAATATTCCACGCAGAGGTTTACCAAATCACACAACTAAAATTCCCCTAATATCCTTGACCTTGGATCCTTGACTTCTCGGGAAACAACTGTTGAGCATTGCGCTGTTCGAAAACGTATTCATATAAAGTACACGTAGTTGACAAAAAAAAACTGGTTTGGATATTTGACTCTCCGAATAATAAACGTCCGGATAAACGAGGTTCTACTGTATTTTGACTATCTCACACTTCTACCAACAATTAGCATTTTGCAATGTTTTTATTGTTTTGTCGAAAAAGCAAACCAGATGGAGCTCATTTACACTTCTTTTCACATCGGCCGTCTATTCATGACTGATAGTTTCTTCGCGAAAATAACAACAACTTACACATGCACATTAGGATCATCATCATCGCCTGTAAGTGTGCACAAAATCGTGTTGTTTAAGCTCTTTTTTTATTCACAAAAAAATATGGTCGGATATCTTTTGAACACACCAGGAATTAAAGAAATAATGTGTATGAAACATTAAAAAGTATTATGTGAGAATTACGAAAATATATTTCCCATTTTACTGTATAATTACGGTATATCTTTCAGAAAATTATTATTAGATAATAAAAGTGTTTCACATTAATTTTTTTTGCATAAAATTAGGCATAAAAAAAGGTAAAAGAATAGAAGACTGCTAAATTCAATAAAAATTCACGTCAGTACATTTGAATCTGTTAAACCGAATGTAAACCTAAATTTGGAAATGTACTTTCAGCAGTTTCTTAATTTAGAAAAAGGATTCCAAGAAAAAAAGACGGCGATGTTCGGTAGGAAGGACATCAAACTGCTTGGTCCTTCTGACAGCCCACATGCTAATTTGCGGACTCGTCAGAAACTCGCAGAGCTAGGGTGGAGAATTCTGTCACATCTACCATACTCTCCGGATCTAGAACCCTCCGAGTCCTTCCAAAATTTTTGCATTGGAAAAATTATATAAATGCTAGACAAGCATTGGTTCAATTTTTCATTTGTAGGGATGAGACTTTTTTTAAAAAAAATGGGGTTTACAAATTCGCATCACGCTGGCAAGAAGTCATAAATTATGATGGTAATTATATTATTCAATAATGTTTATGAAAAATTCATTTTCTTGTTTTATTCTAAAAACTGATAGAACTTTTTGGTAGAACTAATACTTTTCTATCACTTTAAGTCGGCACTATTTCCGCTTGCCGAAATTTGACTACAGCTCTATAATCATATATTTTTATTTTTGAAAATTCTTTCCTGCCTGCATTGAAGCTTATAAGTATATCTAAAATATTAACTTTCTGATTTTATACCTGTTTTTTCAAAGATATGATCATATTCAAGAAAAATAACTACAGATTTATATACATATATTGTGAAATTTTACGGTCACAAATTGCAGAAAAATTATACTTCAATTCATATAAAGTATGTTACAGCTTTCTACATTTCATAAATAGTTTTTTTAAAATTATTTGAAAAGCAGAAATAATCAATTACATCTTCATATGCACATAAATTTATAACTAGGTACACTTTTTGTAGTTTTGTAAAACTGGGGACAAGTAAATGAGATATATTTATTCCCGTTATTCTAAAGAGGTTTGTAAAAACACGCCTGTAATTGAATCATTCGGAAAAAGTCAGTTTTTATACTTCATTACTTATGCATTTCATTTATTATTTTATAAGTATTCACAACTTATAAATATTAATAGCTGCTAAAAGCGGGAATCTTTTTTCGAAGTATTTTATCAGCCTCTCTTTTTTTGCCATATACTAAAAAGATCTACTGCGAAATGAGCAGCTCGATATTTATCGAACAGGTAAGAAAATCCATGAATTATTAATTTTTAATCTAAAAAACTAAAAAACTTTCTACGAAATAAGAAAGCTGGATATGAATTAAAAATTTTAATATTCAGGTTCAACTCATTTTCATTCAACTACAGATGAAATCTGACTCTTTTTCAAATTAATGAATTTTATTACTGATGTTTGAATTTTTGTATTAATGTAAGATAAAAAAACGACGAGTTTTGGTATAGTACTAACGTTCTGCTATGATTATGTATTAGGGTTTAATTCATAAACGAGAAATTTTTAAGATCAGATATTTTTTGAGCGATATTTTTGAAAAACTTTCTGAACATTTTTGGTGCTTACGTATTACACCATTGACCACTTTCGTCCAATGAAAAAAAATGTGTGTGCTTATGATCCCGATAAAAGTGATAATTTCAAATTTTGTAATGCTATTTCAGGGATTAGATAGGTGAATAAAAAACGTATATTTGTAGTGTCCTATAAAATTATTTATTCATATGTTTGTACTCATAAAGTAATATTTTTGTACGAAATATACAATCATACTTGGGAATTAATTGTATTCTAAGAAGGAAACAATAGGTTATAAATCCCTTAGATTTAAAATTTTATTTAAATATCCATAAAAAAAACTCCGTCAAGCGTTGTTCCGTTCTTCCTCGTGCTTCGTTTGGATCCTTTGACATAATTAAATTGAATTTTGATTTTAAAAAATCAACTAAAGGTTTTGATTTGTCTTTTGAAAAATCTTCTTTAAAATTCCCACTTAAAATCATAATAATTTGTTCAGAATACCCGATACAGCTTTGTTAATTTTGGTTGTAATATAATAATATACAGTTCTCTCTCTATCCATGAATTCATTTAAGGGATTGTAAGACAGGTAGTTGATTGGTAAGAGAGGAATCTAGGTCAAAACCTTTAAAATGGGATTTAATCAGAAGATTTATATCACACATAATCTCTGGCTTATACCATCTCTTTTGTCATTGTTTGGCAGTTTTGTAAAAATATATACGGTGCTGCTGCAAGGAAAGTCTTCTTAATTATATTTTGTTTTCTTGTATTTAAGTTATTTAATGTAACTTTGTCTTAATACATGTATATTTAATTTTGTTATTTTAAATTTTTAATTATTTTTAATTTTCTGCTTAGACTCAAAGAATATTTAAGTTATGTGATTAATAGAAATATTTGTTCATTGCCATTTCGATTCACTTACAAAAGTTATTTATTCTTAAGATCACTTCAATATTGCTAATCATAATTATATTATTTACTAGTTCTATAAAAATTTGTCCTTTTACTACATTTTATGTTTAATTCTAGAGTTGGATTTCTCTTTTCCTGTAAGCCTATTTTTTAAAAATATTACGTTTCATTTTCATGCTTCAACACGGATTAGAACGAATCCCACATTCATTTTAGCAGAAAGAGGTGAGGGGGAGCGTCACTTAGATCGAAGCTAGGAACTTTACTTTTACGGTGCATTGGTGTGTGTGTGGGGGATAAATTACCGCCTTTTAGAGTGGCGGGGGGAAACGTCCCTCCTTTCCTTTTTAGGGGTGCGTATGTTTGACTGAAAGTGAAAAAGCCAAATGAGCATTACATTCCCGAGCATGACGTTCAGTCAATTTCACTCTCCGGCGAAACGCGCCAATATACACTGGTGTTGAAAAATTAAGGACGAGACGGTTTTTTCAATATAACTTTGTACAAAAGCTTTCCAAATCAACACATTTAATACCGTAAGATCCCCAACACGTAAGGTCATGTGTAATGTAAGCAACACTTACTAAAAGAGAAATCAGAGGGATAAAAAGAAACTTGATTGAAAAAGTAGCATGGAGCGCAATGCGACTGAAGGCCGAAACATCCCTGTGATGGGTGTCCAGCAAGAAACATCCGGTTTTTAGTAGGGAATATGATCTCCCCTGACTGCTAGGCAGATTTCACAGCGACTGCCCATGCTGAGAATGAGGATGTCAATGAGTTGTTGAGGCATTGCTGCCCATTCGTCTTGCAGCGCCAATCGAAGATCCCGAATCGTTACTGGTGGTAAGGTACGAGCTGCCAAGCGTCTGCCTAGAAAATCTCATACATGCTCGATGGGATTAAGATCCGGAGATCGTGCCGGCCAATCCATACGTTCAATATTCTCACTCTCTAAGAGCTGTTCGGCAGCTACTGTGCGATGACATGGTGCATTGTCGACCATGAAAAGGAACTGCAGACCCATAGCGCCTCTAAAAAGACGCACATATGGAAGAAGAATCTCGTTACAATAACGGGTCCCGTTGACTGAACCTGCGTCGAAGATGTGAAGGTCTGTACGACTACCAAGTATGACGCCTCCCCAAACGAGAACACCGCGACCTCCATACCTGTCCCTTTCAATTATGTTTGAGGGAAGATTGCGACTTCCCCGCTCTCTCCAGATGAGTATGCGATGAGAATCGCTACTCAAACTGAATCTGTTCTCATCTGTAAAGAGTACTCGTCCCCATTCATTGTCTCTCAAATTCCGGTGTTCTTGGCACCACAGAGAACGCCTTCTCCGATGGGCAGGCGTTAAAGGTACACACCGTACAGGGCGTCGTGCAAACAGACCACCACCGTGCAGTCTTCTGGCCACGGTAAAACGCGATATCGGTCGTCCAGTCGCCTGTGTCGTGTGTCTAGCGATTTCTCCCGCTGTCTGCCGCCTGTTTCTTCTGGCTTGTAAGACAATGTACCGGTCATCTGCGGGTGTGGTTCCTCGTGGACGACCACTACTGAACCCCCGGATAGCTGTTCCTGTAGTTTGAAATTGTCTCCAAAGTCGTGAAACGATGCTGTGAGCAATTCCGAACTCTGCAGCCACACTTGTCACACTGCGGCCTTCCTCCAACTTCCCAATGATTCGACCTCGGGTAAAAGCATCCAGATGTCGTCTAACAGATTGATTATTCGCTATTTCTTGCTAAGGCAGCAACTCGGTGTGATTTTAACTGCTATACGGCGTGCAATCTCTTTGCCAGAAATACTGATCTTACACCGACAACATGCTTTATACTACTCAGACACTCCCCCATTACGTCTACCTGCATATCTGCGCATGTGCTACCGTACATCACCTTACTTAATCTCCTGATTGGTCTTTCTGTCCGCTCTGCCTCTTCGTTCAGCTGATATGCTAATTTTTCGACTTCGTCCTTAATTTTTGCACACCAGTGTAAGTTATCACTTCAAAAAGCTAGTTTCCACAATATGTAGCCAAAAATGTACCAATTTTCGTAAACAATTGATTATCTTTTTTGCATATACGATGGTAGTAGTTGGCGATATCTTTTGATTTGGAGAAATGTGGGGAAGATACGACACTAAGTACTGGCTTTATCAGTTTAAGTTTGGTTTTTAAGTACACCTGAAATGCACTCATGAATAAAAAAATTAGCGCACTAAGAAATAATTGCGGGATCGTAACGACACTTGGCATGGAGGTACATGTTGGGAAGGTAAGCAAATGATTAGAAATGCAGCGTGATTGCTCATTAAGTATTTCCGGTAGAGGGCGTTTAATGTCGTACTCCATGGAGTATGAAACAGGTAGCCAAAGCTTGTTTGAGTGTGCTGAATTGCTTACAAAGACTGGGCTGAGGTAGACATGCCATTACGCCGTTTTCGAAGACAATATGAGCAGCTGTCGCAGTTTGAGAGGGGGAGAATCATCGGCATGATGGAAGCTGGGTGGTCAGCTAGATGAGTAGCTCATCAATTAAGCCGCTCTGATTGTGTTGTGAGGAGGTGTTGAGACCAGTGTTCCGAGAAGTGTCCTTTATACAAAGACCAGGCTCAGGACTCCCTCGACAGACCAGTCGTCAAGAAGACCGTGCATTTCTTGCACATCGGAAGAAATGCACGAGTACAGCCAACTACTTCATAGGACGCCATCCAGGCACAGGTTAGCACCTTCACTATGTGCCCCTGTGTCTTCTCGACCCATACGAAAGCACATGGCTGAAAGACATTTGGGATCGCGGCGCCCATTACGTGTGCTGCCCTTGACGCCCACCCATCGACGCCTCCGTTTGGAGTGGTGCCGCGCTCTAGGAAACTGGATTGCAGTGGAATGGAACCAAATCATCTTTAGCGACGAATCCATATTCAGTCTCAGCAGTGTTGACAATCGTGTTAATCTGGGGAGACCCCGTGGTGAATGTATCAATTCTGCCTTTACGTTACAGCGACAAATCGCTCCTACATCTGGTGTTAAGGTATGGGGTGCCATTACTTACAATACATGGTCATCCCTATTATTGATTCGTGGCACCATGACAGCCTAGTGGTATGTCCATGACATCCTGCAATCAAATATGTTACCACTCATGTAATGGCTCCCAAAAGCCCCCCATTTCTGAACAAGAAAATGCTCGGCATCACACGACAAGGGTGTCTAAAGACTTTTTCCGCACTGTTACTACCCTCCCTTGGCCTGCCTGATCTCCATATTTGTCTCGAATCGAACCTATCTGGGATCATTTAGGACGGCGAGTTGGGCATCCCACGAGTTTGTACGAACTAGAGGCAAGGTTACAGCAAATATGGAACGAAACAGCAAATATGGAACGAAACTAGAGGCAAGGTTACAGCAAATATGGAACGAAACTAGAGGCAAGGTTACAGCAAATATGGAACGAAATGTCTCA
This sequence comes from Trichonephila clavipes, assembly GCA_019973935.1. Lineage (NCBI taxonomy): Eukaryota > Metazoa > Arthropoda > Arachnida > Araneae > Nephilidae > Trichonephila > Trichonephila clavipes. The sequence continues at coordinate 420,331 of BMAU01020439.1, forward strand.
AGACATCATGCAGAACCTGTATGCCTCATTACCCGATGGTATCGCATCGCATTCGTGCTAGGGGGGGGGCTCAACAGGGTATTAAATCCTCCGTTTTTTTGTCTTTTTTTCTGAAATAAATAATCCTTTTTCTTTGATTATCTACTCATTTACTTATATCAAAGTAGTCTTTACGTATGTAATATTTTGTTTCATTTTGACGACTCCTTCTTTGTGCAGTAATTTTTTTTTGTCTATGAGTGTTTTTTTTAAGCAAGTGCTTTTCATAATTCACTAGATACAACCAGAGTTAAAATGAATCTGATTTGGCAAAAACCTCCTGCTTATCACTGGTATGCAGCTAAGAGTCCTGGCCTATCTCTACAGGGAAGGAATTCAGGGCTCTTCAGACGGCCTTAGTGCGCTTTATAAGCTGTCACCTGCGTGGTATGATCTTTGTGCAAGGGTAAAGTCTTTCTTTACCTGTCCCTGCTCTCTCTCTCTCTCTGCTTCTTCTGCTCATCTTCTGAACTGTCGGGGTATTTCCCTTGGACAGTTGTTTGGTAATCAAGATCTGGCTTGTAACATTCTAATGTGTAAAGGTCAAGAGGACTTGGTGTAGGATGTGATTTGCAGCCGATAACGGAAAACTGTTTTGCTTATTCGAAAACTGTAATAATGATGACAGTATTTGGAGCATTTTTGAATTAGTGGCGTATTTAATTTTTTATCTGTTTAAATTTTTATAAAAACTTTTTACAGGATAGAAAGAAATGGGCTCTTTTCCTACCATATGAACGTTTTCTTCTGCTCCTTTCATTCTTTCACACAGTATTTGTTTCACAGAAGGTTTTTATTTTACTCTCGATTATATTTCAAAATTATTCACTAATCTGTTCACAAAATGAAAAACTTTCAGAAGAAAGAAAAATGTCTTTCATATATTTTTTCCCTATTCAAATGCCTTTTAATTACGCAGCGTGTTTGAAATAAATTTAACTGTGCTCTACTCTCTTTATTGCCATGGAGATAAGTGTTTTCAAAAGAAAGGAATATGCATTTATAACAATGGGAACACATTCTTTTTTTATTTATGTGATATTAAATTATTCGTTCAATTGAGCAGCGTGTACTTCGGCATAAACATAATTATAGAGAGTTGGTAAAAGAGTAAACTGAAGGGGAGGGGAGGCACATTCGGAATTAAGTTCAGCGAAGTTTTCCTTTAAAGTAGCAGTTATTTATTTATTAAAAAAATAAAACTAAGTTATTTATTAATTTAAATGTAACTTAAGTGTTACACAAAGACAATACTTATATTGACAAAAATATTGAGCAAAAAAAACATTGATGGGTTTTGAAAGCGATTACATTCATTCTTCGCCCCTAGCCTTTCTAAGCTCATCTAATTTCAAACTGTGAAGTGTCTATGCTTGAGGCAGACGCAATAAGTATTTACGTAAAAATTGCATGTTCATTTTTACATATTAACCCCTTGATCATTAGATTGTGCTTTCTTGTGTCCTATAATTCTCAGATTTCTGGGAAATTGACCCTGACATTTCATTTTTCCTTTTGACTCTGACTAAGGAGCTCGTTCGCTCGTGTTTCGTTTCGCTTTCTTAAGTTTGTAGTGCTATTTGTCTTGCATATTTTTGCTTTTTCTGGCCAATATGGAATCGTCGTTCAATTTGAACGGAAGCGAAATCCATGAATACGACAGTGACTCTGATATGGATTAATCTATTTGCGATGAAGAAGATGACGAAAGGGAACAAATGTGACAATACACTTTTGTTATGCATGTGGAAAAAATTTGTGTTCCAAGAAGCATTTCGAGCAATTTCACAAAGACTTGTAATTTTAATTTTGCTATTTTTCAAATTTTGGAACCAAGACACTACGTAACTAAATTTTTGATATTTAATACAATCCTAATAAAAGAAAATCTACCTTATAATATTTCCTCAGCTGGTTGCTAGTTGTACATCTAAATGAGCCATGTATCCACATAAAGTTACAATGGGAATTTTTTCTATACATAGCATGTATCCACTGAAAAATAGATTTTATCTATTTAATAGATTTACTAATTTTAATCAGGTTAATTTGTAGTTACAAGGTGACAGCATAATCCTTATTAAAAACGAAGACCATGTTTGCAATTTTGGCTTTAAAAAGATATACCTGTCATTTATCCCCAATTATGGAATATCGTAAGCAAATTTTTAATTACTTTTTCAGCATGCTTGGGATTCTTTAAAACAAAAAAAAGAAAGATGGGAAATAAGTTCTAGACACTACTAACCGAGGAGATTGAGGGTTAAACCTAACGCAATAGATTCCAAATGGTGAAAAATTGCTGTTGAAGCACCAGATCTATTCCTCTCTTTAAAAGCATGTGTTAGTTGCTAATTTGTGTTATATGTATTAATTAAATTTTAATTTAATTAAAGAGTTTTTTCTTAAGTTTTAAACGCCATACTTCACTTCAGTTAGAAATTTAAATAATTTAAAGTAAGTAGATCTCTACCAGCTGTCAAAAAGACATTTAAATTTGTAAATCTGTAAAAATTCAATATTAGGTATGCAGGGTCTACCCCATACCGAAAAACATGGCAAGGGGTTTATGAAACAAAAAAGTTTGAGAACCTTTGCATTAGGGATTACATGATGCTCAAGGTGTTAAATTATCTTTTGCAGCTAAAAATGTTTTCTCTAACTTTGTTCGTAACTTGATTGAATTACTTGAATATACATTAAACTAAGACTATCAGAAATTCAAAGGATGGCTTCACAATGTTTATATTTTCTGAAGGCTTTTTCTGCTAACCAAACCGTTCGCACATATTCACTTTCATGGACCAAACGAACTGCTCACGAACCACTTGTGACAAATTACTTCCCGTTAATTTTTCGACGAACTCAAAGGAAGTTCGTAGTTCAGATTAACATAACTAAAGTGTGCAGTTCGTTGGTTTTCTTTTGTCCTTGCTCTTATCTGACAAACGATAGCTGGTGGATCACGTTGGGTTCATCTTTGTTGTACTGGTGATGATCTTGGATGATTTCAGTTGAAAAAATTTAAATAAATTTGATTCTTTAGTACAATCGTCTTTAAGGTATCCGACTACGTTCGAAACCGTGATTTTGCAAAAGCGAATAAATGGATAATATTTATGATATTTAGTGTCACTTAGATTAGAAAATGTATATAAAATTGTGTTTTAAGAATAATATTACCAAAAATTTATTTAAGTACAATATTTTGACAAAAAATGAACATAGAATGACCCTTTATCAAAATATTCTCCTTTCGTGAAAAATACTTCTATTATAATAATATTTTGCCTGTATATAGCTCAGACCTCTGTACAGAGGATTAACGAGAATTTTTGAAATATATAACTTAGAAGTAGGTTTCTCCATGTTTTACGACAACAGAGGGGAGATATTTTAAGAAAAAAACGCCGATAATTAATTTAATTGATTGTAACTCTGAAAATAATGTGAAGTTTTCCAAAATCTCATAGTTAAGCCTCTGTACAGAGGTCTGAGCTATATACAGGCAAAATATTATTATAACAGAAACATTTTTCACAAAAGGAAAACATTTTGAGGAAAGGTTATTCTAAGTTAATTTTTTGCCAAAATATTATATTTAAATAAATTGTTTTTGTCAAAATGTCCTTAAAACAATTTTATGCATATATTCTAACCTAAGTCCCACTAAATATCATGAAACTTTTCCATTTATGCACTTTTTTAAAATCACGTTTCCGAACGTAATCGCATACCTTAATGGAATAATACTCAAACACACGGGTGGATTAGAACATCACCAGAATTGAACCTTAAACACCTAGTGTGACGTTCCCGCCACACAGCTGTGAATCGTCGTCTTTCGTAGAAATGATCCCGACACGATCAATGACACCTGCACTCTTAAATTATTGAGTGGTCTTGTCTTGTACATCTCCCCGACAACTTTTGGCACCCCAAGGAGCCACCCACATTCCGCCCACTAACCGGATGCAACTCGAGGATAAAGGGGAGCATCCACTATGAACCCGAAGCCTAGAGAAGGCAGCAAGAGAGAACCGGAGATGGTCTGAAAATGTCACTGAGAACGGAGTCAAAACTCCTTCCTCACAAACCATAGAACTTGGACTCTAATAATCTGATAAGTTAAATAACTTCAGTGTATAATCTGAAAATCAAAGCTGTAACGTAAACAAATTAAATATTTAAATGAATCAATGTCCCGCTACCTTTCTTTATCTCAAAAGTCACACTGATTATTATTTTTTCTCCCTTTCAAATGGGGCTGCTGATTGACAAACCATGTCAGACCTAATACATTCCTAGGGAACTGCTATATCTTTTTAGTGTGACAAAATATAGGTGGATACTTATTGCCACAATGTAAGTTTGACACCCAGTTTCGTCTCCAGAGGGAGACACCTGAGCTCTGACAATGCAAAATTGCACGAAAATTTAAATTTTGCTGAGAGCACTCAAGTCAAACAGACACTCTAGGGATTTTAAACATGTCGCATAATCATATAAGCTGCCGATTTTTTTGCATCAGGAAAAACCACCCTCTTGAACCCACTTGATCGAACCACAAGCTTGGGTGTCAAGGTCAGTGCCTAACCCACTACGTCACCTAGCCGGCCCGCCTGGTTATTACAAACTTTCAAAAAATGTACTTAACGTTTCATATTATGGATTCGATGCAATTTACCACTTTCATGACATCCGGTGGTATCAAGGGAAAGTCTTCAGAGATGACTGACCGAAGCAGGTAAAAAAAGGCGACAATCATTAAGACGACTACCAACAAACCCGTATTCCAGGCAGTGCCAATTGCATTTCAGACCTCGGGCAAGCTGGAGGCGTGTGATCTTTAGCGCTGAATCGTAATTCAATCTCAATGCTGATGACCATCGCAGGTGGCCAGACCACCGGTTTCACCCAGTACTTGTTGCTAAGAGGCATACGGTAATTGCACAAGGTTTAAAAGGGTGGGAGAAATTTGTTGGGGAACTCGATTAACTCTAGTCGTCATTCAAAGCACTTTGACAAATAGCAGTTTCGTGGACGAGATTTTAACATCAGTTGTACTTCCTGTGCTAGTATGCCACCCAGGTGCTATTTATCAGCAAGACAGAGATCATTCACTCTCCCAGTGAGGCTTTCCGGTAGAGGCGTCTGGGATGTGCTAGGAAGGTTACTTCCGCCATCCCGGAACACTCGTGAAAAAACTGTCCAATTGCAAAGATTATGATATGATCTACTGCAGGAAGTCATATGGGTCAATTCCACTCCGGGTTTCTTCTTGTATAGTTGACAGAGGGGGATTTACTACCTACTAATTAGTAGCTTTTTCAAGCCTCATATTATTAATAAAACAACCTGATCTGAATTTTTAATCATTTGCTTATCTCTCATACATGCCAAGTTTCATGATAGTAGTTCATTTCCTTTTGGAGGCATATATTTTTTGTGACAAAATGTGTGTATAGGGGCAACGTTATTCATATTAACTGCCCTCGTAAGGCTACATGTGCTCCCTAAATGGTGCTAAATGAGTAATAGTTTTGCAGCCGACATTATTTTTTGATTCTTATTTCCTTATCTGTAATGCGATGTAGATCTCTTCAACGAGAATTAGAAGAAAGGCATAAAAGGGTCATTTTGCAATAGATTTCTTCTCCTTGTAACATGCCCTGAAATGAAAAGACAGATGAACTGGCCAAAGGGGAATGTCATATTACTCATGTTTCAAATGGGTAAGTTGATTTCAAGTCTGCTTCGATAAAAAAAGTCAATATGATCTTCAACGCCAAGCAACTGTCACACCTTGTAGAAAGAACTCTGTGAGAGTGACATCCATGATCTCCCAGACTATCCCAGAAGTAGCGCTGTTGCTAACTTTCGTACAGCTACAATGTATGGTTGTTTTTGTTTTCGTACTATCATAGATTCCAAACAATCAATTGTTGTAATAGTGTGGCGATTTTCGTTGGTCTTTTCCTCGTATGCTCAGCACTCTCTTAGAACAAGATACTGCGAGGTTTTAGACCTTTTGAATAGATGGGAGACTTATGTGACCTTACTTATATACAGCTTTAATCATTTTGTAATGCATGGCCGGTTCTATCCTTTAGTGTAAGAGGGTCAGAAGGAAGATTAGCCATATTCAATATAAACTATATTTATTAACAAGTTCTCTACAACGACACAAATTCAACAATCCACATTGAGAAATGCACCAACTGATAAATATGAAGAGCAATAGCGAGGTAGGCAAGAAACTAGAAGATTTAATAATAAATCGGATCACTTACACTTAGCACGTCCGGGCAATACACCTTTATATATTTGAAGATGATTTCAAAAGTAATCTCATTAAAACCGACCTGAATCCAATTTAACGACTAATTGGCCAAATCTTCAATCTTAATATTAATCAAATTATATACGAAACGCCCTCGCCTAGCTTTACTTTAATTACTACTTGTAATCGTGTTAGCTTCTAACCCCTCTCTCATCCTTCGAGCTTGAAAGTTAATCTTTATTAACAAGCCTTGATTTGCATAATTACATCTTCTTCGAAGGCAAGTTTTCAATAGAATAATATTTAAAGACCCATTATTTTCCAAGAGGATTAGTTGGTACAACGCGAATAGACCCGTTACACTTTCAGATTTTTTTTTTGTAATTCTTCTTTGTACTTCAGACTTTTACAATGTATACTATTGTACAGGAAGTTCTACTGCATTACTTCTATTCTTATATCTATTAGATATCTGTCTCTCATCAAAAAGATACGTGCCTCTGCCTTGCCAGCTGCATTAGAAATATTATATGTGTGTATTTATTGGGCTTAACTCCAAATTGATCTTTATAGCCAAATCTTAAAAACCAAATATTCTTTATAGCCCTTTAAACAAATTTTTAAAGAAAAGTTTTTTTTCACTTCCTACTATTAGCTCACACTCTCTCTATATTTATTTATCTTGGTGGAATTTTCAATCATTAATAAAATACATTTTAAAGCGTTCAATTGAGCTGAAGTTTTATATATATATGATTATTTTGGATGACAATGCAGTAATTTAATTATAATTAATAAAAATCAATTAATTAAAACTAATTATTCAAAGAATTACAAAGACACCCACGTTGGCATAATTTTTGGTAACTTAGCGAGCGTTTGGTGACTTGTGTCAAAACTTGAAAAGTTTTTTTCTCACATTTTACAGCGCTCGTTTGAGCTGAAATTTTATATATACTATAGTTTTGGGTAAAAATACGATAATTTAATTATACTTATTTAAAATTAATTGACTGAAACTAATTATTTAAAGAATTTCAGATGCAGTCACGTTGGTTTCATTTTTAGCGACTGGGTCAAAATTTTAAAACATTTTTTTTCTCATGTTTTACAGCATTCAGTTGAACTGAAGTTTTATATACACAATTGTTTCGGATGGCAATACGATAATTTAGTGATAATTAATAAAAATTAATTATCATTTAATGTTGTGATTCTGTCATATGTATATACATATTTATAATAATTTTAACTTTTTAATAAATAGTAGCTAAAATAAAATTTTTCTTTGCTGATCCAAGTAGGAATGTACTTAAAAAAATTTGATTTTTATATTACTTGTTTATATGTAGCTCAGAGATGAATAACTATTTGATAGGTGATTACGGAAGTATTTCGTGTGTGAGGGGGGAGGCAAATATTACATATATATTTAATCACAGAGGATATTACGACTTTTCTTAATACTTAGAAAACTAATGATTAAATAAGGAAAGCTCTTTTTCTGAAAAATGGGACTGTTAGCTTTGAAGTCGTATATCACTGTTTTCAGACAAAAGATATCAATTGCAACATTATTTACTTGAGTAATCACTAAATATTTCTCATAGATATCCATTGCACCTGTGAAATGTCCATTAGAAGTAGATGGATGACTAATGGACATTTCTATCAATGCAATTGACATCAATGAGAAAAATATGACTGTGTGATTAAATAACAAGACTGAGAAAAGTTACAAGGTTCATTCGAAAAGAAAAGAAAAAAAGGAGGAAAAATACTTATGTAAGAGAAGAATAAAAAGTTGCTTGGGTAAAAACATGATATTTAAACTTTTTCAAAGAAATATGTAATTTTCTCTCAAGTTAAATTATCGAAGAAATATTGAAAGAACATAAATAAAGAAAAAAAAAAGGAATCGTAGCTGTAAATCCCTATGAACTGTCAAATTTAATTTGAATATTAATATTACAAGAATGCCAACTTTATCGAAAAAAAAATTATTTCCTTTCCTCTCCCTTAGATAAATAAATAACGGAAATTTTTTTCACACGTTTCAAATTGTATTATTACTTATACATATTGAAATATATCATCCAAGAGTCAGTTTTTATAAATATTAGTATTAAAAGTTGTGACACAAAAAACGAGACTAAATGTGTAGCTTGAAAGAAGAGTGGAGTTAGCAAAACTTTTGGGTGACGTCATTCCACGCCACACATGAATACAATCACGCCAGTTGGGAGTACTGCGTCATTGAGTGAACACAAGTGCAACTGCAATCTACCGGAAAAATGTTGAATCATCATTAAGTTTCTTGTGAAACTTAAGAAATCAGCCCCGAAAACATTTCAAATATTAACCGAGGCTTATAGAGATGAAATTTTGTCTCGTGCGCATGTGTTTGAATGGCATAAGTGGTTTTCAGCGGGAAGTGACAGTGTGGAAGATAACGAACGCGCTGGGTGCCCAAGGTAAGCAATTACAAACCAAAACATTGCCAAAATTCGTGATATGAGTTGATTTCCACTCAAAAAAGTTGTCAGACTGTCATCAACTAAGGTACAGTAACCCTTTATTGTGACCAATGGTACTTATAAGTACCACTCACTTATAAATTACATAAAATAACCATTTTATAAATATTTTGACAATACTTAGCAGGATAATTCTTTGAAATCCACTCTTCCAAGGCATATCGCATACGTGTTCTATGATGAGTATTTTAGCGGGGAAGGCGAATAGTTTCATACAGTGGGTGATCGGTTAAGGGACCTGGTACCCTTTGAGCAAACTTCTTTATTTACGTATTTAAAAATTATATTTTAGCATTTTATACAATGTTTCTACTCAAGAAAATGTTACCAAATGAAAATTTTCATATATTATTCACACAATTTTAAAAATTTAAATTTTTTGAAGAAAATTGGGAAAATTTTAAAATCCTACTCCTTTTGTAAAAATTAATTTTTTGACAAGAAATTTTTTTATAATATTCTTATGGATGTTCTAAACAACTTTAGGGATCGATTTTAGAATAATTTCATTCGTTTTTGAGAAAAAAAATAAAATATTGATGTACAGGCTAAAAATCAACGAAAAAGCCAATATGTCTTACATTTTATTATTTTTTTAAAAAGTTTTCAGTTTACAGCAAAACGGATCCCTAATTTTATTACATGCTTTATTTTTAACACGCAAAGAAAAAAATGGAAGTGACTGGTAAATAATTGTCGAAGGAGTAGCATTTTGAATGCACTAAGGTTTCGAAAAACACAAAACTGAGAAAACCAGTTTAAAGTTTATAATTCTGAAAAATAATTATTATGTTTAATTAAACTTAAAATACCACTTCTTTAAGATATTAGTTATACGTTTTTCTTTAAAATAATTGCATTTTCATATTTTTAAACCCACACATTTTTATAAATGATCAACTTTTAGAGAGTACTAATTGCACAAGAAAATTCAAGAAAAACGTTAAAAATTTTTTTTCTGTCACGACAGAAATTTTAGCTGTTTTTCTTCTTATAATATTAAAGTATTGCATTTATAAGAAAAATATATCAGGAATAAGAACTGAAATTATAAAATTATTAATATAAAATGCCTTAATTTAAAAATTTTACATGCACACATTTCACGAGGAAGAAAAATTACATTATTGGATTGCCTCGGAAATATTCTGCTTTTAATACTACACATTCTTTTTTATAGTTATTATTCCTATTTATAAAATAGATTTTTTTTATCATAACGCATTTTTTGGCTTTTTTTCTTTAAAAGGGGGTGTGGCTGAATTGCCTAATTTATTTTCAAATAAAGTTTTATTCAACTTCTAACTTTCTGACATGCACAAGTGATATCTCAATCGAAATATAATAATGCAAAGAATAAGATTAAATGAAAATAAAAAAAAAACGATAGATTTGTGATTTTTAGGGTACCAAGTCCTCTTAACGAACATAATCCGTTCCAAGACTATGTTCGCTATCCGAATTGTTTGTTAACCGATCATCGATTTACCATTTCTATGTGAAATCAATTAATTCGTTCTGGAGACCCTAAAAATCAAATTTTAAAAAAATGTATAATTTCTTAGTAAGTTTTTTAAAAAATAATACATACATATATAGTCTTGCATATTAATCAGTCTCTTTCATTTTTTGCTTATGGGGCGTTGAAGAACTTGTCCAATGTCGATTGCTTTTCTCTCTTTTTCAGGATTTTCTGGAAGTAATTACTAGCATTGTCATTGTAAAGATCTCCAAACCTAATGACATCAGCTTGGTTTGGGTGCCATTCTAAGACCATTGCTCTGACAGCCTCCCACTTTTTCAAAAGATCTTTAATGGCAGATGTCGGCATTGGTTCTCTTTCATCTTCCTCTTGTTCAGAAGGAGACACATTTCGCTGTGTTTCTTGGTATTCTTCAATCAAAATTTCTTGGAGTTCTTCTATCGTCAGTTCATCTTCATGTGCCATTATGAGCTCTTCAATGTCATCTTCGTTCACCTCCATTTCCAGATCGCTAGCAGTTGTCAAAATTTCATCCATAATTTAAGGGGTGTCTCCCTGATCACCTACGGATATGTGTTCGTTGTCCAAACACAAAAAATCTTTCTTGAAAGTGTTCGTTATCCGAATATGTGTTCGTTATCTGAACACAAAAATCTTTCTTGAAAGTGTTCGTTAACCGACCACCCATTGTGTTAGAAATTGCGTTTTCAGCTGACAGCGTTTTTAGTGGATTGCGAAGATTATCATTTTTTTCCTGGAAAAATAGTTAATGTCAAAATTTAGGTGTTTTATTTTTTTGTATGTTAATGAAGACCTTATAAAACGATTCGACTATTTATTTTAAATGAACAGAGTATATATTTAATTTTACAGTTGAATATGTTGAATTAATTAGCTCTAACGGATTAAATTTCACAAAGTTGAGTATTTTGTTTATATATATCCCTTAATTTTCAATGTAGTGATCCCAAAAAAAAGATATTGTATGAAAAAAACTGCATTAAATCATAATGCGGTAGATAAAGGGTTAAAATACTAAAAATACTTCGTGATAAATCTAGGGGTAAAAAGGTAAGAATTTTTGAGTGATGGATGGCTGTTGCTCCAAGACAATGCATCCGCTCACACAGCCCTGTGTGTTAAGTAATTTCTGACCAATAAAAACATTACTGTGATAGGACATCCTTTTTATTCACCTGATTTGACCCCATGTAACTATTTTTATTTCCTAGAATTATATCTTGCATAAAGGCAACCCATTTACCTTAGTTTAAGAGGTTCAGACAAAAACGGAGAAACTTCTGATGGGCTTTCCAAAAACCTCGTTCTAGAACTGTTACCTGTAATGGCAGCTCCGAATACAGAAGTGTGTGAATGCTGAAGGGAACTACTTTGAAGTTGATAATGTATCAAAGAGCTGATTCTGTACATACAATTATTTATTGGACCAGTCTCGTTTTTTTCGTTCCACATCTCGTATGCTTAACAAATATATATATATATATATATATATATATATATATATATATATATATATATATATATATGAATATATATATATATATATATATGCATATATATACATATACATATATATACATATACATATATATATATATACATACATACATACATATATATATTTATATGCTCTACTCATATCTTACAAAATATCCAACCATACTCTGTGATTAGAAAAGTAAAGGAAACAAAAAATATTCATCTCTATTTTAAATGCTCTAAATTAAGTCTTTTGTTTGATTTTACTAAAAAATCTAAACAAATAAACATGTCTTTTTTCTGGATTTAACAGGTTCAGTAAACTCTTTTATCATGCTTTCTATTTTAACCTTTATTAGACAGCTAAGAATAAAAAAAATATTTTTTCATTTTTTAAGTTTCTTAAATTTTATTTAACTGACTAAATTTGTCTTTGGAAATTGTATCGAGCATATAAATCAGTGTCCTAAAAATCCTTGTACTTCAGCTTAAAAAATCTTTGTACGTGTTTTTTAAAAAAAAAATTTTATTTGCTTAAAATTTTATCGTTTCTTCAGTTTTTATTGTTTATTTTTCCTCGTGCTCAGGTTATGAAATAAAAAAGAAACACTTCATTTTTTTTCTCCTTTGAAAAATGAATTCATCATGCATTCATAGAATTGTTCAGCTTGAGACGTATTTTGAATGTAAATCATATGAAAGAAAATACAGAAAGAATTTTGGTGACGTAAATACCTATGAGTACCGAGAAAAGACACGCTATATCAATTCTTTTCGCGATTTCGTGAGACAGGTTTTGTGGAAGAGAAACTTAGGATTTGAGGACCAAACGGTATTATGCCAGACTGCACAAGTAATTCAACGAAGGGTATTGCAATCTTCTCATAACTCTGTGAGGCGTTTGTCCCAGCAAACTGGTACATCACGTGTGTCGACACATAAAGATTAAGAAATTTACATTTTTGTGAGTAACATGTAAAAATGTCACAGAAGTTGAAGTTACAGATGATGAAAAGTGACTTCATTGTTCACGGTTCCTTAAAGAATATATGAAGTCCCACACTCCCACCATATTGAAATGTGTTGCTCAAAATATTCGCTAATGAATTTGGCTTTGCCTCTAGCAAAGGGGTGTACATTTTGTTAATATAATAATAAACATAAATCAAAAGAACTTTCTGCGTTATGTTAGAAGCATTATTAACCATTAGTATAAAAAAGTGGTTATTTATATATATGAGGGGCGATACCTTATCTGCGGCCCACCGAGCCTTTTTAAGTGGCTCGGTCAGTGCCCATTGCTCTGAAGAATGCACTGATTTAAGAACAATATATTTAAAAAATTTTGTCAAGAAATCAAATATATAAATTTTACTTTTTGCTGTTGATGTCGTGCGAGTGTAAATTGATATTTTGTTTTGATTTATAACAGTTACGGTTAGTGATAACAGACACCAGTTGAGTAGTGGCAGTTTTAAGGGTGGAACTAATTGGTAACTATCTTTTATATTTTGCAAGTGAAAAATATTCGAAGAAAATATATCGTTTCAAGACAATTGAGAGGTTGACTATTTTGTGGTGAAAAACAAGCATGGATCAGTAATTGTTTGATTTGTCACTTAAGTACCGTATTTAAAAAAATTACCAAGGAATCATTCAATGACACTTTTCCTCGAAGATCACTTTCAAAAAGGTAGTAAACAGGCTTTCTTGTGAATAATTTTTGCAAAAGTAACAAAGTGTTTTGTCAGTGGTAATATCACAACGGTAACAGAGACATCCCAGGAAGTTTGTTCATGTGAAACCGTGTACTGATGTAGAAAATTGTGAAGGAGTGTTTCTTAATACTTCTAATTTAGTATTAGTGACAAAAAGTGAAAAATATAGTAATTAAAAAAAAGCAAAGCAAGAGTTAAAATATTTTGATAAATATTCCACATTTACCCCCCTCCCTCCTCTCTATCTTCATGATGCAGCCCGTGTGAAATAAATGACATAAGTATGCGGTCCAGCAGAAAAAAAGGTTGAGTACCCCTGGATTAGACCCTCTCTCTTGTCGACCTAGATATATGGGAGGAAGGGATGAAACACTAGCCATAATCAACAACAATCTATTTATTGATCTCATAAAAATAGCAACTCTAATTCAATACATTTCAACGTGAAGAAATATTCTCAATATGAACAAAATAGCGAGATACATGAATTATTAGGACACAATTAAAATCGATCCTCTCTTCGCAGGATCCTCTGTTTGTCTACTATCCTACTTAATCTAATATTAATTCAACAATAGTGATCAATCGTCACTTTAAATCTTTCCTCTATTAAATATTTGAACTATTCTATGGAAAGTTATAATACCTGATCAGCAACAATGAATTCTATTTTATCACATTCACTCTCCTTCTCCTCATCGATAGCTAGAAAACCTAGACTATATATTGTAGACTTAATTTGCACATATCACGGTTTCTTCTTCAAAAGGGTGCGTTGTAAATAAGCGTGAATTGATAGCCCAAAGATTTCGCAAGATGATTAGAGGAGGACACGCGAATAGATCCGTCACACGTATTATACGGTTGAACAATGAGGTAACTTCATGTCACGTCATTTTCACATGATAATAACAATCACGTGTTTGCAGCAAATCATTTCATACGCTTCACTGTTGCCAACGTTTGCTTTTTGCAGAGGCTTTATTCTAAAAAGTACATATTTATGAACAACTAGTTGTTACCCACATTCTTTGCTGGGTATTTAATGGTGTTATATGAATATATAATATTTATGTATGCGTAAATTATGGATATCATAGCATTATGAATTTAATTGTATTGAAAAATATTCTTGTAATTCTTGATTAAAAAAGAGGCCAGAACTTCCAAATAGTAAATTCTAAAACTGAAGTAGAATTATCTTTTACTCTCTTGTAACCCCCCACCCTTCCATGTGGATTTCTACAAAACCCCATTTTCAGTGGGTCTCTACTCAATAAACTAAACTTGCTAGCCAAATTTTAAGTCTAAATCTAACAGATCAAACTAAAAATGTTTTTAAGTAAGCTCCAGTAACCACTTTTCAGAGTCGATTTCTGAAAAAGACCCATTCAACAAACCCGTTCAATTCATCAACAGAGACATACATACCAAATTTCATTACTGTAAGTCTAATAGCTCGAAAACGAGTATTTTTGTTTATCAATACGCTGCAAGATTCACTCCCTCCCACAGGAGTAGATTTTTGTAAAATCCTTTCTTAACGAATTTTCATTCAACAAAAGTAACATGCATACGATAATTAATTATGTAAATAGTAGTTTGATAACGAAATTTTTTTTGTAAATAAAACTTTGCAGAATTCCCCACTCTAATTCGTTCTTAGCCGTTCTATATTTAAAAATAACAAAAAAACAAAAAAATATACCAGCAAAATTTTAAGTCTGTATGTCTAAAAGTTCAAAAACAGTAATACTTGTCTCTATTACCATTTAAGTCATCACAACGACCTTTCGGGGCGATTCTCATAACACTTTTTGTAGCGGATCTCTAATTCATGAAAGGAACGAACGGGCATAGCAAATTTCTAGCAAGTAAGAGGCTAATAGTTGAAAAATGGGAATATTTATATTTAACTCCCCTTAAGCCTTCGTGACACCCTTTGGGGCTCAATATTTGTAAAACCCTTTGCGTAAGGAATCTCAATTTTATAAACGGAACAGGCCTACCAAATTTCAACTTTGTAGGTCCAATGGTGTAAAATCGGAAATATTTATCTTTAACATCGCTTAAGCCCCACCAATGCCCCTTATATTATTGGGGGTCAATTTAACTACTCAGAAACGTTCTCGGGTATGCGTTCAACCATTTCCTAAAGTTTCATTGCATTCGGATGAACAGCTTAGGAAGGCACAAGAGACATGCAGATAAACATTCATTTAATTTATATAGATAATAAAACAAATACACGTGTAGTATAAGAATTAAAAAAAAATACTAACAGTTTTAAGAATTTTAATTTTTGAACATCTTTGCCCAATTTGCTTATATGAAACTGTATATGAATTTTTTTCAAGTAGATCAACAAGTACAAGTCTAATGTAAATTTATTTTGAAATCAATGGAGAACAAGTGATTATACTTATCATGTGAAAGTCATGAATTCAGCTTATTCGTCGAATTAAAAGACGTCAACAAATGCCCCTTTATGCGGCCTATAGTGTAAAACTCTTCCCCCGCGTATACAACCAACAAATAATCTTATTCACGCATCATTGACTGTTTCTTATTGCTTAATTTCATTTAAATTTATTTTTCTTACTTTGAACTAAAATTTTCAACTGACTATTTAATTTATACAGTAATTATAGGTATTGTTTAGTTTGATAATTCTCTTCTATCTTATTATCGCCTGCTTCAATTCAATATATGTCAAGTAATTTTAATTTATTTGATTACTTAATTTATTTGTATATGTAATCGTCTGCTGTTAAAATTATGTTGCTTAAGTAGGCATCTTTGGTAATTATTAAAATATTTTGTAATTCGTCAGACTCACTTGACACAGCAAAAAGTCGCCAGACCCACTTGACGCAACAGTAAAAACTCACACGCTCGCCATAACAACAAATATCTCGTTTGTTCACCTATCCACCGACTCACTGGTGGGGGAGTAATGGGGCTGTATCTTAATATTCCAGTAACAGCCTCCAGACTGGAGTGATCACTTTTGTCTAGTGGTATGTTACGTGCTTACTAATCCATAGGTCGCGGGTTCATATCCCCGACATTGCGCAATGCGTAGAGGAGCTGATGCATGTTAAATCTGTCGAGGTTCAATGTCCTCCTGTTGGTATGATGTAGATGTTCTGAGAGTAGGGTTACAGCTTAGTTGTCATCCTCGTCTCTTGACCGTGGTTGAAAATTATGAGGTCCGTTACCAATAGCTGTTGAAATAATTAAGAGAATGTCGTTAATAACCACTCACACACTTAAGCTATATAATTGATAATAGGTATGTTATGTAAGTCGCTCTCGGCGTTTCTCAAGCTGTGAGGCGCGTAAAACCGAAGGCGCGAAAAGTTGAAAACAAAAGATTATTTTTAAAAATATTTAGTTTTCTGAAAGGAAGCAAAACAAAATACATTCCGAAATAATAATAAAAGGAATAAACATTTACACTGATAAAGTACATGTATAAATGTATCTGTATTGCACAATGTATCTGATAAATATTTTTTTAAAAAAATAAGTTAAAAACAAGTTTAATATTTACCAGTGACTCCATGCGCTTGTAATATAAAATATTATATACAAAATTTAATATTTATCTTGATAGTTTATTAACTTTATAGTTAAATTCGTATTTCACCTTGAGCATGGACAAAAAAGAAAAAAAAATAAGCGCACCAAGAAATAATTGCAGGATTGTAACGGAACTTGGCATGAAGGTACATGTCGGTGAGATATGCAAATAATTAAAAATGTAGCGTGATTGCGCATTACGTATAGCCGGTAGAGGGCGTTTAACTTCGTTCTCCGTGGAGTATAAAACATGTAACCAAAGCTTCTTTGAATTGTGCTGAATCGTTTACAAAGCATGAGCTGAGGTAAACATTCCATTACACCGTTTACGATGACAATATGAGCAGCTGTCGTAGTTTGAGATGGGGAGAATCATCTGCATGAAGGAAGCTGGGAAGTCAGCTAGATGAGTAGCTCATCAATTAGGCCACTCAAACTGTGTTTTGAGGAGGTGTTGGGAACACTGGATTCCACAGTTGTCATTTACATGAAAACCAAGTCCAGGACGCCCTCGAAAAACCAGTCATCGAGAAGACCGCCACATCATAAGAAATGCACGCGTACAGCCAACTGCTTCATTGGCCGCCATCCAGTCACGGGTAGCACCTTCATTAGGGACCTCTATGTCTTCTCTCGAACCATACGAAGGCGCCTGGCTGAAGGACATTTGGGATCGCGGTGCCCATTACGTGTGCTGCCTTTGACGCCCACCCATCGACACCTCGTTTGGAGTTGTGCTGCGCTCCAGAAAACTAGACTGCAGTGGAATGGAGCCAAGTCGTCTTTAGCGACGAATCCAAATTCAATCGCAGTAGTGATGAAAATAGTTTTCGTGTGGAGAGACCCGTGGTGAACACCTCAATCCTGCCTTTGCTTTACAGCGACACATCGCTCCCCCAACTGGTGTGATGGTATGGGGTGCCATTGCCTGAATTACACGGTCAGCCCTAGTATTGATCCGTGGGACCATGACAGTCTAGCTGTACGTCCATGACATCCTGCAACCACATGTGTTACCACTCATGCAACGGCTCCCAGGAGCCATTTTTCAACAAGATAATGCTCGTCATCACACGGCAAGGGTGTCACAAGACTGTATCCGCACTGTTACTATCCTTTCTTGGCCTGCATGATTCCTAGATTTGTCTCAAATCGAGCATGTCTGGTATCCCTTTGGACGGCAAGGTGGGTATCCCACCAGTTTGAACGAACTAGAGGCAAGGTTACAGCAAATATTGAATGAAATGTCTCAAGACATCATGCAGAACTTGTATGCCTCAATGCTCGATGGTATCGCATCGCTCATTCGCGCTAGAGGGGGTTCAACAAGGTATTAAATACTCCGTTCTTTTGCCTTTTTTCTGAAACAAATAATCCTTTTTCTTTGATTTTCTAATCATTTACTCATATCAGAGTAGTCATTACGTACGTAAAAGTTTGTTTCACTTTGATGAGTCCTTCTTGGTGCGCTAATTATTTTGTCCATGAGTGTATATTATTATTAAATTCAGAATATTGTTATTGTGTGGAGGGGGAGCGATGAAAATTATGATTGAAAATTGAGTCGCAAATATTGAAAGTTTGAGAAGCATTGAATTCGAACTTTTTGTTTATTCAGATGGAGTCAACCTAAAAAGAATTACATTACAAAGTCATAAAAATACACTTTGAACAAAATCAGTCATGCTGTACCGGTTGCTTCGCAAATAGTGTTACCAATTTCAGAGGATCATAAATTTTTATTGAATAAAGTTATTTACATAGAATTTTCAATGTGGTTTCCTCTAGCACAGTACACTTTTCGTATGCGTTTTTGTTAAGCTAAAAGAGTTTTTTCGATCATTTTTGGGGGTATTTTCCAACTCCCTCTTAAATTGCTTTTAGAAGCCTCTAAAATACTCTTACTTTTCATCTCTTTAATTTTTCTTTTAAGTATCCGCTTAAAAAAACAATCGCAAGAAACATAAACATGGGATAGTGATGGTCATTTATCAGGAGGTAGAAGATTTATTTTTCAATCTTTCAGTCATTTTATATTGGAATTTACAGTATGACTTAATGTAGGATCTTGGTAAAAAACAAATTTTCCCTGAGGGTAAAGACGTTTACTTTTTTTGATCAAGTGTTTCAAAACTTTATTCTGATAGTATTTAGCATCAATTTTAAAGTTTGGTTCTACAAAAAAGGGTTTTGTCAAGCCTTGAGAGGACATTTCCATCCATACCATAACACCTGACAACGAACTTGTATTTTTCAAAACAGCTGCGTCTTTGCGACGTTCTTTGTTTAAAATATATTGAATCTTCATTTTGCCATTTGTGAATGACAAATGAAACAGTGCTTCATCAGAGGTTAAACATGCTTTGTATCTACACTTGCGAAACATTTAATACAGAGGCCAAGAACGTTTTCGTGTTTCTACCGTCTGAACAGACATTTGATAACAGACTGGACAATTTTCTTTTTTATAGCCAATTTTCTTTATCTGACGATAAATTGACGATTGGTATATCTATAGTTCCTTTGCCATAGGTTTTTGAGGCAAAGAATTTTCTACAGCGACAATTCTTTTCAACTTCCTTTCTTCAATTCCTTTCCCTTTCATTAAGGACTTTCTTTTGCTTACATTTCTTCTCTGTAGCTTTTGATTGTGAGCCAAATTTCATTCCTTTTTGAAGTTTTAATAGTAATACAATAGAAAAATGTCTTTTTTAAATTTTTAAATGCTTTATTATTTTCAGAATTTAAACAACCATCCTTCGTTTCGGGTTCGAGGTTCCAATTTCAGTACTGTAATTTACTCCCACTAATATAAATCGTTATATTGGTAATTTAAATGCTTCATTTTTCAAATAAAACTAATAGTAAAACAATAGAATATCATCATAAACCGTTAAAAGCTTCTAAAATTGGTCACACTTATTTTGAATCAACCGGTAGAGTTGTGTGTTGTTCCTTTAATTAACTTCCAGTTATGCAAGGAACCAGATTCTAATGTCACATAAAAGTTATTTTTTTTAAAAAAACTTTTTTTTTCAGGATAAGAAATGCAAAGTGTAATAAAAAAAAAAGTGTTTGTTTGAAGGACACAAACACGTTTAGTATAATTAAGAAGCGGATAAAATTTAACACTTTCTCCCCTCCCCCATAAGAACTTAACTCGTACTTCCATATTCAATGTATCTCAATTGAGTCAGTTTCTAAATGAAATGGATTGAAATAATAATTTTTTCTTAAGGTAACTGACTTCTTTCGGAACCATGATTTTGCAAAAACATTTTATAAATCAATATTTTTTTTTATATTTAGCGTCACTTGAATGAGAATATACATATATAAAACTGCTTTAAAGTATTATTACAATAAAAACTATTTAAATGCAGTTTTTTGGCAAAAAATGAAGAAACAATGACATATTTTAAAACCCTTCTCCTTTTATAGAAAATGTTTCCATAATAATAATATTTTGCCTGCATATAGCTAAGGTATTTATACATAGTCTGGAATAACGTTATTCAAGTATGTAATTTAGAAACGGATTTATTCATATTTTAATATATCAAAGTAGGGAAATTTGATACAAAAACACCGGCTATTATACTTCAATTAATAACAACACTTGAAAATAATGTGAATTTTTCAAAAATGTTATTTCACACTCTATTGAGAAGTTTTGGTTATACATCGGCAAAATGTTCTAATAATAGCATTTTTCATGAAAGGGGAGAATGCTACGAAAATATATCTTTCTTTCTTCATTTTTTGCCATAAAATTGCACTGAAATAGTTTTTTTGTTGTAAAAAATACAAATTAATAAAATAAATTAAAAAAGTAGTTTCTTTAAACTGTTTTATATATCTATATTCTAATGCAAGGGACACTTAATATATATATATATATATATATATATATATATATATATATATATATATAAACTCATCCATTTATACGCTTTTGCAAATCATAGTTCCGAAAGTAGTCAATTACCTTAAATGATACAATTTCATCTTTAAGATTTCCATTTGTATCTATTCTGAATTGCTTTTGAGAGAAATAACACTTAAAAGAAGACAAAAGAAATGCAACTCACGCATAAATTATGCACTCGTAAAAATAAACTTCAGGAACGAAACTCAGGTTCTATGGAAGCAGTAAAATCAAGAGAACAGAATAAATTCAAAAGAAAAGTTTAAACATAAGGAAATTATAGAAGTTTTTTTTCCGATACCAATTTAGGCCTAGTTCGTTTATTATTGCAACAAAATTTCTGCAGGTTTAATATCGTGTACAAAGTATTTTCCGTCTCTCCCCATGTTTCAACATTCACTTCAAAACTGGCATTCAAATATTTATTTTCTTGGTCAAAAATAAATCAATAAAACACAACATTCGAATACTTTAAATTCGAAAACTAGCTTAGAACGTTTTAAAGTAAATCAGCGAAAAATGTATTTACAATTTATTTTCGTTTGGAAAGTATCACAATAATTATTGTATCCCTTTACTTCTAATAGAGAATCTTCATTTCTTTCTTTCAACAATCTTATTTTTTTTCTTTAGTGCTATACAAAGAGTGAATCTCTCTCTCTCTCTCTCTCTCTCATTTATGTTTTTCATTTTCCATCTTTCCTTTTTTTCTTTCTTTCTTTAAGGGATCCTCTTGCTCATTCTATTCTTCCTTTGGATTATCATTTCCTGAACACAATGCTTCCATTCAAAAAGGAAGGGCACTTCACTGGACGGAAAGGGCATTGTTAAAGGAATAGATTCCAATTTTTTTTCATATTATCCCATTCGAAATATACCTAGAATTCTTGCTGCAGTGTATGGGTTTTAAAAAACCTTCCGGTGAATCGTGAGATCATATGCAGCTATTTCTTTTTATCACCAAAAAAGCTTCAGGTACATTTTAAAATGAGAGCATAATGCAATAATTCTTTGTTTTGGACCATAGATTCCCAAACTTTTTGCGAGCATCGGCCATTTCGTTAAATATAAAAATTTTAACGTCCAATTATATTAGTCTTACATTAAGCTTTTTAATATTTTTGAAGTAAATAACAATTAGTGATAGGGGATTTTATAGTTAACTGCACGAAATTACTCGAAAGCAGTATAAATTTGAGACACTTTTTTCTCCAACTATTTTTGTCAAATGCTCTAGCAGCCTACAATTTTTTTTTTTTTTTTGCTTCGTTTGAAATTATTTTTACCATATCAATTCCTGTTGTATTTGAAATGTTCAGCACTGTTTTGTCGACATCTTTTATTAGATTCAAGGTACGATGACTAATATAATTTGACATAATGTAAACAAAATTAAAGATCTACTTTAAAAACAATTAATTTTGAATGACTCATATCACTTGATAAAAATTTTTTAAAAATTTAAGTATTACTCATACATATTCTGTATCTTTTAAAATAATAATAAGATTAAAACCAACATAAAAATGAAAAAAATAAGCAACATATATTATAGTAAAATTAGATACATAAATAATGTGGTTATATATATATGTATAAATTCAGTATAGTCAATTTTAAAAAAATAAAAATTTTAATATGAACTTTGTCTCTGTACCACTCTACTTAATTTTGGAATGTTAGGGCTATAATTTGTGATCTTTAATTTGAAACACCATTTTAATGTTCAGTTGTTGAGCAACTTCCTTGTGAATTGAATATGTTTTTCATATAAGCAAATATATGTTAACATAGATAAAACCGAAGCAGATCACACACACTTTTCTTCAGAAAGTTAAATTTCAGGTACATATTCATTCGCCCAAAGTCTTAAAAACAGCAAACATGAAGGTTATTTTTTTGTAGCTATCTAATAAAATACATAGGTACGCATTATCAAAATAATTAAATAAAATACTTTTTTCTTAATAAAACTAAA
Source organism: Trichonephila clavipes (assembly GCA_019973935.1). Classification (NCBI taxonomy): domain Eukaryota; kingdom Metazoa; phylum Arthropoda; class Arachnida; order Araneae; family Nephilidae; genus Trichonephila; species Trichonephila clavipes. The sequence goes on from BMAU01020439.1 coordinate 443,382, forward strand.
AACACATTTGGTGAAGTTAAATGTAGGCTATAACGATTGACATGCATCAAACTAAATTCTACTTTCGAATGAAATTATACTCATTACTCGTGTATCGGCGTGACTAGCTAAACGAAAGGGAAGAAAATCCGTATGGTGGGCGCAGAGAGACAGGACAATTTAGTATTATCTGATAACTTTGTATAGTGTAGATTGTGCCATTGAGAGTTGTACCACGTGCCAGATTTGGCACACGTGAAATAGTTTTCCGGTGCCTGGCTTAGACACATGGTAGACTTTTAAGATGGATTCCAAAAGAAATCATTCATTGCCGCTTCAGGGCGCTACGATATTCCAAAGTTGTGATGGAAAATATCAATAAATGTCAATATCGCTAAAAGGCAATAGACGCAATGAAAAAGAAAATGAACTTCAAAGAAGCCTATCACACAGATATGAATAAAGTACTTGTTTACGCATACTTAAAATATTTATTGATGTCTTAACAAGCAATACAACTCGTTCGGAGTATTTCAACCCTATATATACACTCATGGACAAAAAATTAGCGCACCAAGAAATAATTGCGGGATCGTAACGAAACTTAGCATGAAGGTACATGGTGGAGAGATATGTAAATTATTACAATGCAGAGTGATTGCGCATTACGTATAGCCGGTAAAGAGCGTTTACGTCTTCTCCGTGGAGTCTAAAACAGGCAACGAAAGCTTGTGTTTGAGTGTGCTGAATCGTTTACAAAGGATGAGCTGAAGTAGACATGCCATTACGCCGTTTTCGAAGACAATATGAGCAGCTGTTGCAGTTTGAAAGCAGAAGAATCATCGGCATGATGGAAGCTGGGTGGTCCGCTAGGTGAGTAGCTCGTCAATAAGGCCGCTCTGATTGTGTTGAGGGTAGATGTTGGGACCAGTGAATCTGAGAGAGGACATTTACATGAAGACCAGAGTCAAGACGAACTCGATAGACCATTCGTCGAGAAGACTGCCACATCGAACGAAATGCACGCTTACAACCAATTGCTTCATCGGCCGCCATCCAGGCACAGTTAGCACCTTCACTAGAGGCCCTTGTGTCTTCTGGAGCCATACGAATGCGCCTGGCTGAAGGACATTTAGGATCGCGGTACCCTTTACGTTTGCTGCCCACCTATCGACGCCTCCGTTTGGAGTGGTGCCGCGCACGAACAAACTAGACTGCAGTGGAATGGAACCAAGTCGTCTTTAGCGACGAATCCAAATTCAATCGCAGCGGTGATGAAAATAGTTTTCGTGTGGAGAGACCCCGTGGTGAACGCCTCAATCCTGCCTTTGCTTTACAGCGACACATCGCTCCCACAACTGGTGTGATGGTATGGGGTGTCATTGCCTAAATTACACGTTCAACCCTAGTACTGATCCGTGGGACCATGACAGCCCAGCGGTATGTTCATGACATCCTACAACCACATGTTTTGCCACTCATGCAATGGCTCCCAGGAGCCATTTTTGAACAAGACAATGCTCAGCCTCACACTGCAAGGTATCACAAGATTTTCTCCTCACTGTTACTACTACTGCCCGATCCCCAGAGTTGTCTCAAATCGAGCATATATTGGATCATTTGGGGTGGCTAGGTGGGTATCCCACCAGTTTGAACGAACTGGAGGCAAGGTTACAGTAAATATGGAACGAAATGTCTCAAGACATCATACAGAAGTTCTATGCCTCAATGCCCGATCGTATCGCATCGTGCATTCGCTCCAGATGGGGTTCATCTGGGTATTTAATCTTCAGTTCTTTTACGTTTTTGTTTGAAATCAATGACCCTTTTTCTTTGATTTTCTTATCATTTACTTATATCAAAGTAGTCATTACGTATGTAAAATTTCGTTTCATTTTGACGACTCCTTGGTGCGCTAATTTTTTTGTCCATGAGTGTATATGATGTGGTTTCAATCAGTATTAAGAGATTATTTTTTAAGCCACAGTTTCCCAACTGAGTTATAGTTTGGCCATTCATTTTTAAAGAATAGCACCGATAGATTCTAATAATGTCTTCCAGACCAAAGAAGAACACATTTATCAAAATTGAAAATTTATTGTCATCTATCTTGAGGGGTTTCTTTTTGCCATTTATGGAGCTTAGAAAAATATATTACATCGATCTAGAATGTCAGAATTAATAATAATTGCATTTCTTCCTAACTATATTCCGCAATTCCTTATGACTATTTTGAATTATTTTCTATCTTCAAGGTTGATAAGGAATTAGAATTTAACATATATTATTGTTATAAATCTTTAGATTTATTAATATTATTTGCAACTGCTTTTAAGGAATTTAGTGGCAAATTTTTCTCTTCTTCAGACCAATTTGTGACTAAAGTTTAAATGAAATTTTGAAAAACAAACATGCAAAAATCTGTGTTTTTGAACTTGAAGAATTTGAAGTCAAATCTACTGAAAAGAAAATTTCATTTAGTGAGACGTTTGTAAATTGGATTAGTTTTGCAGAAAAATAGCAATTAATTTAACTTATTTTTTCGTGAAAAAAAGCTGTGAAGATAAGAATAACATTTTTCGCCTTAATATGTTTTCGAAATTTTCTAAAATCTAAGTCTGTAAGTCTCTTAAGTTTTTAACCTTACTAAAAAACAAATTAAAAGAAATATAATGCAATTAATATTTTAAATTTAATCCAGTATTTCACTCTTTTTTAATTTAGTTTAAATCTTTTTTCGGTTCAATTTATTTTTATCTAAGTTAAATTAATACTAAATTTTTTTAAGTATAGTTAAAATTATATGGAAATATACAAAATTAAGAAAGAATGAGAAGATTATGATGACGGGGCAAAAAATACCAGTAATTGATCAGCTAAACCCATTTGTGATTTAAATATTTTCATAAAACTAAAAATATGAAACTATTTGCGCACACACATGTGCATACTATGTACATATGTATAATATATGATCAAAAGTATTTTGGACTATATGTTTTTCTTTTCCTGCAGACAAGTCAAAAATTAGTAGAATGCTCGGTTACCTCTTGCTGCAGTAAAAGCTGCTGAAAAGGCTAACCACCATTTTTTCAAATTTTACGGAAGAAATCGCATGTCATTTTTGCAAAAGAAAACTGGTCAACTCTATCACCGATTTTGGGCATTATGGTTCGGCTTACAGTCAACGCTGAAATTCCTGTCATAAATGTTCTATGGGGTCCAAGTGTAAGTTTTAAGCAGAGCTGTCCAATCAATGCTCATTCATGTCAGCAAACCATGTTTATGTAGCTCGAGTAGTCTGGGCAGGAGCATGACCATGTTGAAATAGGGATGGAGCCTCTCTGGACTGTTGTTAAATGCAGGAAGCGCCAAATTGTCCAAAAAGTTGAGTTAGACTTGCGTTTTGAGAATTTTTTGCATAGAAACCAAATAGTTCACGCCGAACTATGAAAAACAGCTTCTAAATCATTATTCTTTTACCTCGGCCATCAGGTTATCTCCACACCTAGTCTCTACCATCGCATTTCCTGCTATTATATACTTTGATTCGTAGCTCCAAAGCACGTGATGCCATTGCTCAAGGCCATAGTGTTACCAAATTTTGCATCAAAGTAAGTAATGCTTGGAATGGATTGCTGTAATATTTGATTCAAAAGCAGCAGCTCTGCTGTGAAACTAATATTTTGAAGTTGTGTATGTGTGTTGAAGTAATGTGTTGTCTTTGTGTTGATGTTGCATTCAGAAGCATTTTGGCATTCGTGATGATTTTCTTCGGTCGAATCCATGCGATTGGTTTGAATATCCTCTTCGGAGCTTTTTTGTTTTCTAATATAAAACAGGGTCTTTTACAAAATCTTGGTTTCACAGTTGTAGCAACTGTGTGTTTCCTCTTCACGATGACACCATATACTGTAGAAGAAAACGCTTCTAATATAGCGACTTCAGACAGACTCTCCACACAGAGTTGCCAGAAACTTATGCTGCCAAGTAGCACAAAGAGGGAACAAAAGTAGCGAATCGATATTCACTTGAAATAATTTTTTTAATTTTGTAAAACTGTTTTAAAAATACGTTAGAATGCTTTAATTATTTAATTCATTTGAAATACATTTAAATTCTTCCTGCTATGTATCGTGATCTGCTGTGCCTTTTCTATAAATTTCTGAATTATATTGAAGCATTTGTGGCGATGGAATGAAATCAACGCAGCAAGTCCTTCATTCTTCCAAAGTCATTTTGATTCTGAGAATTGACTCAAACAGTTCGAGACACATTCCATTCCTTAATTTTGTCTTTTTTGACATCAATCTGGAGAATGCCGTTTCCACAGTGACATTACTTATGGGTAGGCTGTAAAACTTTACACAAAATATACCTAAATCACTTAAAAATAGATTTCCAACTGCGTCTTTTATACTAAAAATGTGACACAAAAATAATTCTCCATCATTTAAAAGCTCAGATTCGGAAAGGAAAACATTTTTCAACTGTATGTTAAAAATTTCTCACCATTGATTCTCCGGAATATATAATTTAGATTGGTCTGCTAATTCTAAAGGCAGATAAAGAAAAAGCACAATTTGAATTTTAAAAAAATATTAAAGGAAAAATTCTTTATTTTTTTTAATGTTCCGTTATTTGAAGGGTTTCGGTTTAAAAGCTGCTCACATAAAATCTTGAGAAAACTATGACATCTTTGATAGATTTCTTTAGTAGATTGTGTAGAAATTATTTTAATTTTGCTTGTCAGTTTATTTAAAAAGACATCCATCAAGTACTTCAATAGACAAACAAATGCTTGTTAAACTCATGTCAACTTCGAGATTCACATATATAAGGTAAATTGTTCTTTTTAAAAGAGTAGGAGTATAATCTTTTAATATTTTCAGTAATTTGCAATGATCAATATGATCACTTTAAAAGGCATATTAATCCGCACAAATTGTGCTAAAATTGGCAGTTGTAATTTAACAATACTTAATTCTATCCTTGTATTAATTTAAGTAAAGGAATAGTAAGACAAGTAGTTGATTGGAAAGCGACAGTGGCGTAACGGAGAATATTAGAGCCCATTGCAAGGTCAGCTTTTGGACCCTAAGCCTTAATAAAAACTTGGTGTTAATCAGGCTTTGAGCCCTATAGAATCCGTGTCCCCCCCTGCAATGCGAGGGTGTACGTTACGCCACTAAATCAAGATCAAAACCTTTCAAAATGGATTTAATCAGATTTTTATCACGACAAGTGCTTACTTTTGCCATTGTATGCAATTTTTTATAAGTCCAGTGCTGCAACGTAAGTCAAGTACAAAAAAAATAGATTTTTATTCCTTAATTCAATGCATTACCGTTGATGATAATTATACAATTTATTTAGTTCTCTAAGAATTTGTCCTTTCACCATTACTTTTCCAGTTTAATATTTATGTAGAAATTCTCTCCAAGCCTACTTTTTAAGAATATTGCATGTTTTATTTTCATGTTTCTATCGGAATTAGGAAGAATCCCGCCATTTCTTTTTTCTACCACTTGCAGTGGAAAAGAGTGGTGAGAGAGGGGAGTCCCGCTTTGATAGGCTCAAATTCGTGGGGGTGGCAAGGGGGTGGGAGAAAATTACAGCGTTTCGGAATGGTGAAACATACTGCAATTCCATGTTTTTTTTTTTGGAGACTAAAATAACTTTTTTTTGCGATTTTTCCGAAAAAGATAATTTTTTTCGAAATTTGTTCCAGTACTTTTATATACGGTTGAAAGTAGCAAAAAGTAGCGAGATCTTTAAGAGAAGTAGCATAAAATTCGCGAAGTAGCAATAGGATAGAAAAAGTAACACAGAAAATTTTAAAAAGTAGCAAAATTCGCGAAAAATCGCACGATCTAGCAACACTGTCACCACAACGATGTTGGCGAATTCCTCTACCAGTTTAAAATAATTTATCTCGAATTTTCATCCGAATGTACTTTTCTAGTTGTGAAATTATCATTGCGAGCTCGTCATCAGGTTCCTTTTATGCTAGTTTGAGATCACGCAGTTTGCACTAGCCGAACTATTTCAAGGATTGTCCGGATACTTCTCTGATAATATACTGTATATACAGAGTGTTCCGAAACTCAACGTCAAGTGTCGCCGAGGTGAAAGGGGGGGGGGATCATACCAGTTTTAATAAATAAAAAAAGTCCACATTACTAGATTAAGTGAGGATTTGCATAGTTTTGAAAATGTGGGGAAACAATTGACACCCTCCTTCTGACTTTTAGGTACAGTGATTTTTTCACTCACATGATCTTTCATAGCCGTGCTATTTAAGCGCAGTCATAAAATAAGAAAAAACACTTTGCTGGTTTAGTTAAAATCAAAGCTGTTTGTTTGAGCCAGAAGTTGAAAAAATGATATCATATTACTTATCCCCTAACTTTGACTATCCACAAAAAGAAAAATATAGCGTTCTACCTGAGGCAAGTTATTTCAAAAGATAACTCACTCAGTTAAGATTCCAAAATGGTGTGGCACTTGTTACTTTACTATCAATAACAATTATATCCATTTTTAAAATTAATTAATGAGTCAATAATTGGAATAGCAATTATTGACAATGTTATGCAAATTTCAACAGAAATAAAAAGCTAAAAAATATACAACATTTGGAACTAGTTTGATATCACGGGCACGCGCCAAGTTGTTGTTTATGTTCGCCAAGATGGGCGATAACATTACAATATGGTTACTTTGAAATTTTTGAAGTTTTTGGAATATTGCAAGTTTCCAGTACTTTTTAATTGATAATCATTATTAATGGTAATATATATTATATAATTATTTTATTAATATTATAATATAAAAATACAATTATTATTATGTGTAATAATCCTATATTATTCGTTATTTATAATAATAGTTTTTTATTATATCTATTTATAAATATTATAACATATGTTATTTATTCATAATTATAATTATTATGGTCTTTATTTATACTTATTATTTTATTATTCATTTATAATTATTATTATGCTATTTATTTCTAATTATTATGTTACATGAATATTCTTATGAAAATTTTTTATATTACCAAATGATGTTTTTATTATTTTATAATTACTATTAAATTATATTATATGCTTATTATTATAAGTAATAATTATTATTAAATCACACTATATGAATATTGTATATAATTATTATTAAATTATAAGATTATTATATACTGCATAATATTATTAGTACATGTTACTTTTTATTATATTACATTGTTATTCATTATTTAATCATTGGTCTTGTTTAATCTCAATCTCTTCCTATATTCTTCTTTAGAAATATATTTCAATGGATTTCAAAATTTTTTTTTAAATTATCATCCTGACGATTTGTTACCGCTAGGCCGCCAACTTGGATTCCATTCCAGCGACAACAAGCGCTGCTTGGCATCATGCCCCGTGATATCAAACTAGCACCCAACTTAAACAATCATATCCAGATTTAAATCCATTTTGAGGTACAGCAGAAGTTGATGATAATTCTTTTTAGGAAACTGTAGCTCAATTTATCATTCTGTTTTCAATTCTCTCTATTTCCAGTTACGTAGTTAATTACAAACACAGAAAATATAATTTACTGCATCTTAGCGTTAGTGTGTTTGAAAACGAATGTAAGAATATTTGATATAATAGATTCAACTGATCAGATAGGGATTTAACTCACAAATTTGAGTAATTAAAAATACGAGAAAAGTTCAGAAAGTACGTTTCGTATATTTTAACTTTTAACTGCTCAGGAAAAGTTACGGAATTTACCCCCCACCCCTTATTGCCCCCATTTTTTCCAAACGAGCGCGTTGCTACGCGGTTCATCGGAGGAAAAGAAAAGGTATGCTTTTCTACCTAAAAATTGTTTACATTCACCTTAAAAAAGAAAGAAAAGAAAAGGATAAAATATGTATAATGAATGTCAAGAATTACAATATAATAAAAATAAATTATAACTTATTTGCTCTCTCTTATATATTCTGAAACATGGTTGAAGCGATAAACCAGTATCACATTCAGTACATTCGTACAAAAATTTAAAAAGCTTCTATTACACACGGTAAGGGAAAGTGACAGCAAATGAAGAATAGAAAAGCGCACACTCAAACGAAAAAACAAGAAAAATTGTTTATCTATTAATTTCTTCGTTCCTGGAATATACCTTTTAGTCTAAGAGCTAGCAATGTTTTCGAGAAAGAATTTTAGAAAAGCTGATTCTTTAATATTTCTTTCTCTATGACTTTTCGAACATCGTGCTGGCTTCTGGCTGCCGGTAAACGTTGCGTTTATTAATGCACATCATACCTTTACAGGTAAAAATGTTGATTTTTTAAAAAGTTTTAGAAAGAAAGTTTTTTTTTCACTAAATTTAAAATGTTATTAACAACATGAATTTATTAATGCCACACATTTTTGTTGAAAATAATGTGCCAGACTCCATTTTTTATAAAAATAAATCATTAATTTCAAACCATTTTAGAATGTCTGTAATTTTAATATTATTTTATTTATACATAAACAAGTACAAATTTAAATTGCCAGACATTAGTTCGGTTGTTTACTTAACTGCCAGGCCGATTTATACCGCGGTATTATGCCTGTCGTTAGAGAGAGACAGTGGCAAAGTGGGTAGGCGGAAGAGTGACCGATGCGTTGCTTCCTTTTTAGAATTCATACAAAATTCAGTGTCGTAAATACACTTTATCTACTGACATTTTTTTCACTTTAAACATCACAAGTAAATGATGAACGGTAAAAAAGGACTCCTTTTACATTATACAGCAGCTAAGAAAACAAAGAAAATCCGAATGACTCAGTAGCCAGATATTTTTTTTTATTTACAAGAAATAACTGTTAATACTGTTAATTTGCACCTCCTGGTATAGTGTACGAGATATTCATAAGGATATTTTAGATAAAATTGTGTCAGTAATTGAAGAAGATGTAGTTAAAAAAAGAAATTATTTTTTTATTAACTTCCCTTTGTGACATGTATAATAACGAATTACAAGAAGAGTTAATACATCAACCTGAAGCAGATGTAAATTTAATGACAAATCATTAACTTGAAGAAAAAATAGTAAAATCATTTAAGAAAATTAAGATTGTGATAAAAAAGAAAAGAAAAATTGCTATGCATAAAAATAGTAACTTATTGGAACAAGAAGATCTAAATAAAATCGAAGAGAATGATCTCATTGATAAAATTGTTTTAATTCTACGAAGTACTATTTTAAAATTGGATAAAACAACATTACCTGCCGTAATGAAGATGAAAGATTTGATTAATGGTGAGTGAACTATTCCAGAAAGACTAGATTGCTTTTTCAAAGCATTAATTGGAGGATATTCGTCGTCAAAAAGGAGTCAATTGTCATAGATTAAGCAATTCATTGGCTTCTGATGCTATTTATTGTGTAAGTAATGGTACTGTTAGCCATCAAAGTACATAACACTGGGTATGACTGTGAAAAGTCTTAGAAGTAGTAGAAAAATGATTAATATTTTAAATCGACTTGGACATTGTTGTAACTACAATACGCTGGAAGAACTAGAAACTGAAGCTATGATTTCATCTGTAAACCGTGCTCAAATTTGCCCTCCTGACATCATTCAAAGTCCGTCATTAAGCACAGGTGTAGCATTCGATAATTTTGATAGGTACGTCGATACTTTATATATAACTGGAAAGGACACTTTACATGACACCGTAGGAATAATTTACCAAAATGTAAGTGATGATTACGATATTGAATTAAATTCAAGTAGTATAAGTGGAAATTTTCACATACCGCTACCACCAACAAAAAGAAGACGAACTGTTAACGAGGAAATTCCAGGGCAACCGTCGTTTAATCATCGATTGCAAATGTAAGAAAAGTTAACCCTAGTTGAGAATGAACGAACTCTTCCCGCAAATTTACTTTTGATAGAAACAATAGATCTGTTATATTTACTTTCACACTTCTTACATGTGCCAAATACCCCAATGTGGACAGGTTTAAATTCTAAAATTATTAAAGATACTAGTCTCAAACAAAAAGTATCTTATCTTACACCTATTAATTTTTCACCGACAAATGTAGCGGTAGTTAAACATACAATGGAACAGGCCCAAATTGTTGGAAAGGAATGTAACCAAACATACGTGCAAGTTACTTATGACCTGGCAATAGCTAAAATAGTATATAAAATCCAATCAACGTCAAAGCCAAAATTCAATAATCTTTTCATCCATCTTGGTTCATTCCATTTAATGATGGCTTTCTTCAGAGCCATAGGAGTTTTTATAAATGAGTCTGATCTATCTCATCTGATGATTGAGAGTAATATTTTTGCTTCTGGCTATGTGAACGGTTTAGTTGAAGTCAAACATTTTAATCGTTGCAAACGTCTGCATCCGTTGATGGCTTGCAAATGTTACATTTTGATCACTTTTTGAAGATGGACAATATTGAATACAATTTCCTGAAGGAACAAGTTATCGACGATCTTCTTCATTATCAAGAAGTTATAGAATCTCATTCATCTATGCCAATAGAATTACCTAATAATGTATTATCGAGAGTATTACCTGTATATCAAAAATTCGTATAAGAAACAAGACAAGGTGAGCATGGTAAAACGGCTCAATTCTATTTGATTTACATCCAGTTTGTAAACTATTATATTACCCTGTCAAGTAGCATACGCATGGGAGATTTCGAAATGTTCAAATATGTTATTCCAAAAATAGCAATTTATTTTTCGCAGTAAATCAATCGAATTGTGCTCGATGGTGTGTTAAATATTTAGACAATCTAAATAAAGTAGACGAAACACATCCTGGACTAAAAAATGATTTCATGAATGGATGTTTTGAAATAAAAAGAACCGACAAACCTTTCTCGAGGATACCAATTGATCGTACACTGGAGCAGACTAATAATGATGAAGCGGCTAGACGCCTAAGTGGTATTGCACATTTTACTAATTCCTTAGCTGCCCGTCAACGCTGGACCAAAAGTCACAGTATTAGAGCTGCTATAATCTCTCACGTTCTCGATGTTTGTGGATTGAAGCAATTAGAAGACGTGTCTGCGGATTTGCAACCAAATAGAATTAAAATTTATGGCAAACAAATTGCTGATTTCATTGAAAATTTGAAAAGAATATATTAATCCATTTGATGAAAGTTTAGACAAAGATAGTTTATATAATATTGCAACTGCCAAGCCTGTACCGGAAAATGTAGCAAATTTTTTGCTGAACATTGAGAAAAATGGTGAAGATTTACAGAAACATTTTATTACTGAATATGCTGAGGATCAGGATAGATTTGATAAGCCAATAAAAAAATTCAAGTGCTTAATTTTGCTGGTGCTCCAAAGAAGAAAAAAATAACTCTTGGTAACAAAGTTATTGAGCTAAGAATGCAACGAGATCCGTTTGGTCGACTCTTAGGTATATCTATGACCAACAAAGTCGAAATTGAAAAAGCACTGGGATTTTCACTAACGCCGATATCAACATCGATGTGTCATGCAGACGGTAGTATTTGTAAAACAGATAAAGCACAATTAATAAAAGTTTTTGAGAAAAAAAGTTAGCAAGGTCAATCAGCAATCCTTATTTTTTTGATATTAGTATTTTAGACGGTTTCTTCATGTTACACATCATGAAAGGAGTCCCAAACTTTCAATGGCATGTCAGAAAAATTCCTTAAAATGATTTCACAGTTTAAATCATCTCGCATTGATATTGTATTTGATCAGTATTTCACACCTTCTATAAAAGAGTGTGAGCGTTTACGTCGCAACGAAACAACCAGTACAGTTTCCATGGGACCTTATCAAATTTGGCGTCATAATTTTGTTGGTGAACTCAAAAATACTCAGTTCAAGGAAGCTCTCGTAATTTTTTTATAGATCAATGGGCTAACGATAACCTGTATCCTTTTATTGGGGAAAGCTATTTATCTAAGCTTCGATAAGTGTTATTCGTATTGCGTTGTAAATAACCAAGTTATTAGAAGTATTGAAGATTCATTATCATGTGAAGAACATGAAGAAGCTGATACTCGAATTATATATCATATTTGCCAGATAAGCGTTGACGCTCAAGTTGTTGTACGCTACTCAGACTCCGATATTTTGATTATACTTCTTGGCAACTTGGATCATCTGAATGCATCTTTGAAGCTTTGGATCCAATGGGGTGTAGGAAACCATGAACGTCTAAAAAGCATCAATGATTTATATCAAGATCTTGGTATTTCTTTATCGGAAGCTCTACCATGTTTCCACGCAATAACAGGGTGCGATTATACCCCGGTAGTAGGTAAAAAGCCGATTCTGCTGT
>BMAU01020440.1:0-16584 GCA_019973935.1 Trichonephila clavipes
TATAGAAAAGGGTGTAAGAGGAGGTATAAAGTCATTATTTACTGCAATCGTTATGCTACATATTAACAACAGATATATGTCAATTTCAACCCAGATGATGAGATAAAATATTTAATGTATCTTGACGCAAATAATTTGTACGGTTATGCAATGAGTAAATATCTACCCTTAAAAAGATTTTGTTTGGAGTGATAACGATTTAACTGAACAAGGATATTTTAAATTTATCAGATGAATCCGATGTAGAGTTACATCTTGGAAGTAGATCTTGAATATCCTTCCGATTTGCATGACAAACATTCAGACTTTCCCCTTGCCCCTGAAAATAAGCCCCCCACCTAATTGTAAGGAGAGCCCTAGACTTTTAACTACTTTGGAACCAAAAACAAAATATGTTCTCCATTATTCTAATTTAAAGCTTTATTTAAAATTAGGGTTAGTCTTGAAAAAAATTCATCGCGTTTTAAAATTTTAATCTCCGCCCCAAAATTACATAGATTATAATACTAAATTAAGAACTAAATCTGTAAATGACTTTCAAGGATTATTACAAACTAATGAATAACCAATAGCATTTTCGGGGAAAACGATGGAAAATGTAAGAAGAAGAAAGTAGATATACGTTTATGTTCAACAGAAGAGCAGGCTCGAAAGTTAATAGCGAAATCCAAATTTTTAATCGACGCACAATATTTTCTGAAAACTTAATGGCCGTCCATCTAAAAAAACTTAAATCAAATTTTTCAAACCAACCACAGGTAGGAATAGTAATTTTTAGATATATCAAAAAGTTCCTAATGTATTCTTTTCACTATGAGTACATGAAGCACCGTTATGACTCAAAAGTACGGCTCATGTATACAGACACCGATTCTTTTATATATGAAATAAAAACTGATGATTTTTATAGTGACATGAAAGAGGATATTAACTTATATGATACTTCAGACTATGATGAAAACAATATATATAATTTACCTCTTATTAACAAAAAAGTCATCAGGAAAATGAAGGATGAAAATAAAGGGAAATATTATGACAGAATATGTAGGATTAAAATCGAAAATGTATGCCTACAAAACAAACAATAAGATTGAAAGCGGTTAAAAGGGTAAAAAACAAACTATAAAAAATAAAATAACATTTGAGGACTACAAAGCTTGTCTTTTTAATGAAAAAATAAAATATGTTGACATGAACTTAATTAGATCCAAATTTCATTCATTACATTCAATAAAGCAAAACAAACTTGCTCTGTCATATAAAGATGACAAAAGGTTTATTAATGGTGATGGCATTACTACTCTTGCACATGGTCATTGGTCGTTGATGAATTTAGACCTATTTAATGAGCTGTAGGACATAAAATCCAATAATGGGATTTTTTTTTGTGTGTATAAATAATTGATTGTAATGTAAAATGGAATGCTGTTTTTGTAAATAAACAACTTTTTGTATCTTTACTGTACATGTATAATCATTACACTGAAATAAATTTTACAAATTGTTGTTCTCCTGTAATGTAAATATACGATTGTAATGTAAAACGCAATACAAGATGTTGATTTCTGAATAAACAATTTACTTTGTATCTTTACTGTGTGTGTGTAATCATTATATTGAATTAAAATTTACACATTATTAAAATAATATAAATTAAATATTTTTTTATTTCATTTTAATTAAGAAAATGATTTTAAAACACGTCGCCATCTACTTCGTCTGAAAAGCCGTCTTGTAGAATCAAGATCAGACAAGCTAAAACAAGTTAAATCGTAAACGTTCACGCTGATGACGAGTATACTACGGCACATTTTTCTGAATAATCAATTTACTTTGTATCTTTACTGTGTGTGTATGTAATCATTATACTGAATTAAAATTTACACATTATTAAAATAATATAAATTAAATATTTTTTTATTTCATTTTAATCAAGAAAATGATTTTTAAAACATGTCGCCGTCTGCTTCGCCTGCAAAATTAAATTCATGAGATCATAAACATAAGTTTTTCTTCAGGTCTGCATGCCTTCATAGGATAATGGTTAGCGTAACTGAAAAACTATTGTCCTGTGGAGACATTTTGATCTGAGGCCGTGAGTTTGAATCTGGATTTATTTATTTTTTATTTGAGCGTTATTTACTTCCATCATTTTAAAATCTATAATTAGTGTATATTTTAATCAATAGGTGGCGGCATGAGCACGTTTTGCATTCCCATACTTCCATTTTTTGTGCACATTTTTTTAAAAACAACTCAACTTAGCTGTAGAAAAACAATTCAACTCAACCTCAGCTCGAAAATCAAAGCCAATGCAGGAGAAAAACAACTCAACTCGTCAGTAGGAACGAAACAACTCAACTCAACTCGGCAACATGAACGAAACAACTCAACAGGAGAAAACAACTCAACTCAGCAGCAGGAACGAACAACTCAACTCGGCAACAGGAACGAAACAACTCAACTCGCCAGTAGGAACGAAACAACTCAACTCTGCACTGCCGTCGACCGCCTACAACCGCCTGCACCGCCTTTACAGCAGAATCGGCTTTTTCTACCTACTCCCGGTCTTTTTATCGGAAAGGTAAACTAAGGCCCTTTAAGCTGCTCGAAAAATCTGTCGAGTATCAGTTAGCATGTCAAGAGATTATAACTGATGATGACGATGAACTTGAACGTACATTTGCCACTTTGGAAAAATTTATATGTCACATGTATGGGGTGCCTAACTCTTCAAATGTTAATGATGTTCGCTTCTATCTATTTTCCAAAACTTATCAATCGAAAAAACTCGATGATAATTTCGAAAAGAAATGTCGAAGTTTCGATTCATCGAGTTTACCATTAAGTAAAGCTGAATTATATCAGCATTTATTGAGAGTGCGGTATGTGACAAAGTTTTGGAGAAATACTTATTTAAAAAAATCCATCATCTTTATCGCTGTTAGCTTCCAGGTGGATAATCAATGATGATAAATACGATTTCGTTTGGTTTGCTGGAGAGCAGTTTCCATCATCAGTTGCTGACATTGTCATAAAAAGTAAAAGTATTATTTATAATATGATAAATCGAAAGAGTAAATAATTATTTAGACCATGATAACCTAATAATGATTTTTTTTTTTGCTCCAGAACCAACACTACTAGAAAACTAAAACACAACACAAAATGATGATTAGGATGATATTGATAATAATGGGAGCAGTGACGATTATGACGACTATGAAGATGCATCAGTTTTTTGTGACACTTTTACGGAATGAAAATACATATCTCGTGGAAATATGATGTTGACCATCTAAACATAATGTGTAAATAAAAGTGAAAATTTTGTTATTGTATTAAGGGCAATTTTTCCTTCATCTTTTATATAAAATCCTTTTATTCAGTTACAATCAAATTTATATAATATTTAAAAAACGATATTTTCCCTTTTGTTATAAATACTTTAATCAAGTATTTAATAATATTTTAATTAGAATTTAAATCTGAATTTTTTATTATATTCATCCTCGAAGACATAAAAATTAAAAAAAAGTTGTTTGGAATACTTTAAATAGTGTAAAGTATTCCTGTCACTCTTCCGCCTACCTACTTTGCCACTGTCTCTCTCTAGCAACAGGCATAATACCGCGGTATAAATCGGCTTGGCTGTTAAGTAAACAACCGAATTAATGTCTGGCAATTTAAATTTGTACTTATTTATGTATAAATAAAGTAATATTAAAATTACAGACATTCTAAAATGGTTTGAAATTAATGATTTATTTTTATAAAAAATGGCGTCTGGCACATTATTTTTAATAAAAATGTCTGGCATTAATACATTCATGTTGTTAATAACATTTTAAATTTAGTGAAAAAAAAACTTTCTTTCTAAAATTATTTTTAAAAAAATCAATATTTTTACCTGTAAAGGTATGATGTGCATTAATAAACGCAACGTTTACCGGCAGTCAGATGGCCCGCACGATGTTCGAAAGGGCATATAGGTAAAGAAATATTAAAAAATCAGCTTTTCTAAAATTCTTGTTTTTCTGACGTTGCTAGCTCTCGTACTATTTTCAAATTACTTCCCCACCTTTTCTTCGAAGTATGTTATTTCTGTAGAAGCACTGTCAATTTCATGTTATTGTATTCCAAAGTTGCAGGACTTGTTTAAAACAGAGCAGCACAATACAAAAAGTACTCCTTTGGAAGGACGAGTATACACGACAGGAGCACTAAGGGCAATGGATCAGCATTACGTGTATACACGCCCGCGGCAGTAAGGGGTTAAAAGGGAAGATGGTACTCCAAATGAAAAAAATAATCACATATGAAACACATTCTTTGTTGAGTCAATGATGGAAAAAACTTTGGCGTAGGATGAACGACGCATGCACAGAGCGTCAAAGAAAAGATCGCTGCATCAGATTGACATGTCCGAAATAATTGATTACAAATCCCGTTGCAGGCAGACGTATGCTGACACTGACCGAGTCACAGACTGTGAAAGATGAAAGTCGAACTCTGCATTCTTCCACATTGATGAATGGAAACAACATTGCTCCAACGGACTTTCATCTCGGTACGTAACTTCCAATGTAATGCTGACGTTGGACAGTTTTTTGTGTCGCAGGACGCCAGATTTTACCAGAAGGGTTTCTTCAAACTAATTGCACACTAATTGCACAAATAGTGCGTGTATAGTCTATGATGCAATGATGTAATTTCGTTCATTGGCAATAAAGTTTTCGCGTGAAAAAGTGATGGACGTATTTTTGGAACGTCCCCTTGTATGAAAGACTATTTAAAAATATTGGCTAAACAGACATAAGAATATCCCTTTAATATTTTATTATTAAATGCAAAACGTTTTTCTTATCATATTTGAATTAAAAGACATTGTCACTGAGACAATACTAATCAAGTTTTAATAAACAATATTGCATCAAATATTATTAAATTTCTCTTTATCCATTTTCAGGCTGTTTTATGGTCCTTTGAATTTTTTAAACCGAAAGAATTGAAAACTTAAGCAAAATTGTCACTTCACACGCCGACGTCATCTCAATAGGAAATAAAAAAAAATCTCTCCAGTACAAAGCACACTTTAGAGGTTCTGAAATTAGAAAACTTTTTTTCAATACCATACACTTTAAACAAAAATATCAGCTTAAACAAACGTAATTTGGTAATTTGAATCAAAACTTGGGTGGCACTTGAAACATAAATGTCATTTAACTTTTACTAGATAATTTTTATTCCTGAGCATATATTGTCTTAATTGACGTGTATTTCTTTTTTATTTAAATACAATTTTTGCGTAGCTTTATTAAATTAATTCCAAAAACCGTCATGCCGAAAATGATAGAACGTAAAAAAAAAATGAATAGAACTCAACCAAAGAAACAATTCTTGTTCTAGTGATTTCTAACATTTTTATTGTATTTGTCGAGTACCTCGGATAGAAACAAAGTTGTTGCGTCAACATTTACTCGACAAATACACAGAACTAACTAACGTAGAAATAAAAGTTATTCTCTTTAGATTTAAGCTTCCCACAGTTTTGTCTTAAGGGGAAAAAATCTTATAAATAAAACCAAGTTTTTTTTCGCTCTTTGATTATGAAATAACACGCCTGCAAAGTTCTCGAGGACTTTCAAATGTTGTAGTCTTTTCAATTTTTGCCACACTTTCTAACTTATTCTCTTAAAAAAATGGCTGTTAGAGATGAAATTCCTTTTCGGGTGTATCTTTGTTTTACAAGTATATATATATATATATATATATATATATATATATATATATATATATATATATATATATATATATATATATATATATATCAGGAAGAAAAATCTTGAAATCGTACATTTCTAGGTTTTACATGACTTTAAGATCAAGATTCTGTTGTTTGGGAGCTTTAAAGTTAAGTAGTACATTCAAAGTGAGTTTTGAATATTTAACATTACGAATAGTGTTTTGCTTCAACTTATGTTGCCCTGAGTTTTTATTACAATACATCCAGTAGTTTTAATTCCATTTACATTACACGAGGAAAAATTGTTCTTTCTACTCGAAAATAATTGTAATTTTAAACGCGGTAAAAATTATTTATTTTTTAAAAAATTTTATTGCTACGAAGTTGTGGTGTTGCTTATGAAATGAAAATAAAACAAAAGTATCTGGGAATTCAGCAACTCTCTGTTGCGTTTTGGGTCACTATTTACGGAATGGTAAATAACCCAAACAGTTATATCTATCGCAGGGAAAGGATAAAATTAAGGATTTCATCAAATCCCTAAGGGGCATGATCAGTTCATGCACGATGTTAAAATAAGAACTCTATAAGGAGATTTACCTAGGGAAAGTAAGTGATTTGATGAAATCCCTAAGCTATTTCAATGAAATGATGAAATAATATTGTCAAGAGTTTAAAAGTGCACATTAAGCAAATAGGGTGCATTATTAAAAGTAGAGTAATTAATACAACAATAATCATTAAATTAAAAAATTATTTATTCGAACTTAAGATTTACTTATTTATTCGAACTAAAATTCTATTACAAAGAATATTTGTAATAGAATTTCAAATATTTATTTTTTAAAAATTATCCTTTAATGCAGTACTTCAGAAACATCTTGCTTTATTTGTAACTCCTTTTTTTAGTTATTATTTCCCTTCTTAAAATAGCTTTTTTAACAATCAAAACGCTTTTTTATCTATAAAGAGGGCGTGGTCAAATTCCCTAATTTGTTTGTTTACATTTTTCAATTGAAGTTTTATCCAGTTTCAAATTTTCAGGCATACAAAAGATATATCAATAGAAAGATAATAAGGCAAAAAGAATATAACTGATTAAAATGAAAAAAAAAAATGATACTTAGGTTATTTTGTTTTGGTGCGTCGTTTCAGGAGCCCGGCACTGCCTGGCACGGACGAGGAGGAGGGGAAAGGTAAAAGGGAGTGGTAACAAGCGAAAACAGAGCTCTACAAATGCTGAATTGTTCATTTCATCATTTCACTAAAATAGTTCAAGGATTTGATCAAAACACTAACATCAGGGAAATGACCTGAAAGGAATGCTATTTTAACAACTTGCGTGAATTGATCATCTCCCTTACGGATTTGGGGAAATCCCTAATTTCATCAATTTTCTGCAACATATCCACCATTACGAACAATAATGTAAAGAATATCCGTATTACACGCTCGGTGATAAGCCGTGTTGGCGGCGGAACACCCCTGATGAACTTGGTTGTTGCTTAGGCACAGACTATTCACCTTCGGGTCCGGAAACGCAAGCAGTAGACGAGCGAGACGATAAGGAATACTTTTTTCAGGTCTGTCATTGAGCAGTTTTATTAATGTCCTTTGTTGTATGGGGTTTGTAGGTATAGATTCGAGCCGGGCACCTTCCGATCCGAACACCAGTACTTTATCGATCACGCCAAGATGATCGTCTTCGCGTGATGTCTAAGTACTGGTTTTACTTAGATACCTCTACACTACTCTCCCACCAGTGAGGTGGATAGGCGAACGATTTCCCCCCCCCCGTTTGTTTGTTCTTGGAGAGAGAGCATGTTTTTTTTATTTTATTTACTTATTTTATTCTCTCTCTCATTCATTTATTTTTATTCTTATTTATTTTTCTTGCTGAGATGAGGGAAAGATGATCTATCATTTGTTTCGGATAGAGTATATATGTTTTTTATTTATTTATATTTTTCTTCTCTTATTTTTTTTTTACTCTCTCTTCTTTTTGTTATTTTTCTTGCGGTAGATGGCACCACGACAGTTCAGAAAGTTGCGTTTTCTTACTTCAGTTCAGGGTCACCAATGTAGGTATGGATTCGAATCGGGCACCTTCCATTCCGAACGCCAGTACTTTATCGATCACGCCAAAACGATCGTCTTCGCGTGATGTCTAAGTACTGGTTTTACTTAGATACCGCTACAGGTTCTTTGTTGTGTGAGAGAAGAGGTCGCTACATACTCTCTCAATGGAGTAGAAAAGTATTCATGCTGATGGGATTCTGAAATGTACATAAAGAAGGTTGTTTTCAAGCTGTTAATGCAATTAATATACATCTCATGTAAATTTAACGGTCATTTAAATGTTTCCCCACCTATAACGTTATGGGCAATTTCTTGTTGAAATGACAGGTATGGTTGACGCGTGGAAAGGTAGCCACTTTAAATAACTAGTCGTGATTTATTTGGAATGACTTGAACTCTCCATTAAGTGCATACGCAACCAATAGCGATAGGTTAGGCTGTCATCCGGTGTTGGATTCTTGGGTCACCACTTCGGCAGTAAGCTGTGTTGATGGCGGATCCCCTTGATGACCTTGGTTTCTGCTTTATGTCAGGGTGATTTGAAGTACTCATCCTCCGGTTCAAAGATCCTTCATTGTACGCCTTAGATGACTGGGATGAAAAGAAATCCTTTGTTTGGGTCAATCATTAAGTATTTTCATTGCTGTCTTTTGTTTGTTATTCTCAAGAGAAGGATCCCCCGCACGCGGGTGCAGGATGTTTATGTTGAAAGATCTAAGTGCATTTTGGAGAAGCAAGAATAGGTTCCTGTATCTCATAAATAGTGAAAGAACAGTGATTTTCACAAACAATTACGTCACTGTGTGTATCTTTGTTTCATCGATTTTAAAAAACCGTACCTGAAAGGTCAAATTACCAACCGAAAGTGAATTAGTGAGACCATGATCATCTAGCTTGTGTTGTAGTAGTATAAAGACGCAAGAAAGTACGAGACATCACTCAGCAATGTAACGTTTATGCACCAGAAAGAATTAGAAACCACTACTTCTAAATGTACCATCTTGCTGCAAAACCAAATATTTCATGAGTGTTCAGCACACAACTTGGAAAGATTAGTATAATCCCCAGAATGCCGCCACTGGACATGTGGTCAAATGCTTCCTGAACGAATGGATCCAGATTCATGTTATTACAGTCTGGTGAAAAAGCATGGGTACGCATGAAGTGACAGATCCATTTTTCTTGTAGGATTGCATCGCTTGATTATAGTAGTATTTTTATCTGGATATTATTTGTGTGTACCGAGACAATACACAGACGGGTACGCGAGTGTGTAGCTGCGTTCAAATTCGAAAAATTTTAAAAAAATTAATTCTTCATAACTAAAAGCTTAAAATACCTTATTAAAATCCTCTACATTAAAAAAACTTTATTCTTAAGAAATGGATTTACATGATTTTTTTTTAAAAATCTGTTTGGTGTGAATTTATTCGTGTGTTGTTCTGTCAAAAATATGATTATTTAAATGATTAATATTATTACAACATAATTCATTGTAGAGATAATTGTTACAATTCAAAGTAGGATTACTATCCTTTACAGTTATAGATTATCTGACTCTTCCAAAAAATATATATTGTTACGTTGATCGGGGTTTGAGGATTTCATACAAATCAGCTTCAAAGTACAAGGCAGTTCCTTAAGAGCGATGAGAATTTACTATCAAAAATCGAATAATTTAAATACAGGATTCAACAGCAATATTCGCAGAAAAAAATCTCAGAAGGTCTTCCCACCTTCAAACGCACTCAAGCACAATTATCAGTGTTTAAAATACACGTATGTAAAAGATTATTCACAAGCACAGCCGAGCTAATCACTAGTCATAGCAATGCACTCTTACCACTGGTTGAAACAAGACTAACTGTTTCGGCAAGCACCGCTCTATTTATAGACCCGGCGGAAACTTCCGGAAAGATCCACTTGCGTCATAGAGAGTGAAGTTAGTGTATTTCTCTAGAAATTTCTAGAAGAATCCAGAGGGTCCCGAACTCGCCAACATGGTCACCAATGCTACCAAAATGGTTGCCAAAGTCACCAAATATGATGCAAACTTGGCTTTATCGCCAAGTTCTCATTGAATCGCCATTATAACGTAAGGGACAGCGTTGCTTGTGAATTTTATAATTTTAATATAAAATAAATATAACATAGAGTAATATAAATGCATTACACATCCAAATACAAATTATTTACACAAAATTCGTAACAATATATATTCTCAATATTAATAATTCGTTAATATAATTTATTGACTACAAATAATTAATAAATACACGCATATTTGAGTTAGTGCTATGTAGTGTAAGAAATAACCTCTTCAGGACGGGGCGATTTTCTAGGGACGGGGTGAATGCGTAGGAACTTGCACTTCAGGACATGGCGTTTTCGTCACTAAGCCTAACTTAAAAAAAAAAGCATAAATAATAAAATTTCAGTCCTAACGTCGAGATTTTTGGTACCCATTTAGATTGTTACACAAGTTGTCAGTTACATTAAAACTAGAATTTCATTTTTCCTTTAACTTACATGAAATTATATAAAAAAATGTGACTTACCTTGGGAAATAAATTTCATAAGTCCTATTCAATTTTTTCCAAAATTTTCATTAACAAAACACATCAATATACTTTCAAATTAATAAAAAAATCACGAGAAAGATTATTTACAAAAATAAATAGCAAAATGAAAATGAAGATTGAGTGTGGAAAATCTCGAAGCATGGAGAAACGCAAAGTCCTTCATTGTTTGATTTGCAAGCATAAAAGGTTTGTTACGTTTTTTTTTATTTATTTACACACGGTTTGCGACTATACACTTAGGCTTTTTTCACACTTTTTGTTCATATTAAGGTTAGGAAAATGCCTTCAAAACAATCAAATAATAACCTGAAGTCAAGGTTTTTGAAATAAGAAAAGTACGCGAAATATATCCGAAAACAACAAAAACTGTAACAGAACTGACGCTAAAACCCTAAAACACTCCACACTGTTAAGAAAAAGAAAAAAAATCATTGGGAGAGTTATTACAAACGCGAATGTTTTATATCAAGTGGAAATTTTAAGAGCTCTTTGCTTAAATTTCGATTATCCCCTCCCCCACCACAGCTGGTAAGCAAAATACCAAATCCAGGAAGAATATTAACAGACTGAAGGTCAGGCAACTCTAGCTATGTTTAGTTTCAATATAATGGATATAGGGTGCCATCTAGTGGTCAATAAAAAACGTCCCAGCTGAAAAGTCATATTTGCATCGCACGGCCTACCACAGCAAATTTGTAAAATGCACATTTGAACTGCCCGCCCATGAGATGCGTCCGTGAAGAATGCATATTTGCACTGGCCGTCGCTATGGGATAAAGAGAATGCAGGGATTTTCTTTTTTATTGACGTCGTTCTCTGAAACAACGCTAACGCTATGGGTGATGGACATCCTAATTCTGAATTTTGGTCGAGTGGGAGACATTTAAAATGGCATCCCCATCTCCAAACTTCCAATTAATGCCAAAAACAATGCAAGTATGTCGATTTCTAAAACTGATCCCTTAAATCAATTAGGGAGTCTAGAAACACCTCTTTACAAAATGAATCTCATAACTATAAATGACATCGTAAACACATTCCATTTATATTAATTACACAGAATTATGATTCTAAACAATGAAAGTGCATACCGCTTTGCCCTAATTGTGTGTGCGTAAATCTTTATTTTTTAAAATGTGGTATTCTTAATGAGCGATCTTCGCCAGTCCCCACCTCCTATTTAGTAGATAGTATACTCCGCAGTCTCTATAATAAGGGTGATACCACTAATCTCATCCTGAATCATTAAAATTTTTATGTTGTAAATTAAGATGTATAAGAAATGTGTTTATATCTCAGGTTTTTATCTGAATTTACAGAGTAGTTATACAGGTTTTACTTGAGACATAACACTATATATATATATATATATATATATATATATATATATATATATATATATATATATATATATATATATAAACGTTTGTGTCTACGAAATCGCATTACTCCAACACCGTTCAACCGCTGGCTATAAAAATTGGCATGTGTATGTATTTTTGTGTGAAGGTTTTTGTGCTATTCTCTTTGTTGCAGCTTTCCACCAGGTGATGCTAAAGCTTATTAACTTTTGCACCATTCAATCAAACGCCAAGTTGCCAACATTGTCCTCAAAAGTGATGTCAACTTGGCTCTATCGCCAACATTTCGCTATGTTTCCATTGAATCGGCATTATAATGTAAGGAATGGCGTTGCTTGCGAATATTACAATTTTGACATAAAAAAATAAAACAAAATGTAATAAAAATGCATTACACATCCAGATATAAATTATGTACACTATGTTATTGTTCATTACGCAGAATGTGTAACAATATGTTACTTTTGCTGAGAGAATTCAGCTTAATAAGGTGTTTTCCAAAATCTACCCACACGAGATTTACGAGGCGGAATAAATAAAAAAATTTCCTTTGTAACTGCTATCAGATATACAAATTTAAAATTTAACAAATATGATTTTTTTGTTTAACTGAGATACGCAAAAAGCTTTTTTTTTGTTTAGTTGCAATTCACAATTAACTCATTAAAAACTTCTTTATCCATCAATCTGTATTGTTTAATTTTTTATTTCACCCATGCAAAGAACGGGTATACCAGATAGTCTACAATAAATGAAAAAGGCTTCATTTACAGGTAAATGAGACCTTCATCAGTTCATCAGATTCACTTATCCAAATGAAAGACAGCTCGTAGAAAAACGCCCTGGTCCTGCTTTTCAGCAGTAAACGTTTTTTCACGTTCATTCGTCATCCTATTCGCGAATATTTTTTCCCTCAATTTTTATAACTTTTTTTTTGATTTTCTTGATAAGAAACTCTAATTCAATTTCCCGCTATAAAGACCTATCGAACCTTGTTTCTGCCAACATGGTATTGATGTCACAATTTTTGTTCTCTCGTACGAAATTTTAGCTCAGGTTTTTTTCAGAAAGAATGTGTAAGTGTCTCAGGAATTTATCATGTATGCATTATTTGATAATATTCCGTTTCATTGAAAGAAAATGATTACGTTTTCACTTTGATTGGTATTGTAGGAATTGAATTAGATAACATTTAAATGCATGATTTTAATACAAAAACGTTTTCAAGGTATGTAATATTTAAGCAAATTTTTTATTACTCGGTTGTCGAGAATAGTTGAAATATATAACCTAGAAGTGGGTTTATTCATGTTTTACGACAACAGAGGGGAGAAATTTTAAGGAAAAAACGCCGATAAATATTTCAATTGGTTGTAACTCTGAAAATAATGTGAATTTTTCAAAAGTCATAGTTGAGCCTCTGTACAGAGGTCTGAGCTATATACAGGCAAAGTATTATTATAATATAAGCATTTTTCACAAAAGGAAAATATTTTGAAAAAAGGCTATTCTAAGTTAATTTTTTTCCAAAATATTGTATCTAAATAATTCTTTTTGTCAAAATGTCCTCAAACCAATTTTATACATGTATTCTAATCTAAGTGACACTAAATATCATGGAAATTATCCATTTATGTGTCTTTTTAAATTCACGATTCCGAACGCAGTTGGATGCTTTAAGAAAAAAAATAGACTTCAGTTCATAATTTTATAAACACACACTAGATACATAGAGGCTTTAGCTATAATAGATTTCACTATAAATGTTCTGAAATCTTGTTTTAACTTAATTTAATATTTCAAAAACAAATTCATGTTCTTTAAAAAAAATGCAAGAATTTCATTAATTTATTTACTATTTAAAAATGTTTTAAAGTAAAATGTAATCTATTTTGGCTCAAAAGATTTGTGTACCCTTCTCTCTCATTTAAAAACAACAACAACCACAAAAAAACTCTTAGATCTTTTTTCAAAATATAAGAAAATTCAAGCTTCATTTCAATCAGAACCTTTGAAAATAAAATAAAAAGTATGACAAGTAATGGTGCGGTTTTTTTGTGTGTATATAACATACCTTTTTCTTTTTTTTTTAAAAAAAGAATACATTATTTCTCTTTGAAATTAATTCTGTGAAATCTAGAAAATAAATAGGATTTTTTTTTATTTGAAAACTTCACTTATGGAAATAAAAACATAGTTCTCCCTCAAAAAGAGAATTTAAGATATTTTTGCACATTACAATGTTAATTACCTTGAATTTCATATGAAAATCTCCGCATTTCACTTAATATAAGGCTTAGTACCGAATTTATTGAATTTTCTAACAAAATATGTTTATTTGGTTTTTAAGTAGCTTTCATGCATCTTTCTCGAGAAGATAATACGAATCTTATTTTTTTAATTAAAAACGATTATTATGTTGGAAAATATTTCAACATACACTCATGTTTGTGAAAATTGCAACACCTAAAATAAAAGAACTGTCATTAATTTTTCAAGGAGTTTTCAGAACTTAATGGTACTTGTTCCACATGTTACTGATAGTACAAGACCAAATTAACAAAATAAAAAAAAATTGTACGTGTATCAGTGTGAACACGCGGTAGAAGTTAACTTCTTTGGATTATATGTATTGAATTGTAT
Organism: Trichonephila clavipes; assembly: GCA_019973935.1. NCBI lineage: Eukaryota > Metazoa > Arthropoda > Arachnida > Araneae > Nephilidae > Trichonephila > Trichonephila clavipes. Next base: position 14,415 of record BMAU01020440.1, read on the forward strand.
AAGTAAAAGCTATCAAAGGCTTGTGGCTAATTTTGAATTTTTCACAAGTCGATGACGATAAAAATCGCTGTAATTTGACAGAGTAGCATCTTTACTTCCTTCAATATATGTTACTTGCTATTGTGTTTCCAGAACTAATTCAGACTCAACGGCATTTCTTCTACAACGTCTGTACTCTCGCATACGCCCAGAAGATGATTTTCTATGTGTCGCGTTGATATCTTGACAAGATAATAACGCGATTTATATATTTTTTTTGATATCTATAAATTTTTTTAAGTCGATTCTTAATTAGATCAACAAAGAAAAATTTTATTTTAGCTACTTTTTATTAAATAGTTACAATTAATATAAATATGACGTAGGACAGAATCACAACATTAAGTGGTAATTAATTTTTATTTATTATCATTAAAGTATCATATTGTCATCCAAAACAATCATGTATATAAAATTTCAGTTCAATTGAATGCTTTAAAACGTGAGAAAAAAAAATCTTTTAAAGTTTTGACTCAAGTCGCTAAAAATGAAAACGACGTAGCTATATTAGTAATTCTTTAAATAATTATTTTCAGTCAATTAATTTTAATTAATTAGAATTAAATTTTTGTGTTTTTACGCAAAAACAATAGTGTATAGAAAATTGCAGCTCAAACGAGAGTTTTAAAATGTGAGAAAAAAAACCTTTTCATGTTTTGACAAAAGTCGTCAAAAATGATGCCTACGTGGCTGTATTTGTAAACCTTTGAATAATTAGTTTTAATAGATTATTTTTTATTAATTATAATTCAATTACTGTATTGTCATCCAAAATAATCATGTATATAAAATTTCTGCTCTATTGAACGCTTTAAAATGTGTTTTATTAATGATTGAAAATTCCACGAAGATAAATAATTAAATAAATATATATAGAGAGAGTGAGCTAATAGTAGGAATTAAAAAATGAGTTCTTATTGATCATAAAATTGTGGTTTTGCTCTTTCCCAATGTTTAAGATTTTAAAATAGATTTTTGCCGTCGATTGCAGCAAACTAGAGTTGTTAAAGGATCGTAAAAGACAAAAATTTTTATTATTTATTTATTTTTCATTAATAGCACAAGGTCATTTACTACTTTCCCTAAGGCATTGTTTTCTTAATAAACGATTAATTACAACCCTGACCGAAAGGAACCAATATTATACCACTTATTTTGTGTGTACCACTTTTGGTTACAAAGAAATCTTACGAATATCAGTTGGATTTACAACTGACTGAAAATATCCCTATCTAAGATCTAGAGTTTACATCAGTTCTTGTCAAACTTTCAATGTTTGCGACCTAATACTCAATCATAATTTGCATCGAGCCCCCTCCATACAATAGTGATGTATTAAATTCAATAATACTATACTTTGACGCTAAAACTACAATACGACTTTAACCTCTTAAGTTCTTCGACATATATAAACGTCTCACTCAGACAGTGCGTTAACTGCACCCGACGTATATATACGACTTTCCAAAGTATTTTCTTTTCTGTTAACTGCCCTCCATAAAATTATTCCGAAAGCTTTGGAATCCAATAAAATGCCCTTGACAGTATTTGCGAAGAATTTACTTATTTCAAAGGATTTGATTATTTACTCCTTTTCTCCTACCTCCCGTCCCACTCCTTCTCAATACACCACATACGCTTACCTATTTTCTAAACAATGGTATTGGGCAACAAATCGCGTAAATTTTAATCGGCATTTAAAAAGGAGTAATTATATAAATCATACACATTATCAAGATAAGTGTTAATTTTTGTGTATGATTTTATGTATCACAAGCCCATGGGGTTAACTTGTTCTTAACTTAGCATTGTTATATTAATTACAAAATAGATTGTGAAGTAATGATACATTTATAAGTGTATTACAATGTTAATGAATATTTTATTTTTTATTATGTCAGAATGTATTTATTGGTTTACTTTCAGTAAGTTAATAATTTGTTTAAATAATCTTTTGTTTTCGACTTTTCAATATGCTCGCACCCCCCTGGTAGGGTTATCACGCCCCCTAGAGGGGGCACGCCCCCACTGTTTGAGAAACATTGGTCTACATTCTTAACAAGAATATTTGTTATGAATTCCTCTATTAATTGTGTGTGTAAAGCAGCTGTTGACGCCTGCGTAATGATGA